>NMXI01000067.1:0-172202 GCA_002851675.1 Verticillium nubilum
AGATTCTTGGGAGGTTGATGCTCAGATCACTGCTTTGCGCGGTTTGGTTCTTAAGTTTTTGGGGTATGTTTCACGAGGATCTGGCGTCCGTTTCAGCCCTAACATTCCAGTGGCATGATGTGGCGGGTGGTAAAACTTAGCATGACGAAACAAAACCAGACGACTCCCGGTCGGGTTGCGGCAATATATTAATTTCCTAGTCATAAGCTGGAAATAATATACGATTCCCAGATTTTATCTCCAATTTCGTTCCTCAAGGCTCTTTCTGGGCAATCCGCTTGCGGGTTGCGTCTCCTGTACATGTAGAATCCAAAGGTTGAAACGACAGAATTCGCCCCTCCATCCAGTATCACGTGATATAATGGCCAATGCGCAGCAGCTCGATGTTTTCCGTGTTATCATTGGCCCGGAAGATCCCTGGAGGGGATCGGAGGCTTGGTACTACACGTCTTCGTCGTTGTCCTTGAAGTGGTGCATCACCATGTTTTTGGCATCGACCGCACCCATCGACGTATTAGAATCTACTTCTTGTTTCCAGCCGACCTAGGTGTAGCTGGCGCATCTCGTTGGGTGCTTGCTCTTCATTCATATCATCTCGCGGATGCGATCAGATCAGTCCACAACAGCTCTGACCATTACCGAGATCTTGCGCGCCTTTGATCTAGTCGGCCTTGCGACATCATCATGATAGGGTTGAGAACCGTGCTGCCGAACACCACCGACCTCTCATTCTCTTAGTGGTAAGTGCAATCACGCTCTCGATCATCTTTTCCCTTCCCTTTTCTCCACTCATGGGACCCTTTGCCTGGTCTCCCTACCTCGGCGGCCCGCCATCGCTCCCGACAACCATTTGTCGGCTGGTTTGGTATCGCCCACCTCGAGACCTGTTGACCGAGGTTTTCTGGTTTCCTTTTCAAACCTTTTGCTACATCGTCAATCGATGGACCAGATCACCCTCTCAAATCTTATACGAGGCGGAGCTCCAGCATTATTTGAAGGCCAAATCACTTGAACTGCTTTTTCCCCACCTGCCTTGTGGGAGCTTCCAAAATTACCATAACCTAACGTGTCGAGTATAGAGCTACTTTATCTTTTCTACCAAAGACATTCTTCCCGTAGACAACATGTCTTTCTTCGGCTTCGATGCGACGCGCCATAATAACGCGGCCCCGGGGTTTTCCCAGGCCCATGACCCCTTCGCTGGTCTTTCCCATCGCAACGCCGACGACGGCGATGTGATGGACTTTGAAGACACGTATGATGGACTAGGCGACCAGCTTGACGAAAGTGGCGATGCTTTCAACGACGACACTTTTGGCGGCGGCGGCGCCGGGGACAGCGGTCCCAGCAACAGAGGGGGGGGGCCTTCCGTCGGCAAGGACTTTGATTTCTTTGGGCAGACTGCCAAGGTGTCCAACGCCATCGAGGAAGAACAGGTGCTTTTCAGTCGCCAAGGTCCGGTCCCCCGAGCCCCTCAGGTGCCTGCGGAATACCACTTGTCCACTACCGCACCGGGTGCCTATTACTCTGGCCAGCCCAGTCATTCCTATGATGCCCCTGCCCGTACTGGCTATGAGAAATACCGCGAGGTCGAGCCTATCCCCGACCTCCATGTCGATGCCTCGCTCTGGGGTATGCCTGCCAAAAAGATCGCGCCCGAGCGATCTCCACAGCCGCAGTACCAACCTTCTCCTGTCCCGGCGCCTGGGCGCAAGGTCATGAGCTTGGAAGAGGTTGAAAAGGCGATGCGCGAACAGGCAACAGTTCCTAGCCAGCATGTTGGTGTTGAGCATATTCACCAGGCACAGCACTACGTTGCTGATCACGGCGATTACTACGGACATTCCGAGCATGCACAACACCAGCATTCGTACTCCAACACCGACCAGCAGCGTGCAACCCAATCTCCTGCCCATCCTGGTCACGGCCACCCTGTTACTATCCTCCAGCGACCTCAGTCAAAGCAGCCTACCCCAAGCGCCCCGAGCCCGCAAGCCCGGCAGCAGCAGCAGCCGCCTCCGCCTGGTCATCCAACCCAGATTCTCCAGAACCCCAACCGGCTATCTGGTGACGCCGCCCGCATCGGCGTTCCCAGTCATCCCACCCATCGATCACAGGGCTCTATGGGTCGTGGTCAGCAGGGTCAGACTCAGGCACAAGCCCAGGCTCAAGCCCAGCAGCAACATCTGGCCCACTTGTCAGAAGAGGAGAAGGCAGCTTTCCTAGACCAAGAAACCAAGCGAGCGAAACGCAATCATAAGATCTGGCTCTTGTCCAAGGATAACGGCCTCATGACGCCTCAAGACAAGAACTTCATCACCCGTATTCAGCTTCAGCAGCTTGTATCCGCAACCGGAAACCCAACCGATATTGCAAACGAGGGTGCCCTTGCCGAAGACTTCTACTACCAGGTATTGAGCCAGATTCGCGGTGGGCAAAGGCAGAACCCCAACCAACCCTTGAACAACTTTGCACAGACCTACCTCTTTCAGACTGGCAGCCGTCAAGGCGCCATGCGTCGACAGGGCCGTACCGCCGAAAACCATGTGCAGCGCATGGAGCAGCAAGTTCAGCGTGCCGTCGAGGCGGCGAAGAACAAGCCCAAGAACCCTCAGCTGGTCATTGCTGGCAGCCTGGGCAAGATCTCCTTCAGCAACTCCAAGACTCCGAAGCCTCTGCTCAACATCAAGCGTACCGAGAGCTCGGGTGAAGCTCAAAAGCCCAGTACTACGAAGCGCGCTCTCGGTGGTGGTGCGCTCGACCGCAAGGCGATCCTCAGGAACGTTGAACGCGTCTATAGTACCATTATGCAGATGGAGGATCATGCTCGTCAGGCTCCTCCTCCTCCCAACGAAGGCAACGACGAGGAATTCCATGCCAAACATCAGGAATGGCTGGAGCAGGCCCAGGCTCTGAACGCCAAGCTCTGGAGTGAATTGAAGGTGCATGAGCCGATTCGTGAAGGCACTGTCCACCCCTTCATTGCTTTCCTCTCTTTCCCCAAGGGCAAGAAGGTTTTCTCCCGCGTCTTCCGCCACATCAGCTTTGAGCAGAGGACTACGATCCTCACTATGATTATCTTCCACCTCGACTCCCTGGATGTCGTTCACGGCGCCCAGCTGACTCATGGCGAGAAGAACCTCAGTGCCCAGAAGCGTGAGGATATCGAGCTCTTCTCAATGGCTGTCATGCCCAGTCTCTTTGCCTACTTCAACGACACCCAAATCGACATAGTCACGGACGTGCTCAGCATCATCACCTCAAAGCTGAACGTCGACAGTATTGCGAAGACTCGAGTTGGCACCTCTGTGCTCACTCTTGTGCTGAGCCGTGCCGAGCTGTTGAAGCAGGCCGGAGGCGGTAACCCTCAGTCTTGGAACGAATGGTTCGTTAAGTCCAGCTACAGATATCTATTACAGCATGCTAACTACATTGCAGGGATCAAGTGTTCGGTAGCTTCTTCAACGTCATCGAGCCGACTCTCCCTCACATGTTCCCTGGTAATGTCAATGCCGGCGAGGACGTCATAGTTTGGCAACTTCTTGCGGCCATGGGCGTCAGCGCCAACCCCGAGCAGCAACAACGTCTCGTGCTGGCCGTGAAGGACCGCGTTCTGAGCACCGTCGAGCACGCAAAGACCCTTCCCGGAGCCATGGCCTCCCAACGTCTCAACACCGTCAACTTGTTCATGCATTCGATTGGCTTGGACGTCGATCTATTGCAGTAAGGATAGAGCGCCAGGCTAGCAATCCCATCGGCTGCTCATGAAATTTCTTCGCTACGCCAAAGGGTCACCGCGCCCGGTGGCATTGCTTCGCCACAGTCGTGTGAAACAGATCATGCAGTCGGGTGCATCGAATCTCTCAACGGCATTTGCTGTTGGTCACGATCCGCAGCAAGAGGCAATGCAATGGTGGCATGAATCGGTAGACTGTCGTGACTTGTGTAACGGGGAGAAGGGTGGCTTTTACGGCAGCATATCCCTAGGATCTTGTTCATTACATGATCACCAATTGCGCCGTGCGTACGCAGGGGTAGCGTGATGCTACGTCGAAGCTTTAGTTTTAGTCGATAGTTCAGCAAGTGTTATAATTGCGCCTCGTTCATCTACTTTTACCGCTTCCCCCGAAAGTTGTCCCAACGCCGTCTAGAAAGTACTTCCTGTCTTCAGGGATATCATGGTGGTACAAAGAGCCCACATCCGTCTGCGGTCACAGGCCAGAATTCAGGGGTATATAAATCAAGCGCCACGAGTCGTTGCACCTCTTCCCCGACCACGGCCACGTGCTGCAGCACCACCTCTGGCTCGGGGCCTGGCTTTTGCTGCCGCTTCAGCAGCCGCCTGAGCAGCAGCCGCCTCCTCGGCTGCCTGTTTTTGCTCCTCCTTGGAGACAGGCTTGGGCTTGACAATGCCACTCACGGCCTCCAGCAGGTCGTCGTCCTTCCAGTCTGTCCCAAGCTTTGAAGCATTGTCCGCGATGCTCAAAGCCTCGACCGCGCTACTCGCTGCCTCTCCCTCCGCCCCATCTGCTTCACTTGCCTTGCCCTTGCCCTTATCCTTGGCCCCGTTCTCAGAATTGTCGTCCATATCAAGATCATCGTCGAGGTCTTGCTCAGCGGCAACATCAGCTCTCTTCTTCGCGCTCTCGTCGCGAAGATGCAGGCTCTCGTTGTAAACCTCCCAGGCGGCCTCGTCATTCTCGTCCGTGTACTTGAGTTTCCGCCAGTGCTCCGACTGGACTGAACGCAGGCGGTCAAGCATGGTGTCGCTTTGTACCGCACTGCCGTCGCCGCTCTGCTTGATCGTCATGTGAATCGCCTTGGCCGCTGAGGCGCTGCTGCCCGCAGCAGCGCCGTTCTCTTTGCTGGCGGCGGCGGAGGAATTGCGCTCCTGGTATGTGACGGCGTCGATGTGGTGGAGCTGAGGGCGGAGATGTACGAGGTTGGAGACAGGGGTCAGATGAACGTCCTCTGGAAAACGGCTTGTCAGCAATCTTTCGAACGGAAGGCTGGGGTAGAAGCCAGACGCACCGCCTTGGAAGACTCCAATCATGTATTGCACCTCCTTCGAGTCAGGGCAGGTGCCGCCCATGGTCTGCGTGCGCAGCACCTTGTCCTGTCGGACGGCTTCACTCCAGTCGAGGAAGAGATCTTCATCTCGGTCATCGTGACGCTTTTTCTGCCGCGGAGGCGCCGCGCCAACGCCAAAGCCGCCGGAGAGGCCGTGGGTGCCGCCGTTTTTGCTGACAAGAGAATTCTTGAGGTGACGGCCCCAGTGCATTCCCTTGTCGCGATCGTAGCCGCGCTGGTAGTCGAGGGGAACATCGATCTCGACCATGCCTGCCATGGACTTGAGGCGCATCTCTGTGGGAGGGGCCTGGTCAGGATTGGTCGTGTTCGGCTGCTGGAGGACCCATAGCTTGCGGCCTTGGGGAAGGGCGGGGTTGAGCAGGAGGTTGTACGACGCGACAATGGGGTCGTCATCGACCGATGAGGTCTCCATAGTTGACAATTGACGGTATATTGAAGGCGAGTGCAGTTGGTGTCATAGAGTGAGCGATGATGCTGCCACTGGGGATTGAAAATCAAGGGCAGCGGGCTGGGAAGGTTCCAGTTCCAGATGCCCCGCGATTTTTCTTATCGATAAACACCCGCCCCGTGTCGGCGCTGAACCTTCGACACTTGGGTTGGGGACAACGACGACCTTGGACAACATGATGTTATAACACGCAACTTCGTTTGGCTGTAAATCATCTCTGAATTGACCACAGACGAAGAAATCATATCATGAAAGTTTGCTTCCGCTCAGCAATCTGAGTACGGAAGGGGTTCGCTTCTAGCAACCTCGGTAAAAGCTGTTTTGCGCTTAAGGGGATTCGAGAATGGTGTATTCTGGCAAGACGTGTTGAGACGTAGATTCTTCCTAGTGCGAGGAAAATAACATCCCTCGTGGACTGATCCGTCTATCGGTGCCTTCCGTCTGTTCCGCTGTGGGAGTGACCCTGAAATGTTGGTTCACCTTAACTCAAGAAAGTATCAAGTGTAGTCTCCTCTGTAAAGTGGAAGCTCAAGAAGAGTGGTATCCACGACTGACAGGTTGAACCTTCGCTACTAAGCAAACAGCTCAGTAATTTGACGTCTAGCTGGAACTTTATGCCTCTTGATTATAAGACTTAAAGAAGCGTAACTCGAATGATGACTTCCGCGGGCCAGGTCAGGAGCAGGATACTTCCAAACGAGAAAAAGACAATGATACGTAAAATTCCTTGCGTGGCAGCTCGGTACCTCCTCGGGAAGAGCGCACATCCAGTCCTTGACTGTTCATGAAAAGAGCACCCTTTCTGAGCCTTCTAATCGGTGTTTACTTCTCCGCCTTCTTCTGTTATGTGAAAACGTCACAAAATTTGACAGGGGCTGCCGTGATGGTTAACAGGCGCACTCACGAGCTTGATCACTTTTGAACCTCAAGTCAAGTACCTTGTTGAACACGACGAATGTCAATTGTCTGGCTGCGCCGAAAACTTATCGAAACACTAAAAGGGCCTAATCTGGAAAGGCAATATATCATGCGTCGTGATTCATACTCGTACATTCTGTGCGGTCTTAGATGATGTCTCCACCATATCCTCCCCCAAAACCACCCCCATAGCCACCTCCACCGCCAAATTGGTTGCCACCTCGACCACCTCCTGGCCGCGGCATACCTCCACTAGGACCAACAGGGTCCCACCTCGCGCCCGGAGGAGCTTGCGGATCGAATCCTCCCTGGCCTCCCTGGCCGCCGAACAGCGGATCGTCAAATGTGGGATGCATGCCCCCACCTCCGCCGGGCCGTGGCAATCCTCCTCCGATGAAAGATGGCCGCAGGGGGTCGTGTGGTCCCAAGCCGGGAGGGTTCAAATCATCATGTCCAATGCTGAAGGGCGAGCGGCCAGTCATTGCCAAGGGGTTGCCTCGCGGCGGCCTGTTGATCTCATGCTCGTCTTCGAAACCCGGCGGGGGAAAGTCGCCAGCCGGCACGGGTCGATGCGGTGGGTGCGCTCCTGCGAGGGGGTCGTGCAGCGGGTATGGATGTCCTGGCTGGGGCGGCCGGTCGCCGGCAAAAGGCCTGCCCGGTTCGCGACCGGCTTGGCCACGGCCTTCCTGTTCGGCATTCTGTCTTGCGTCTCGGTCGTCGGGTGTTTCTTCGTATCCATCAGCCTGCAGCTTTGGCACGAGTTTCTGAACAATGTTGGTCTTGAATCGCTCGATGAGCTCCTCGATCAGCGCTTCGGATTTGAAAGCGCTCTTGAGCTTGTCGGGGAGGTCGGATCTGTCTTCGGAACCGTCGTCTTGTAGTGTGACGCGAATGGGAAGCTTGGAGGATTCAATGTAGTCGCGTGGCGTCAGCTCAATGCGGTGAATGACGTCGTGACCAACTGCAAGACCGCGGATCTCAGCTTTGGCGCCCATGCGCGTGATGTTAATGAGGTCCGTCATGGAAGTTTGCTTGTGGGCGTAGACGAAGCTCAGTGAGCCGAAGCCAGCGTTCCATGATGATGGAAGACGAGGGGCTTGTGACTGGACTTCATCCTCTATCCTCTTCTCTTCGTCAAAGCCAAGCAGCCGGAACTTGAGAGCAGACATTGAAGCATGTGTGAGGAGGGCGAGGAGTTCATAGGAGCTACTAACGTCCGAGTTAGCATCTCCTGGGGGGTGGGTTGGGATGGCATCGGCCATCAGCTGCAGGACAGCCTGTGTAGCGAGGGGATTCGCCATTGTTATGGTGATCGCGGAAAGATTCGATAGATGGGGTATTGATTGGAAGTAATCTTCGATGTAGCATGTGGGAAGAGGACGAGTGATGGTTGTCACTGATTGCGGAGGATTGCAACTGTTTTAAGCTGAAAAGAGGACGGGAGGGAGCCCGACTGCCTGGAGCTACAGGGGCTTTGGGTCAACCGCTGGTGGCGTCACCACCTGTCAGCCTTAAATGCGGAGCATACCCCTCATGCTCTTGTCGGGGAGGCTTCTCTGTTAATCTCATATCCTCTGTTACCTGCCTTATTAGAGAGGCTGTGTTCAAATGATGTCAAACAGCCCGATGCTTGTGAAAGAGGACGTGGTGATGGATAAGTCTAAAAGTTCCACGAAAGACCGTCTTCCCGAAGAATACGAATGGCACTTGTCCAGCGAAGCTCGAATTTCCAAGGTTGAGGCCGCGATTAGTTGAATTAGGCGTTGCTTCAAGTCACGTGGATTGGCGTTCAAGTGGTGTGGCTCCGACACGTCTAAATAGAATCGACAACGCGTGCACACTTCACTTACCACCCCTCCATCAGCAGGATCATCATATCACGACGGTATTTCGAGCCATGTTCACTGACTATGTGCAATCCGAACCTCCGGAAGATGGCCAACCCCAAGCTGCGCCAGAGATCCCCCGCCCCCAAGCTCGGTCCCTGCTGCAGACATTCTGCAGCTTCCTGACCATGACGCTGCACACCCTCATCTTCCACCGAGGCCTCTACCCGCAGGAGACCTTTCTCATGGCGAGACACAACAACCTCGTCGTACCGCAGTCCCGTCACCCGGCTGTGTGCGCCTGGATCAACGACGCCGTGAGCCAAGTCACCCCTCTCCTCGCCGTCGGCCGCCTGGCCAAGGTGACGATTAACTTCCACCTCCCGCGCACCCTCCAGGTTGTCGACCGATGGGTCATAGACGTAAGCCACTTCCCCGCATGGATAGATGAGGACGATGTTGGCAACGTCAGCGGTCGAGGCAGGGATCGGCTGATCGTCGCCTGGGAGCAGCAGGAGAGGAGGAGAGCGCGGGCGCGGAGGGAGGATGAGGCCGAGAGAGAGTTTGCTGAGTTGGAGAGGGCTGTCAACTGGGTGGACGTGGACGAAGCGGTCCGCGGTGCACTCAGCAGGATTGGAAGTGCTGCCATGGCGAAGGGGCGTTTGCCCGAGGACAGTACTTTTACGGTGGCCATCGAGTTGCGAGAGGATGCGCTCGTACCAATTGGGGTAAGCATGCACTTGTTTGGCGTTTGGGTCGGTATGCTGACAGAACGAAGCATCCTCAACAATGGATTCCCTCTGACCCGTCACTGCAGTATGGTGCTGACCCCCTTTCCGCTATTCCTCGCGACGCGTCTTCGGCAGAAGGTCCTCGCGGCACCACGACGATACCTTTGCGAACAGTCGACGCAGGCCCCCTCTTCTGGGAGTGCTGGGTCGAGGAATGCCCAACAGTGCAACCAGCAGCAGCATCATCGCAAGAAGATAGCACCCTTGAATCAAAATCGACTTGACTTCCTATTCATTTCTCCCATGGTATCGTTGGCCTATTCCTTCATGCAAGAACAAAAAAAAATGAGTCGTACACGGGTCATCCACTCGACCTCCGCGCGATCATGATGCAGAGTCATGTCACGTTCGGAACGCCAGCCCCAGAATCGCACCCCTGCAGACGCCCTCTGGCCCGCCCGACCCTACCAGTTCCAAACGCCGCTCACATCGTTCAGCAGGATGAAGACAAATTTCGACAAGCCATCCTAGGCACCATCGGCCGCCACCTCCCCCTTCAGCGCCGTCCTCAGGCTGATGACCTCACGCCGCAGTCGCGCATTTTCCCGCTTCGTCTTGGCCGCCTCCTCGCTCTGCTCCCTTAACTTGCTCACCAGCTCTTCCTTGTCCTCGCGACCCTTGCCCCGCAGCGCCTTCACAATCTTGCCGAGCTCCGTGTTGAACTTTTCGTACAGCAGCTCGTTCTCGGCTGTGGCTTCCCTATACAGCTGGTCAATGGCCTTGACCTTGGCTTCAGACGCTTTCAAGGTGCTCTCCATATCACGCTGAATGGCCTCGTGTCGCTCGTTCAGTTCGCCCATCATGGTAGGCACGCGTTCCTCGAGCGCCGTGACAGACTGTGTCAGGCGCCGCAGATCGACGGTACCCGTTCGGTCGCCCAGTCCGTTGTTTACCCGCGACATCTCCTCCGCGATCTTCGTCAGCTCCGACTTGAGTGAAGCGTCCACTTCGTCGACAGCCCTCTTCTCCGTCTGTAGGCGTTCGCGCAACTTCTGCGGCGACTGCAGGCGCAACCTGCCTGAGCTTCCCGTCTTGGTCGGGCTGAGGCTCGGCCGTGTGGGGGAGTCACCGCCGCTGCCCAGTCCGCTGCGGGCAGGCTTGAGTGTCGGGATCTGAGACGTGGAAAAGTTCTTTGAGTGCCCCCTCGACGGCCGCTTCTCAGTGCCCATCGATGCAGATGGCTGGAATACATCCGCCAGGTTGAAATTCTCCTTCTGCGGACGCGGCACGCGCAGACTCTGCGTGTTCGGGCTGACGGGGATTCTGGATGGCGTGGGCGACTTGGCTCTCGGGGTCGAGTTGAATTTCTCAGATGTTTGCTTGTTGATGCTGAGAGGCAGGATGCTCGTATCATCCGCCGGGTCACCGAGGCTCGCGGCAGCCATGAGGCTTCTCAGGTCAGACAGAGAGCTGCGTCGCTTCTTCTTGGGCGTTTTGTGGGCCGTGGCCTCGTTATCAGGCTCGCCGATCGTTTCCAACCGTGTCTCGAGCCTATGGGAGCTTCCGGGTCGCTGCAGATCATCAAATGCACCAGCCAAGGGTGGCCTATCGCGAGAGTTAGGTCTCTTCAGCTTGTTGGGGCCAGGGTAGCCCATGTCGATGGACCTTGTCCGGCTGGCGGTCGCTCTCGACAGACTTGCGGTCTGACTGACATCTCCGGTCGCCGGGTTTCGGGCGTGCTTGCTCAGCGTCCTCCATACGGATGGGCGATCTTCATTCTTGCTGTTCTGACGCAGGAGCGAGTCCAACCCAAATTTGCGACGGATGGATGACGTGTTGGACGTGAGGGAGCCCGTGTGAGACTTTGTGCTGCGAGTTGTGGAGTTCATCGACTCATAAGCCGAGCCACCGGGGTGGAGGTTGGCCCCGAAGCTGGTGTCTTCGAAGATGCGATCGCAGTCCTCCACAAGGCGGTCAAGGAGGTTAATGTAGTTGTGCGCTGTTCCATCGACGACGAGCAGCTCAGCAAATGCGACTGTGATTGCACCTCGATCGCTATCGTTGCTGCAGCCTTCCAACAAGTCCGCGAGCAGCTTGATCAAGGCTGTGAAGGCTCGTCGGTTTTGTGGTGCCATGTCGCCGAACATAAAATTGACAAAGTCGGCGAAATTTCCTGGGACTTGCTTGTTCATCCGCTCCTGTAGTGTGTCAAGAGCCTGAATGGTCATGATCGGACCCATCTGCTCTCGCCAAGCAATGTTGAGGAACTTTTCGAATGCGACGAAGATGGAGTCAGCCGAGAGCTCAGACGAAGCGTCAAGATCAAATGGGCTTTCAATGAGCCTGTTGTAAAGGTCATTGACAGCCAACTCGTCCACCGCCCCCCTGTTGAGGAGCATCCGGCCGACTATGCTACCCTTGCGTGCCTGCAAGCTGGCGACGTATCCAGTAAATGTCTGCTCGAGACGCACCAAGGGGTTCTCGGGCTTGCTTTCATCCATGGCGATCCGTCCCCCGTCCCTGCTTCTCGCTGAGCCGAAGATGGAGTTAGTCTCGCTGTTGGCGCGAGACACTGGAGGAGGAAAGACATTGGTGACGGGGACTCTGGCGTGTTTTGGTGAGGCCGAGCCCTGGTCTGTGGTCGTGTTGGAGCTTCCTCCCCATATTGTCGACAAGAGCCCCTTCACTGGCGATGACGCGAGGAAAGATCGCGTCTTCTCGGCTCGATTTGTCAACTGAAGGCCCTTGAGGGCTTTCGTGTAGTACGACACCAACGCCGGAGTAAGACGCATGTTGGACGTGTTGTGTTGTGCGCTAAGCAATTGGATGACTGGGATACGTTAATTAGCACGACGGTGCTGAGGATCAGAATGTCGCTAGACTTACTTCGACGTGATAGTGTAGGAAGGAAGTCCTCCAGAGCAACATCATCCGCGAATTGCTTTCCGTTCAACCCCGCCGTCTGCATATTTACGCGCCTCAGGTCGCCGCTATGCACGTTGACGGTGATTTCAACACCATAGTGGCCAACAGGCGCCCCTTTCGTGCCCTTCTCGTGATCCACGATGATGCGAATAGGTGCTGGCTCTCTCCTCCCCTCAATCAGCTGGTCAGCCCCTTCTTGAAACACGGCTGCAAAGATGCCCAGGTTGTTGTCCGGCATCCTTGAGCACCGCAGACTCCAGGTGGGGTCCTCGCGCTCGCCCTCAGAGAACCGACCTTCGACACGGGCCTTGACAATATCTTCGGTCCATTTGGAGGCCTTGGACTCATGTGTCTCTTGTAGCTGGAAGCACCGCGACGTCACCGCAGTGCCCGTTACCCACTCCCCAGCATGCGCACCCTTCATCTCCTGGGTGGATGTCATCCAAACTAGACTGCCATCGACGGACTCGGTGAACCGGACGTCTGACAGGTTATGCCAGCCGGTGAATGCAAGCTCGTAAGATCCAGGTCCACCAGCAGCGTTGGTCATGGATACGAGTAGCCCGGCAGCGGAAGGCTTGTCGATCTCGCGCAACAAATCCCGCCCCGTGACTATGTTTGGACCCAACTTCTTCAATATGACAATGCAATCCGCGAACAGCAAGAATATGCCCGATCTCTCTGCCGCTTCGTAGTGATCCACAGAGTTGAAAGGAGCAGGCATCTCAATGAAGTCGACCGCGAGGATCAGCCGCCCCTGAGGGTGCAGGTCCATGGGCCAGCTCTCCACCATGTTCCGCAGTCGGTTGGTTACATGAGGTTTATCGGGGAGCGGTTCGTCCATGGAGCAGATATTCGTGATGATATCTCGTGCCTTCAGCATGGGTTGAAGAGCAGGATGCGTCATGGGCAGACAGCTGACGATCTGGTCTATCAAAAGGCTGTACCGGGGCAGCCTCTGGACAGGCTCGATAAGGATGGAGCGCATGGCTTGCTCGCCCGTTTGCGTGACTCTTTGGCGAAAGCTCGACTGCTGATCGAGAAAGGAGTTGAGCAGCGTCGGGAAATGCTGGCTAGCGCGGATGTACTCCTGGTAGCAGTCTGTGAACTTGGGGAACCACTCGAGAAATATCCTCGCGACTGCCAAAGCTCCGCTGGGGTCTTTTGCCTTGGCCGATGCGCCGAGTTTAGAGCCAGTGAGGGCCGCTGTTATCACCTCCATGTCACGCACGGCTTCGTCTTCTGTATCGTTCATGACGTTGCGAAGTTCTTGCATGAACGCTGAGTTGATCTGCAGTATCCGGTCGGCAGACCGAGGAAACAACCTCTCGAGCTCCTCCTCAGAAGGGCTGAGGCTGCCTTGCGCCCGGCTCTTCGCTGAATGTCGAAAGTCATCTGCAATGTGCTTGACGAGTTCGTTGAGTTTCATCACGTATCGTTCCTCTGTGTCGATGAGCTCTCCAAGCTTCATCCTCAGGTCCACCTTTTGATCTCTCGTGAAAGACTTGCTACGGTTCAGCGCAGTGGGTTTCGAAGGGGCCCTCCGCAGTCGTGCCGTCGGTAGAAACACGGGCTCGCCGAAGAGCTTGACCAAGGGTGTATAGCCTCCATACTGTCGCAAAGTGGGGTCGAGGATGTCATCGTCGTCGTCGGGAACGTCTTCCAGGTCTTCTGGGCGAAGGGGAACGATGGCGCCTGGCGGCAGCACAAAGTCGATGTCGACATTGCTCAGATGTTGGGTCTGCAGCGCGGTCTGCAGGGTGGCGATTACGTCGGCCGTGTTCTCGCTCTGAATCATGCTCGCAGCCAGATCGGCGGCATGTTGCTCACCAAACAGGGCCGGGGCGCTGCCGGGGCGCCTCCCCCTCGTGGTGGGGTACGCATGCTTGAGGTGGTTCTTGACGACTTCGGGGAGCTCGGTGAAGTACTTGAAGAGGCCAAAGGCGAGGCCGCGGTAAATCTCGTCACCCTGCCATTCGCGGGGCAGGTGGTTGACGACGCCATAAAAGGGCGAGCTCGGGCTTATTGTCAGGCGGGGAAAGCATTGCAAGCCGGCGGGGCTGTAAACGTGGATCTGGACGCGAGAGCTGTTGAGAGTATAGTTGGCGGTCGTCGAGGGGCCGTGGAAAATCAGGACGGGCAGGTGGCCGAGAAGAGGGTCGGTGGCGTGGTAGAGGGTGACGTGCTCTGGAGAGAGGGCGGGCTCGTCGGTGACGCGAACCATGTCGGCGGCTGATGTTGATCGCGGTCTCTTTAACGGGCCTCCTGGGGCATCGCCGAGTTGTTGCCCAAGCGTTGAGGGGCAATGTGATAGAGGAGCGAGCGAAAGGTGGGCGGCGCAGCGTCGTGTTGCTGGAATTCGTTCAGGTAAACATGGGAGTGCCCATGTGGTGATGCGCTAGCGCGTCGAACGGGTTGCTGCAGCTGCTTGTGCGCGGGTCGCTAATTTGGTGTGCGGCTGCGACGCGATGCGGCCGGCCTGTCTTGCGACCTGATCTTGAAGTTCGGAGTGATGATGGCGATTATGGGGGTCGATCTCGAAGTCGAGGCCCGTTTGGGAGTGGTTGAGGGAGGAATGATGGGGTTTCGGATCGGGCCCCCCGTTGTGATTAAGCGAGGCGAGCTCAGATGCGCCGTGCGATGGAAGGAAACTTGGTTTCAGGCGGTAGACAGGGGGAGTCACTGGAGGCTAATGCTGCGTAAGAATGGCAATTCAATGCAATGCGGTACGGGGATGACCACGGAAAATTTGAAGTTCCTCTTCCACGATGCTGCTGACCGGGATGTTTTGGTTCACCGCCCCAGAGAGGGCAAGTTTGCCAGCGCCTGACTGGACGCGTTGCTGGCGGATCTAGACGCGTTGCCAGGGGATCTCGGGCGCTAAAGAGCTAAGCCAATGCCGAGACCGCCCGTTGTCAACAAGCTAATCAAGGTGAGCTGAGGTGCCTAAAACAAGCGGGAAGGCCTGGCCCAGCGCTGCCAGCATAAGGTATCTGGCACAGCTCAGCCTGGATGACCCCTCCTTCCAGATCGAGCGAGCAACTGTTTAATCGTCGATGACAGATGTTGAGAGAGGTGTCTATCTGATTGAATCGAGTGCTCAACATGAACCTCGCAAGTACTCGAGCAGGTTCCGACAGCGGGCGAGGAAATATCTAGGGTCGATTCATGTTATCTGTCTTCCTTTGCTCACGTCCATCAGATCCAAACGAACCATGAAAGCACCAATGTCAGACATCGTGTTTGCCCCACGTCGCCAGCCCATCGTCAAATGACCTCACTGGTGCTCCTTCGGCATCCTGCAAGCCCACCCCATACCAGGCCACATGCAAACCCGGCATCAAGCGAAACTTCATCATCTCCTCATCTACTAACACAACAACGCAATATCATGTCCACACAAGACAGCAACGGCATCCCCCTATCCTCGGCCCCCGACGGTCGCGGCTACAGGCTCTTTGAACTTCCGCCCGAAGTCGAATCCGCCCTAACATCGCAAGGGCCTCCTGTGTACGCTATGCCCAATCACCTCTGTCCATAAAAGATAACGCACCCTCATGTCCCCTCTGACGCCTCTGTAGCTTATACCTCAAGCATCCCGACGAATCCTCTACAGCTCTGCTGTCAGTCCCGGGCGGCAAGACCTACGCACTCCAGCAGAAGAACACTTCTAACGCACTCCTCATCCTCTCCCCGTCGTCGGACGCTTCTGCTCCTGGTATCACCAGCGTCGCCACTGTTCACGAAGTTATTGAATTGTTACCCCAAGCACGGGGACCCGAGGAGAAGGGGATCAAGGGCAAATGGCATGAGAGGTTCGGCAAGAATCGGTGAGGCAGATCAGCCGGCTTTATGCCATGCGTTTTATTTCACCACAGCGAGCCAAATTGAAACAATAACGATGTGACGACCTGTGTCGAAGCGTCGTGTATCTCTTCCATCTTCAAAAAGAAGTCTCCTCGTTTCTCGGCCGCCTCGTCACCCCGCGTACTCTTACCAGCCATTGGGGCTCCGTGCCAGGGCAACCTCCAAAAGTTGTCATCCCTGAGAGGACAGACCCCCTTGATACCTCTAACTCCATGCTCGATCCAGGTCGATGCTCCGTGAACCAACGGCATTTAAAAAAACTCCAGATCAAAAAGGCAAAAAAGACAACGGGCAAATGTGATCCAGACCCGGAGTATGCGGCGACCACCGTTTCTCCACCAATACTCAAGCTCATCACCCCCGCCGGACGATTCATTAGCCGGCATAAGACGAAGACTTATCACTATCAGCGTCTGCGCCCAGTCGTCGGGTAGCTTGAAGAGTCGCTCTATGGCTGTCGCAGCCTAGGCGGTACCAGGACTATGCGCTTTCTATTCACAGGCTGGACAGCCTCGGGCTCCGGGACTCCTGCCTCCGGGGCTCTATTATCAAGAGCCTGCACAGCAGGAGCTTGCAAGAGGTTTGGCACCGGAAACCCCTCCGGCTCCGGGTTTTCCATTCCTAATAAAGCTCCAGCTGCGAAGGGGTGGACAGGGAGCTCCTGCAGCTGGTACGGACCTCTTCTTCCGGGGGGCATCATATCCAGGCCACGGTCTGGCAGGGCGGGTATGGCAGGGAAGGGATCGCCCATAAGTGGTTGCCGCTGCATGATCACATATTGCTGCTGTTGCAGGGCCTGCTGTTGCTGTGCTTGCTGCACTTGGGCGATCCGTTGTTGCATTTGTACATACCGTTGGTGCCGCTGTATCGCAAACTCAGCCGCATCCCGAGGCTCGTTTGGTCGGGCGGGTATGAGCTCCGCAAGTAATCTCAGCTGAGCCGCACCATCGAAGTCAACTCCGGGACCGTCTGGCATCTGCAGAGGCAGCCGTCGAATTGGTGGGAGGATATGATGCTGCGGCTGTGCGACCTGTTCTGGCAGCACGCGTGGTGCTGCTGGTATCCCCGGGACGTAGGGCGCATGCTTTGCCTTTCGCAGGATGCTGTCCTCAGCAACTTTATTGGACATGTTAAACTTAAGGTACTCGGCATTGACGTCGGGATTCTCTTCCGTGATCTTTTTGCGAGCGATTTCCTCAGCTTCACGAACCTCGTCGTCGTGGCGCTTCTCCTGATCATCGAAAAGGGGACAGTTGCCCTGCTTCCCGCCGCGACTCACGTCATTGAAATGCTTATAGTCACATGACTGCGAGCAAATGTAACACTGCATGTTGCGGCAGCCGGGCCGAGTGCATGTCATTTTGTTGCAGCCGAATTCTTTGATGAACGGAGTCTTGCCTACAAGAGGGATAATATTAGTACATTAATCATGATACATGGCTAGGGAGCGCTCACATTTGTTGCACCTGCGAATCAGTGCAGCTGACATCGCTTCCTCGATCTGTCTCCTTGCGGATATTCCATGGTCGCGGGCCGCTTCCTCACAGGACTTCGGAATATGAGTCTCTTCCCTGCAAAGACGGCAGCTGACGACGAGGCAATCCTCGTTGGCGCAACGGAACTCTTTATCCTCTCCAATGGGTGGGCATTCAGCTGCATATGGGCAAGATGGACAGGTCTCGAGATTTTCAATACCTGCCATGATGAGCATTACCTGGTATTCAACGCGGTCGAGGCCTGCCCGTAGGCTGTCGTCGATGAAAAGCTTTTGCTGCGCATGCGAGAAGCCTGAAGAGCATCCTTCCGTTGACATGCACAGAATTTCGTACTTGCCCTGGCCCACGGTGTTCTCTGCGTTGGTCCTAGCACAATCGACACAGAAAAGGTGCTGGGTGGGACCGTCGCAGTATACCATGCGGTTCAAAGCATACTCGTCAAAACAGCAACCGCAGTCCTGCACTGTTCCGTCTGCTTTGGCTCGGGCCAGGTTTTCCACCTCCTCGCGTTCCTTGTCCTTTGTGGCTCGTTTCTTGGAGATTGCTGATGCTCGGACTAACCTGACGGCACGCAACTCCTCGTATACTTCTTTGACCTCGGCATTCACCGTGTTCTCGATGGTGTGGTTGAGCTGGCCCGCGGTAGTCTTGTAGTCAGCGACAGTAGCCGTCTTCTTCATCTTGATTGCCGTTCTACCGTCATGGCCATCGTCTTCCCATTGCGCTGCAATTTTAGCGAGGGCTAAGTAAGCGGGAAATAGGCAATGCCCATATTCAGCCAAGAGATGATGAATGCTGTTGACACGAGCACGAGAAAAGTCGTGGGATATGAGCTTCTTCCTGCGAGCAAGGGTCAGCCAATTGCCGTTCAGGTGATCGGATGACAGCATGGGGCCACGTACGAAAACTGCTGGTAGATGGAGGACTTTGGGATGCGGTAACGCTCCGGGTTGTCGTACTTGACCATGAGTAATGCCATCTGGTCCGGAGGCTCTACCTCACTCAGTTTTCGTTTGAGCTTGTTGGCTTTCAGGCGCTTCATGTAAGACTCGCCTGTTGCTGGCAGACCCAGGATGTAGTCGACAAGGTCATCTGTGCGATAGCTCCATTCTGCGGCCTTCTGCTCAAGGTATTCTGAGCACATGTCGGGGAACAAAGTGAGAAGGGCGACTTTGCATGTGTCCGCATCATCTCCATCTTCCTGCTTTATTGTGACATGATTCATGTCGACTGGGCACTCCATGTGATCCGTGTTGCTCGATATATTGTATGATACGGTGTTGATAATAGAACTTGACTTCTTGCAGAGTCTAGCTCTGGGTCGTTGACGAGCACGACCCTGCGGCGCATCCGCTGGCTCGTACGGTTCTAGAAGGCCCTCTCTGAGCTCTGGCGAATATGCCCTCCCGAAGAGCCTACGAAAAAAGTCGGTCAGCATGAGAATGGTTGGTCGTTTGAGACTCAGGATGCAGGTATTTTTTGGAGATCTTCGGACGAAGGTGAAGGGAGGAAAGCAACATGAAGCTGTTTCGCGGTGAATGAATGGCAAAGCTCCTTGACTGGTCTCCATCCGATTTCGGGTTTATGATACATGTAAGTTTGGCTGAGACTTTGCATAAATGGGAATGAGGCCAACGGGGTAGGAAAGACCCCTAAAGGTAGCGATGCCGGATGAAAATGTAAATCTCACCTCAAATGACCGCCACAGGTCACGACCCAAGGGTACCTAATTTGGTGTCGGTATGCTGAGAATGTCTCGTGCGTATCACTTTTCGTCTTTCCACCACCTTGGCGTTGACTTATCATCAGGCTGACATGCGAGCAATCGGGTATGAAATAGGAGTGATGATGAACACTACCTTGTCGCGAGAAAAGGCAGAGGAGTTTCTCATGAATGCAGTACGACAAAGGAAGACGTCAAAACGGAGTTGTAAAGGATAATGCGAGACGTGAGTGGAGGGTAGTCGAGTATGGTAGAAGCTTGGAAGATTGATGGATTTGAGAAGCGGCCCGCCACGGGTGAGTTAGGAGGTATCAACAGCGAAGTCAAAGTGTACTGCTGTTCCCTAAGAAGCGCAAGGATGGGAGGTAAAAGAAGAGACAAGGAATGACAATCGGCGGAGTCGGTATGTGGCGCGACCTGAAAGCTGACGAGGAAATCGTAGGACGAGATAGTAGACACAGCGTTGAAAGATACGGCGGAGAAAACTAGACAACGATCTCACCCAAGCAGCTCCGGCAGGAACGAGGCAAGAATGAGACGACGTTTGTGCAGTGGCCGAAGCCCGTTCGTAAAGTGGCTTCTGGGGACTGTCGTAGCACGAAACTGGCAGCGAGCGGCCAGGAAGGCAGGTTGGATGGCAGGCGCGATGGATAGATGCTGATGCCTGATTAACAGGCCTGCGTTTACCTTGATATCCCTCCCTCTTCACCTTTGTCCACCTTCAACTGACTGGACCTCTCTCCTCCCATCCGAACACAACATGCGAGAAAGTATCTGTCTGGCCGTTGAAGGTCCTGCTTGATCTTATGCAGGATGGGATGACTGTTTCGAACTCACGATCC
Organism: Verticillium nubilum; assembly: GCA_002851675.1. Classification (NCBI taxonomy): domain Eukaryota; kingdom Fungi; phylum Ascomycota; class Sordariomycetes; order Glomerellales; family Plectosphaerellaceae; genus Verticillium; species Verticillium nubilum. The sequence continues at coordinate 19,868 of NMXI01000067.1, forward strand.
GTCGTGCGTGCCGTGTTGAAAGGGTAATCTCAAGCGAACGAGGCGCGAATGTCGAGTCGCCAGCCTGAAGTCAAAGTCTGCGATCGCCTTTGTGGCAGAGCTGACACTTGGTCGAGGGAAAAGAATCTACGGTCGGCCACCTGACGTGGTCACGGCTTCACTCGGTCGGATGGCGAGAGGGACCGAGACCAAAACTGGTGAGACTCCCTCAGCTTGACCCTTGCCGCAATGCGATGTTGAAGTCTTTGTCGCACGCTCGAAGCATGCAATAAAGGTAGGGCTGATTATTGATGGAACTCTCCTCTTTCTTGTGGAGTGTAATGAAGAAGTTCGATCGACCTACGATCGCCGCCTGGTTCGTTCAGGCGTTTCTTTATTGTTTGCATTTTCGACTGGGCGGGCTGCCTTAATTAGCGAACACCCTGGTCCAGTCAGGTGCCCCGGCTCCAATGACCTGGCAGACTGTCGTGGCAGATGACACGGAACCGGCTCCGCGCTCACCAGGCCGGTTCCGCGGGCCGAACCAAGTATTGTGAATTGATATCTCGTCATCATCCGGTCGTTGCCCCTCATGATCGCAAATACTCACAACTCACAGTGTCAATGCCTTCTATTGATTGTGTCATGACAGCGAATGCATTTGGCATTGGCCAAAAAGAGGCCATCTTCACGAGGTTGTTCTCAACGATACGGCCCGCCCTCTCCATACCTGAACACGACAATCCGCCTCTGCCGTTGAAGATCTATCATTCGTCATAATCGTCGTCTGAACTTTTGTCTTCGTCCTCTCCTTCGTCCTCTTCATCTTCTGATATCACAGACATTTGCCGGCGCCTTGCGGAACGTCGTGGGGCTGCTCGCCGTTGGGCTCGAGATTTTGCGGTGACAGGCGCTCCTGCTTCTTCATGCCCATCATTGCTAGTATTCTCAGATGGTTGTTTGATAACCTCGCTGATATTGGACGTCCCATCGCGCTCCTCCCCATGATCCACAACCAAATCATCTGGGCCATCCTCTTCGTCGTCGTCGATGGGGGGGAAGAAACTAGAGGTGAGCTTCTTTGTCGCGGGCTTGATTGTGAGATCCTCTTCATTATACCCATCCGGCAGGAAACCGCCTGCCATGTTATCGTCGTGTCCGTCGGGGAAGAAGCCGCCGGCCGTCTCAGGATTGTCGGAGCACGAAGCCTGGCCATCCAGGTCCTCGTCGCCAGTCCCACCAACTTTGCGGCCAAATATCTGGACGTCATCTTCCACGTGTCCATAGTCCTGCCGGATCCGCTCCACGATTCGAAGCCCCTTGAGAAACTTGCTCCAGAGTCGCAGTGCTTCTTTGCGCCGCTTTTCGTCTTCCTTACGAGCCTTCTCTGCCTCGTCCTTCCGCAACTCCTCCATAACCTGGTCATGGAACTCCTCGGCCACAACCACGCCTTGTATGACAGGCACAGCCATGCGGTGGCCGAACTCAAAGTCCACGACGGCTTCAGCGTAGTCAATCTGCAACCTCTTGCACACCTTGACCACCCCACGGAAGGGAATATGTACGCCTCCCTCGGGGCACATGTGTTCCGCGAAAAGGTCGATGTTTCCGTACTCATTCTTCGGTATGACTCCGTCCTTGATCGGCGGGGGGATAATCCAGTCGGTTTGGTCAAAACTGTAAAGTCCCTGCAGAACCTTCTGACCGCTGATCGCCTCAGCCTCAGCAAGCTCTCGTCGTCTGTTCGTTGTTGCCGCTCGGTAGGGCACCTTCTTCAGCGGCTGTTCCCCTGGCCGAGGCGCTCTGCCCTGCTTGTGCCACGTCTCTGCACTCTTGACATTCACGACGTCCTTTCTGATATAAACAGATTCTTCGGTGCCATCTGCGCCTTTGTCTTTGCCCTTGCCCTTGTTTCGGAACACCTTGACGGGCTTCGCACTCGGCAGAAGGGCTTCCTCGCGTTTGAGGTGCCGCTCGAGACAGAATTCCGTGGACTGTTTGTAGTATTGTAGTGTTTCTTCGCCTTCTTTGACCTCCTTCTTCTCCGGCTTGGCTGGCTTCAGGTCGGTTGAGTCCTCGTTCTCGTCGACTTCCGTGACGGGATTCTTCCGGCTGCCGCGAACGAAGCCTTGCAAGGCGGACTTGAACCAGTCGAATTGGTTGTATCTCTTGATCTTACCCCTCTTGTCGTGAACAGGTATCTTCTCTAACGGCATTCTCATGCCCTTAGTTCTGCCAGGCAAGGTTTGTCGCTTGAGATACCTCACTGTGACATCTTTTGCTGTGCCATCCTCGGAGTACCCAACGACATAGGCCATGACTTGTCGTGCTTTGTCGGCTTTGCTGCCTCTCGGCTCCAAAGATTCAATGAGCTCGCGGTTCGTTGCAATCACTTTCTTGACGATCGGGTCCACCGGCAGGTATATCTTGGTCACTGGTGACAGTACCTCGGTCCAGTAATGAGGGTATTCAAGGTCCTGGTCGAACTTCTTGAAGCTTCCTGACTTGCTCGGCGCAACATCAAGCTCGACAACAGAGTCTTCGTCGCTGTCTGGAATCACCGACATCAGTGCGTCAGGCTCATCAGACTCATCAAGCTCGCGTGTTGACCGTGCACTTGCCGTCTTTGCTGCTGGCTTGCGCTTCTTCTGCGGTGTCAGTTTGCTGACACTGGAGCTTTTACTTGAAGCCGAGTCAGGCTGGGTAGTCGATTTGCTTCGTTGTACGGCTGCCAAGGTGCTTGTGTCTTTCTCGGTATCAGCGTCCTCCGCCTTTGTCCAGCCGAAACCCAGGGGCTGGAGGTTGGCAACCATTCGAGCTTCGAGTCCCAAAGCGCGCAGCAACGCTGTATATAGCTGCGCTCCGACATCGCGGCTTCCGGCACACGCCACAGCACACGCTCGAAAGCCATCTAGATCGCGAATTCTTTCTCCGTGAAGTTTCAATTCGTTATCGCCGTTGGCCCATTCTTTCGTCAGCCTGTCAAGGCGCTCCAGAGACATGTAGCCCATCTTGCGAAGTCCCGGAGCGGTGACCTGGAACCGCTGCTTCCACCATGAGCTCAAACTCTTCATCAGTCGGAACAGTGGATCGCCGTGACTCATGTCGACCGCGCCTTCTTCTAAGCGGTCGGCAGCAGGGCCCCAGTCTCGCGAGTCTTCTTCATCCGGGTTTTGTCCCTTCGAGCGCCGCTTCTGCTTCGTTTTGGGTTTCTTTGTAGGTGCCTTCATGGGTTTGGCGTCGAGTCCACTAGCCGTTCTCCAACGGTCGACCTCGTCGAAAAGCCGAGGCGGAATGTGCGACATCATGATGGCCTGTACTTCGGCATCACAGAGCCAGGAGTTCCGGACAGCATTGTGCCAGAGAAGATGCTGCACGTGCACGCAGTGTGTCGCCGTTCGAACACGCTTTTCGATCTTGGAAGGGCCCTTTTTCTCGCCAAAGGGGTTGGTCAATGAGATCCGTGTGTCGCGGTGTAGTGTCAGTTCCAGATCACCGGTGCCAGCTGCTGTCTCCAACATCGACGTCCTCGGGGCAGCGACATCCTCAAACTCTATGTCATCGTCATCGTCGTCGTCATCGTCGCCGGACCCCACGGTCAAGTGCCGCTTGGCGATTGGAACATCCTCAAAGTCTCCGTCGGATAGGTCGCTGAGGGAGCTCTCATCCTGGCTGTCGTCGAGGCTGTCGAGAAACGCTTTGCCGGACTTGGCGGTTGAAGCAGTGGAGGCGTCGAGGTCATCGTAAAGTGTTGCTTTCCGCTTACTAGTAGATGGAGACGCAACTGCGGGCTTGGTCACCTGCCTGCGTTTCGACTTTCCTGGCTTGGGTGACTCTTCGCGCAACCTCTTGCGCGGTACACTAGGAGGCATTGTGCAGGGCGAGGCCTCGTGATGGTGTAGTTGTCCATGGTACGACGGGACGCAAAAAGGGTTCTGTCAGCGCCATGTTCGCGCTAAGGCACTCACACTGTCAAGTCTGGCGTCATTGATTTCACGGGAGGAACGCGAAGGCACGTGATCGGCCACCAGCCTTCCCAGGCAGAACAGACCCCAGTGTTTGACTGTTGACCAGATTTGCGGATTAACAGAAAGCAAGTGCCCTGAGCAAAAAGATTAGATGGGTGTCATGTAACAACATGACAAAACTGAAATCGATGCGCCGTACGTGAATCGAACACGTCTCTCATGCTTGCTCGCTTGATGCGATGGAAGGCAGGAATCATAACCACTAGACCAACGGCGCTTGATGACAAACCGTCATCAGAAAAGCTTACATGGCCTGAACGGATAGATATGAGGGACCCGAACCCCACCATCTGCTTGGAGGGGAAGGACGCGATTCCGCTTGGCAGCGGCTCGGTAGTTCCAGGTCATTCCAAACCACTTCGTCAGCGCTTCACCCACTTGACTCTGTTCAAACCCTCCATTGCGCCCCCAGCCTTTGCCTCCACGTACCTTGGACTGCCTAACAAAAGCCTCCTTATTTATACCAACAAACTGCCTCAGTCATGGCGCTCTCCACCCCCGAAGCCAGTGATACAAGTTATGTCAACATGGGCGAGTCCAAAGACGGGTTCGACGAGACCCTCCTGGGCAAGCACTGCGAGTACGACTACTGCAACCAACTCGACTTCCTTCCCTTTTTCTGCCAATCCTGCAGGAAGACCTTTTGCCTCGACCACCGTTCCGAAACCTCGCACAAGTGCGCCAATGCCGGCGCATGGGCCGAGCGCCGACGCCTGGCTCAGGTTGGGAAGCAATCACATGGCCAAGGCCGCCAGATGCGCGATACCGTCTCCCAGAAGCCCTGCGCGTCACCGTCATGCAAAACTACCATTGGAACCTCGTTGGTTCCCGGTGTTCACTGCGTCACCTGTAATCGCGACTACTGCCTGAAGCATCGCCTCAACGAAGACCATGACTGCAAGAACCTTGTGCCCATCGGCGCAAGGGCAGGCGGGAGCCAGATGGACGTCGTCGCATCAAGGACGAAGGGCGCGCTCGACAAGCTGCGGGCGTGGGGGTCCGCGAAAAAAGAGCAGGCGGGAAGGGCACTGCCCAAGCCAAAGCCCACCTCGGTCTCGCAACGCATGATTGCGGTCAACAACCTGAAGAAGACGGCCAAGGGTGACGATAAGCTAGCCCCGGAAAAGAGGATATACGTATATGTCGAAGCGGAAGCTGAGACTGCGAAAGCCAAGTTCCCCAAGGGCGCCTTCTTCTTCTCCAAGGATTGGGTTGTAGGAAGAGTTCTTGACGACGCAGCACGACGATTACAGGTTGAGAACATCAATAACCGGTCTTCAGATGAGAGAGACAAGTTGCGCGTCTTCCACGTCGAAGGCGGTCGACTTCTCGAGTTCAATGAGAAGGTCGAGTCGGCTTTGGTCAGCGGAAACACTGTTGTGCTGTTACGAGGCGTTGGCCCGCCTCCTGACTTGATTGAAGTGTGATTCAGGGACGATATTCAGCGTTGCGTTGCACAGATCAGTTTAGCATAGTTCGAGATACCCCTGAATACCATGACATGACAGGCCATGAAGCTTCGACTTACAACATGCGGCGCTCACGACGACATAATGGCGATGTCTCTCGTTACTACGTGGCGATATAAGCTGCGGAGCAGGGTCTTCCCAAAACGCCGTGGTGACCAGCCTCGTATCCTTCGTCAGTCGCCTCACAACTCTTTCTCCTTGCTTGGCTTCTTCGCCAGCAAGTCCTCACGTCCGGTTGTTGGCGCATCGCCAACGTACTGCTTCCCGCCGTACGCCTCGAAACCCTTGTGGAACAGCCACTCTACTGCATTCTCCACCGGCTCGTCAAACAGTGTCGGTAATGCTGGGACAACCGCTAGGCCGAGACCAATGGGCCCCCAAGTCCGGATTCTCGTGTTCTTCATGTTCTTCATTGCCCGGCCAGAGTACCTCACCACGGAGTGTATCGTGAATGCAGGCAATCCCATACTCGCAAGACTTTGGAAAATAGCCCTCTGGACCATAACGGTGCGGTAGTCCTCCAGTGGGGGCACTGTGCCGACTTGCAGTGGGGTCTTCTCAGGAATCTCTACGGGCTTCAGGCCCGATATGTGCTCTTGCCGCTCCGTCAGTTGCAGCGCAGGGTTGATCGTGCGCTGGTTGTGCAGATATGACTTGTAGCCTTCGTAGCTCACATCGCCCAAGATGTAGAGCCATGAGATACCGTATGCAGCGCGCACGAAATTTGGGTGCGCCACTGGCCGGAAAGACTCGCCAATGTCGGACGTATAGGCGACATAGCGGTGCGCTGAGCTCAAAATGGTGCGCACTCGGGTGGCGTAAGCTGCATAACGAACATTTGACTCGGTTGATTCGGGAACACTGTGAAAGATGTCAGACCATGTGGGCCATGTTTTGAAAATAGCCGTCCGTACTAGCCGTCAACGAGCTCGTCGAAGAAGTTGTCATCTTTGTCTGAGTCGTTCGCGATTTTCTGAAGTGATGCTGGCAGCTTCCTCGGTTCAGGAAGCTTGTCGGGGTCGAATGTGCCAGTAGCTTTCGCGGACGTAGGTGGAGGGCTATCTGCGGCTTTGTCCGGAGACGATGCGGACTTGTCCTGATTCTTTCCCCACCACATTTTCTAGGATTTTTGCGCAAAGTTGATGCGAGGCGTTAAGTGAAGGATGGTCAACGTGGAAGAAGAAGGTGAGTTGTCGAAATTCCCCTGTCGCCTCCCAGAGGAAGGGTTGCCTGCGCGAGTTGCTCGAGGATGACGTCCCGGTTTCGGTTGGATAAGACGATAAGGAGCCCGGAATCTGGCCCCACCACCCCGAGTTCCAATTGGCCGATCCTTGTGCCTGACATTCCAGGCCGCTATGGGCTTTCTCGGGAACGAATTCTGGAGCTTCAACATCACGAACACCCGACGAAGCTCAATCCAATCCAACACGCCTCATCGCCGACCCTGTCAATTCTCTTAGCCTCGACACCTTCTATAACCGCCAAAATGGTCCAGATGTACACCGTTGCCGGTCGCCAAGTCGGCTCCCACTACGTATGCAACCTCTGTCCCGGCCCTCGTCCTCATCCCTCGGCGACAAAATGCTAACATCCCGACTCCCGCCGTAGTTGGCCATGGGTGTCCTCGCTGCCCTCTTCGGCGGCTCCTTCGCCGCTCTCGGCGGTGGCAGCAAGGCCCCCGCTGCTACTCCCCCCATCAACGCCTCCAGCTCCGACGAGGCCGACTTCATCAAGTGCGTCATTTGCTCTCCCCTGACGTCTGCGGCGCGACCCGACTTGCATCGCGCTCAATCGAACCTTCCGACCCATTGCTGACCCCCGTCACAGGAAGTTCCTCGACAGCCAGGAGAAGGATGCGAAGAAACACTAAAGCGTCTGACGGATGGTATTGGAGCAAGCGGTCGGTGCGACCCGTGTACATTTAGAGGCGGCGAGGTCGAGCGAATCAACCACGACTGTTGCCCACGCGAGGCTCGAAGAATGATCACCTCAACTTGTTACCTCGGTATTGGTTGAATAACTACACGGCTATGCTGTGTTTAGGAGAGGGCTGATGAAAATGAGCCATCTCGTGGCTACGACTGACCATGCTTTGCCGTGAAATCCTTACTCCGCTGACCTCTTCTGCAAGCCGTACGCTGTCAAACGCCGACATACGGATGGCTTGCAGCAAATGCTGGTGACAATGATAGCAATATCATGTGATCAGTGTCAACTAACGGCTGTTTCAAATCATTGGCCATGGTGACAGCTCTTGGTCGAGGTATTCTTTCCAGCGATGCGGCCTGGCCGTCAGCTTCATAATACCTCAACTGGGTCATGATCACAGGCTTTTGATGAGGCGATGGGCCCTATCGGGTTTTATCACAGAGCTTGGCCCGAACCTGACTACGACGCGCTGACCATGTCCGATCTGCTCGGACAAAGAGAAACATTGTCTAGGTAACTCATGATCTTCGAACATGTCACTGCACAATACTCACCAAAACCTCAAACACACATCAGTCACCCCCTCGGACACGCCAAACGCTCGGTCATGCTCATACAAGATCTCTCGTTACTATGGGGCTATCTTGAATTCTGTAAACGACACCCATTCCGCACCATCGGCCCCGTCTCGATGGTGCGCGAAGATGCCGAAGATCGTGCCAGTAAAGTCCCTTGCTGTCATCTCAGCTGTGTCTATACGACCCAGTGCCTCCCATTCGCCCTGATGGGTCGGCGTTTTTACACGGTATGCAAACATGTACTCCTTAAGTGTTGCCGAGACACTGAAAGAAATGCTCATGGCATCACCATCGATAACCGCCTGCGCCACTTGGACATCTTCGGCCGTGTTGTTGCGCTGGCTCAAAACCACCGACGAAGACTCAACGCTGACCGCTGCGTACCGGAAGTCGTCCTTGTAAACGGCCAGGCCTGTTCGTACGGATTGTCCGATCCCTTCGAGGCATATGATGGCCGTTGCTGAGGCGCCACTGAGTCGGCGCTGCCTCTGACCGACGAATGTCGTGGTACCGATGGGGACAGCCAAATCGGTTGAGCTGGGACGCAGACGAACGCGACCATCACTCTCGAAGCGATAGTCATCTAATACAGGACTGCGGATGTAGCAGTCGGCAACCCGAGGCCCCTGGGCAAAAGTGATACCTTTGGCACGAGGTACTGGGAGAACGCGCCGGAAGCTCTCACGGGGATGCTCGATGACAGGCCACTGGCCCTCGGGCCAGTCCACTGGCGTCAAAAACGACTCTCGGCCCAACGGGTAGCGAGTTCCGTCATTGTATTTGCGGACGCCGAGGACCGTGGCCCACCAGAGCCCGTCGACGCCCTGGAACAGCTCGCCGTGGCCAACATTTTGGACGAGCTCATTCTTGTTCTTCGCGGTCAGGATAGGGTTCGAAGGGCATGAATCATATGGTCCCCAGATGTCGCGGGCACGAGCGATGGAAAGGTGGTGATGCTCAAAAGTGCCACCCTCGGCCACGAGGAGATAATACCAGCCGTCCTTTTTGTAAATATGCGGTCCCTCGGTATAGTTTTTCGAGTATCCGGGCCATATATCCTTCGGCTCTCCGATGCGCTCTCCAGTGGCCAAGTTAATCTCCCACTGCTTGATGGTCGTGTTTGGCTGCTCGGTGCGAGGGAGTCGCCAAGAGCCCTGCATATAGGCGCGGCCATCAGTGTCGATAAATAGGCTGGGGTCGATGCCGTGCAGGTCGACGTTGACAGGCTCACTCCATTCGCCAGCCCAGATGTCAGTGGTTGTGATGAAGAAGTTTGAGGCCGCAAAGTCGACTCCTTCACAAGCTACGTTGGTGCATATGATGTAGAAGACGCCGTTGTGGTGACGTATGGTCGGCGCGAAGAGACCGCCGGCACCGATCATGGTATGCCCATCATCAAGAGGCACGGCCTTCGTCAGGGTCAGGGTCAGGTCGACCTGGCTCTTCCGCGTCACCGCATTGCCTGAAACCGGTCAGCATTTTCGTCTTCGCTAGATGTTTGGCTTTCGGCTGACCTATGTGCGTCCACTACTGCAGGTCCTTCGAGGCGTAGATTGGGATGCCGGGATACAGATGGAAGGAAGCTGTTACGAGAAAGTAAGTGCCATCCGCCAACACGACAGAGGGATCCGGAGCGAAACCAGGAATGATGGGATTCTGGTACTCTGCCAGATATCGCTGTTGACCCTGCTTGCAAGCGTCGGAATCGATGATCTTTGACGGGGCCATAGTGATGACTGGGTGAGTGATGTGAGCTGGACATCCGGTTTCTGTTTCTGCGGAACGGCATGTCACCCTTTAAGCACGATTGGCTTCTTCACTCCCTGAAGAATTGAAGTCATGTTGAAGGGGGTTTCGCCGGCGTGTGGAGAAGTACGGGGTGAAGTCTGGGGATGTTCATAGGTAGGCAAGTGTGCTCCGGGGGAACCTGAAAGTTCGGGGAAACTACCCAAGGTAGGTGCTTGCCTAAAGGGGAAACTCAACCAGCATCGTCCATCGCGAGGATACGCCAACGGGTGGCATTAAAACCCCAGTCTTGTACCGCCCACCCCACAACTTGGGCCTATTCCTCCGAATTTCTCCATACATCTATCTGCCCGCGACACCAAACACTGCGAATGGAGGACGCCTCAGCACGCAAGGTGACTAGTAGGGCCTGTGATGTCTGCAAGGCCATCAAAGTCAAGGTAATGAGATGTCGAAGGCCTTGAGCGTTCTCATCGCTGACAGACGTCTCTCTCTTAGTGCGATGGAGATCCGGCGAATCCCAATGACTGCGCAACATGTCAAAAGCGAGGCAGCAAGTGCACTTTTGAACTCCCCGTCAAGAAACGTGGTCCTCCGGCAAAAAGGCGTCGGATTTTGCCTGCATCAGGGACACCAGAGACATCTGCCACCCCGCGGCCGGCAACGACATGTCAGAGACTGATGGCGACGACACCTGCCGACTCTCCTTCGTCCATAGAGCTCCCCTCATCTCCTGCTTTGGTCCGAGGCGGTTAGCGTCAGACGATCGTCCGCTGTCCCTACATGATTTTACCTTGAATACGCCATTGTCATTGCGCTATATGTATTCGGAGGACACGCACCTGCTTGACCCGACACATGCATGCATGGAACACTAGTCAGTCCGTCCAGTGCCTGAATACGGGGTTCAACCTCAGCACGCGCCTATTCGGCTGTGCCACAGATGTTCTTCTTAACATGCGGATGCTGCAGGAGTTCTCGGTCCCATCCTCTGAATCTGCTGAGCTCGTGCAGGGACAGACGTCGAGGACCATTAATTCGTTGCTCATTTTCTCTAGTGTCCTAGATGGGATGCTGGGATGGCTTGACCGTCCATCTCAAGCCGAGGTTCATGCCGATGATGATGTCGCTTCGTGCCAGCGCAGCCGCCTTTGGACGCATCACATCAACCTCAAGGTCACCTTCTACTGTCTTCGCCTGATCATCCTCCTGCGGGCGGAGGACCTAGGCTTTGCCGGCCTACTCGGCTTCAGTATCGACCCGCGCCTTCTCCTATGCAGAAGACAGACATTGCTCGAGACATGCTGAGCTGCATTCAGGGCGCTCCATTCCAAGCCTTGCAGATCAACGGCGAGCCAATGGTTGAGAAGATCCGCCAAGTTGGAGCCGCTTCAGATTTCCCAAAGTCTGGATTCCCGCGTGGCACCAAGAGCTAAGTCGGACTTGCAGGTTCTGCTAAACATATTGAGTAGATTGGATTCCAAAGCGTCGGATGCTCTTAGCCATGATGTGGCGATTTGATTTCTTCGACCGGGTCTGGTGTCTGATGAAACCATCAACAGCAGTGAATTCTCCTTCGGGGTAAGCCCTTGGCTGGTGCTACCTATAGAGGCAAAAAGGGGACAGAACTGGTGATGTGTATTCTTCCAGAGGCAGGCAGGTGGGCCTGGAACTACGGACTTAGTGGGTGACGGGGCGCACGGACCACCAGCACTACCAACGATTTCCCCGACGAATTTGATGTTTCCCCGGGAATCGCCTCACGCTCACCCCGAATTCATCCCCATCTCCTCCTCCACCTTCGCGATGGATGAGCATGGCCTTGGTGACTTGGTCGCGTTGAGCCCTCAAAGTACAAAAACAACACAGTCTGCTCCCTCTGAACACAACGTCTTGAAAGATCATCACAGCTTCCAACGTCATTCCTTTCCCTGAGCTTCTTCACAGCCCTCATCATGGCTCCAGCTGGCGCCGCCGATTCTGACGAGATGGCCCCCACCATCGACACGTCCCAGGTGCCGCCTTTCTATAAACGCCGAAATGGAATATTTCTGTACTTCCTCCTGACATCTTCACTCTTGTCAAGCTTTGCGAGTGGTTTCCATGGGGTGAGTGATGACCTACTTTCCTTTCCAACACAATTTTCGCATCTTAATAAACATCGTTTTGTCTAGTCCACGACCAACGCCATGCAGCTACTCGAAAGATGGCAGGGTCGATTTGGTCACCCGACAGGCTCGACACTTGGCTTCTTCAGAGCTTCGACTGGCATCGGTGGTGTCATTCCCCTCCTCTTCCTCAACTGGCTCGGCGACGCATTCGGACGGCGGTGGCCGACTGTCGTTGGAGGCATCTTCATCATTATTGGCGCGCTGATTCAGAACTTTGCTCACAACCTCATGACCTTTATTGGCGGGAAATTGGTGCTGGGAGCCGGCGTCACCACGGTCCAACTAGGCGCACCAGTGCTCATTGCCGAGCTCAGTCGCCCGAAAGAACGAACCATACTCACCACCTTCTACAACACATCAGTCTACTTGGGCTACGTAGTTGGGCTTAGGTCACCTTTGGTGTCAGGGAGATCAACAGCGACTGGCAATGGAAGATCCCGACGCTGCTGCAAATGGCCTCTTCGGCGTATCACCTGGTCCTCATCTTCTTCAGCCCAGAGAGCCCACGGTGGCTCGTAGCCAAGGGATGTGATGACGAGGCCTACCAGTCTCTTCCCAAGTGGCACGCGATGGTGACATGATCTCGGAGCTTGTGGCCACTGAATTTGCTGAGATCAAGGAAGCCCTGCGATCCGAGCGGGAGCAGAACATGGCATGGAGGGACTTTGTCAGTTCCGTACCGAACTGGAAGCGCATCGGCATCTGCATCCGCATAGCCACGTTCTCGCAGTCTAGTGGCAATCTGCTCGTGTCCAACTATCTGCCTCAGATTCTCAAGGACACCGGCCTCACGACGACATTTCAGAAACACTTGTTACGGGTTATACCCTGCAGTGGTATAGGTGCTACCTATACCTTCATGAATGCAGCTCAATTGAATCAGAAGCGTTGATTCAATACGTATCCTTTTGGCTCAATTGGATAGCTGCTGCTGCAACTTACGGCCGTGTGAGAGCTGCCACTAAGCCTTTCTGGGGCCAGTCCGTAACAGGCCCCCATATACACCAACAGCACCAAGTCGCACTCCAACACCGATATCGCCATGTCCGAATGCTCTCTTGTCCGCCTAACTTTGAAGGAACTTTTGCTGTCATTACACTCAACAATCCGGCCAAGTTCAACTCACTGACCCAGGCGTCCTCCTCCCGTCTCGCAGCACTGCTACGCGAGGCAGATGCGAACCGTGATGTCTCCGTGACTCTGCTCATCGGAGAAGGGGCCTTCTTCTCAGCCTCAGCTCCTTTTATCAAACCTGCCTTCTCGCCGTCCTCGGCTAACATTAATACTTCTAGTGGCGCCGACCTTGAAGACAGCGCTCCATCCATGGACAAGATGCTGTCCCGGCCGTATTGGCTCCCAAAGCTCGTGAACGACAACCTCGATTTGTTAGAGCATTCTACAGCCACTCAAAGATTTTAGTGAAAGCTCTCAACGGCCCTGTGATTGGCCTTTCAGCTGCTTTGATCTCGCACTCCGACTTCGTCTACGTCATGTCAGACTCATACCTTTTGACACCATTCAGCTCTGTAGCGTCCCCGATTTCCTTCACCGACCCATACCTCCCAAGACGAACGCTCCGAAGCTATTCTCCGCCATTCCGCGAAGCCTGATTGGAAAGTCTCTGGATGCCTTCGGTTCCCTCAATGCCGCTGGGACTCATAATGTTAGACGTTGGAACCCTAGGACCATATTCCAGGGCGATGGACGCCGATAAGGCGTCCACGCCTGCCTTGGTAGATGCAACGTGAGCTTGCAGGGGCTGGCCACTATAGTAAAACGTCGCCGAGATGAAAATGACCGACCTCCGGTGATGGAACCGGGATTCTTGTGTCGGGCTGCTGATTCGAGAAGATGCGGAACAGTGGCCTTGATCGTGTTGTAAGAGCCCACCAGGTCAATGCCGACGACGCTCTTGAAGGCGTTAGCCAAGAGGCCTTCGATGGGGGCGAGGAAGTTCCCAGCTGCTCCAGCGCTAGAAATATGTCTGGTCAGCAATCCGTAGAGACTGTGAATAACTGACAAGTTGAACGAGCGAAGTTACCGCGGCAAAGGCTTGACAGTTCGTGGAGAATAGGCAGGCGGTGGTGTCTTACCTAAGGTACAGGTAGGTACCTAAGGTAAGTTACCCAATATTGGAAGTGTGGAGTGCACTTGCCGCGGCATCGGTACCGAGGAAACTTGACCTTCAGGCGGGCCCGTCAAGCTTGGTGGGGTCGCCGTTGCTCTTCCAGGTCCACCGTCCACCCCTCCAATCCTCGCGACGCGTCTCAAACCAAGCCCATTAAACCAGACGCGACGCGCGCGCAATTCACTTCAAATCACACGTCCGAGACGACTACAATCCCCCCACGTACGTCTTCAGATACATCAGTTGGATCGTCGAGCGATTCCATCACAAAAATCCCACAACTGCTACAATGGGGTCCAACGAAGGGTCAGCAAAGCAGAACGCTGCCACGGCACGTCACGAAGAGTACCAATACCTCGATCTCGTCCGAGATATTCTCGACAATGGCGAGCATCGACCAGACAGGTCAGCCTTCATGACGTTCGGGGAAAGTAATTCAAGCTGACTAGCCGTAGAACCGGCACTGGTACCTACTCCATCTTCGCGCCGACACCGCTGAAGTTCAGCCTCAACCAGAACGGCGAGCCTCTCCTCCCCCTGCTGACGACCAAGCGCGTGTTCCTCCGCGCCGTTGTCGCCGAGCTACTGTGGTTCGTGGAGGGTAGCACCTCATCCATACCGCTGAGTGAGGCGGGCGTCAAGATCTGGGATGGCAACGGCTCGCGCGAGTTTCTCGACAGTGTCGGCCTCTCACACCGCGAGGTCGGCGACCTCGGTCCTGTCTACGGCTTTCAGTGGCGGCACTTTGGCGCCGAGTACGTCGACGCAAAGACGGACTACACTGGGCAGGGCGTCGATCAGCTGGCCGAGATCATCCACAAGCTCAAGACCAACCCCTATGATCGCAGGATCATCCTAACCGCCTGGAACCCTGCGCACTTGAAGAAGATGGCTCTGCCCCCCTGCCACATGTTTGCCCAGTTCTACGTCTCCTACCCGCGGGCCAGGAGAGGCGACGCCGCGGCCGAGGCCGATGCGGAGAAGCCCAAGGGCCACCTTCACTGCCAGCTCTACCAGCGGTCGTGCGACATGGGCCTCGGCGTGCCGTTCAATATTGCGAGCTACGCACTGCTGACACACATGATTGCGCGAGCCTGTGATATGGTTCCCGGAAGCCTGACGCACGTCATGGGAGATGCGCATGTTTACCTCGACCACGTCGACGCGTTGAAGACGCAGCTCGAAAGGGAGCCCAGAGATTTCCCGCTGCTCGAGATCAAGCGCGAAGGCGGATGTGACATTGATGGCTGGACGGCAGAAGACTTCGTGGTCAAGGGGTACGATCCGCACAAGACAATTGCCATGAAGATGTCAGTTTAGGCTTGGGTAACTGGATGCATGGAGGGGGTTTTGGCTACAGGGGTTTGGAAGTTTAGGAAGGCGTTTATTTTGCGAATTGCCAATCCACTACGGTACCTTAGGATATAACTAGATAATCGCTAGATACGAGGCAAATGACATGATCCACGATGTTGTTTAACCTGGTGCTGGCCTACCTAGGTACGTAGGTTGCATAATACAAGGTACATTCAAGATCAAATGAATTGGGGGATTTGGGCTTCCGCCTAGCAGGCAAACAGTAGGTAAGCCCCTTTAACATGTCCCTTGCCATGATGCAACGTCGGTGATGGGAAACTCAATTGTGCAATTGAAACATGCATGAGACGCGAAAGCTTATGCAGTCAAATCACAAAAACCAGAGCAGGTAGCGTGGGATCCACACAGTCTCAGGACAGTGCATGGTTACTGATCCCACTGGTCCCTCTCTGCAGTGCGCCCGCACCTCGCTTGGGCCAGGTGAGCACCTGCCCTCTGGTCTTCTTCTCCTCACTACACCATCTCCTTAACTGCAAATTCGTCCATCTCCACCACACATCGTAACCTCTACCTCGGAACGGATACAACGATCCCTCCTTCAATTCAATCGCGACTTTCGCCCATCTCCATCCCGTCGCGTCCATCGCCATCTGTCCCAAGCAAGTCGCCTCTTCATGGCTGACCAGCCGATGGTGTCCGCTCCGGACGTTCACGACGTCAATGCAGGACCTGTCATCCACGACACCCACGACGGCCTCGAACATGACCACGAACATGATCACGAACATGAGCACGATCATGAAACCCACGAAGCTCACGACGTCCATGATGTTCACCAAGTCGCCGATACGTCCATCGCATCCACCGCAGGCGGCACGCCCGCCAAGGAGCGCCATTCCCTGACCCTCGACCAGCGACGCGCCCTCCGACGATGGGCCAATGCGCAGACGAACCGTCCCAGTCACAAAACCTGCATCGAGTGGTTCTACGCCCAGTACGGCCAGCACATCTCTCAGTCGACCGTTTCCCACTCACTGTCGCCTAAATACTCGCGCCTCGACGGCGATAATCCTCAACTCTCTGGCTCGCGCCTGCGCTTTGGCAATTGGCCTGATGTCGAGAAGCTTGTCCTCCTCTGGTATCAGCAGGTTCAGGCGTCCGGTCGCCAGCCCACCAACGAGGAACTCGGCGAGAAGGCCAAGTCCATCTTCGCCCAGCTGCCGCGCTACAAGGACGAGCAGCCGCCCGAGTTCTCTCCCGGCTGGATTCACCGCTTCAAGAAGCGCTACGGTCTCCTCGTCCGCCGTCAGCGCCGCCATGGCGACGGCTCTCTAAGCCCCGCCGAGGACATCAACTACCTCGCCGACTGCGTGCCCCGGTTCCTGGCCATCTCCGCCGAGACGTCTCCCGCAGCCATCAAAGAGTCGGTTCTGCGCGTCGTCGGTGTCGAGGCCACCCTCCAAGTCTGCGCCCTCGTCCGCGACGAGATCCTCCGCCGCGCCCAAAACCCTGCCGCCGCCCTCCCCTCCGGCACCACCTCGCCCCAGCTCGCCCTTCCCGCCGCCCCTCATCCGCACAACACCCACCCCACAGACCCGAACCTCGTCCCCGTCCCCACCGGCAACGGCGCTGATACGTCCATGTACGGCACAGGCGACGATGACCCCGAGGTCGTCCTCCAGAATGCCCTCCGCCAGCTCCAACAAGAGGAGGCCGACGCCGAGGCAAGCGCCGCTGTCGCCCGCGAGGAGCGCGAGCAGCGCGAACGCGCCCAGGGCACCGCGGCCGCGGCCCTCGCCACACCGGCTATGCATCGCGCGTCCGCGGGCCCCGGCGGCAACAGCAACACGCCCGCCGCCGCCCGATACACGCCCATACCAGGAAGTGGCCCCCCACTGCATGGACCCCTCGGCGAGGACCTCACGCTAACGCCCATAAAGTCGGACGAGCCCATCTCCAGCCATGATCGTCCCGTCCGTTGCCCGTTCTGTGTCAACCAGCGCATGCTGCGGACCATCAAGGAGGCTGTGGAGCATCTGTCGACGCACGTTATTGTTTGATACTAAAGCTGTTTTTTCGTTCTCTTGTTTTCTTGGAAGCAGGGTTTCAACCACTATTTCAGCAGAGACCGGGAGATGCAGTTCCTGGAAACCCGTCTTCTTTCGTCGCATCAGATTGACGGGTGAAGCAGCATGAGAGTTACTCGGGGTGGTAATGGCAGGGGCGTACGGGACAATGGCGCATGGGAAGGCAAGGCAAACCAAGGCATCAGTGGGTATGGATCACCTCCCTCGTGGGGTTGAAGGAAGGAAGGAAGAGAGGCAAATGAACGGCCCATGATCATTCGACGCGCTCGTATGCGCATAGCTGAGCAGCCTGCTAGTTATTTTTTTAGGCACATGCCCGAAGTTTTTACTGGGTCCTCACCATGATGGCATGCGTTCGCAATGCTAGAAATGAAGTGTTAAGCCCTCTGCAGTTGTTGATACCTTAAGGGAACTGAAACAATCTGACGGCTTCCTTTGCAACACGTCCAGCAGCTTCAAAAAAACGTCTTCATTCATCTCGTGCATCTTGTCCTAACTCCGTTCCTTATGGTATAGCTTCAGCATGCCCCAAACTCTGCTTCGTCGCCCTGCGAATCTCCACCCGAGAGTATGGCTCTTTCCCACCGTGAGGTCTGCTTCTTGCTCTTAGGCCCAACCGCCAACCTGTAAGGGCCGCCACCCAGCGCATACAGGCCTTGCCATGGCTGGATGAGGAGCCTGATGACTGACGGCCCAGCCTCAGGTCAACACAACCGTAAAACGCCTCCTCGAGTCCCTGCATGCCCTCGAGGGCTGTGCCCTCCTCGTTCCCTACGTATCTTTGAAGAAGCCATATATCATATCAACAGCTCGCCCATCCCATGTTCCCGTTGTCAACTGGGAAGGGTGAGGGAAAAGGGGGTCACGACGGACCAACGAAACAATAAAAAGAAGATGGAAGGGAGAGAAAAGCATCGGAAAAGGATTGAGAGCGCAAGTGGGTTCCACTAACACAATTGGACAACCATGTGTCATTGCCAACTACTAGAAAGTGAACAATATGTTTGGGCAAACAAAAGCCAAGCCCTTCCAAATTGGGCCTGGCGATGCAATGCGCGCCGGAAAGGGGGAATCATGAAAACCAGAAAGCAGCATTGAGGCGACTGGGGGTATGTTTTGGGCTCTTTTGATAAAAACACGACAAAACCACGAGACAACACGCGGCCGCTAGACCTGATCAACATACAATAGGAGCTTCTCGTTCCTTTGCAGCGCGATGTCAAGATCGCTGTTGCTCATGAGGCTTGGCTTGTCACCGGTGCGCTCGTCCTTGTATGACAGCTGAACTGAGTCATTGGCGGGGATCTTCAGGCGGTCGCAGACCTTTTCGTACAACTGCTGGAACTGAATGTCCGTAGGCACGCGGATGGCGATCAGGTCCCCGTTGAAGCATAGCTTGACCTTCATCGCAGAAACACCCTGGTTGATGCCGGGAGAAGGTGATGGCTGAGGTCCTTGTGAGAGAGAGGACGTCTGACGCGTCATGCCGGGCTGGTTGCTGTTTGACCGTTGGGGAGCTGCAGAAAGTCCGGAGTAACCGCCGCCGCTGAGGTTGTTCCTGGAGGACTGTCGTGACGCAGCATCTGCGGGGGAGTCTGTCGACGACTGCTGGGAGGCACCTGATAGCCTATACTCTTCGCCGGCCGAGTTGGGGTCGATCTCATAGTCGCCCTCGCGAGGGGCAAAGAATTGTTTGACCAACATGCATCGTGCAATATAAGGCGGCTGGGCTAGCAAGTTCTTGACATAAGCATCGAGGTTATGCAGTCGGCCCTCCGTAATGGCATCCGTCACGTAGTTGACGGGGCCGGGCATGTAAGGCAGGGTGCGCTTCTGCGTGCCCGTATTGCCAGCTTCGGCTGGGAACTCGGTCAAAAGAGCGATTTGGAAGTCGTAGAAGTCCTCATAGTAGCGCGACAACTCCCAGTGACGACCGTCCTCGAGAACCGCCTCAATGACGAACCAGTACTTCTCTTCGGCGAAGCAGTACCTCGGAATGCGAGCCGAGATGGGCGCATACATCTGCGAGGCGGGCTTCGGGGCATACGAGTTTTGAACGGCGCCTTGTTGCGAGGCGCGGGCCTGCTGCTGCTAAGGTCAGAGGGCTGACGGCAAGCAAAGATTAAGGGGGTTTCGAATGAACTCACATAGTTGGCACTGTTCTGGCTGCTCATGCGCCCCTGCTGCTGGAGGCTCATGCGTTCCATGCGTTGCTCCAGGCCTTGGCCGACGGGTTGGCTGGCGCCCTCAAACTTGCCGAGAGTAATGCTGCTGTTCTTATACTCGGCAGCCATCTTTTTCCACTCCTCAACTTTAGGCACACCAGCTTTCTTAATGGCATCCGCGGGGTTGTTCACTGCCTGGTTGGTGGCCATATCTCGGATTTCGATGAACGAGACGGGAATCAAACCAGGCCCTCCAAGCCTTCCTATGGGCTTGGCGACAAACCACTCTGGGTTGGACTGGGCAATGACGATAATCGCCTCGCCCTGCTTCGCCTCGAGCTCGTCTGCACGCTCAGCCTGGAAATCGTACATGACGATGCCGTACACCATTGCACCTGACTTGCTGCCGGATCGAGAGGTGCGCTGACTGACCATGCCGGGCATGGGTGCGCTGGGCGGGGAAATAGGTCCCGCGCCGTGGTTGGGGGCTTCGGCGTATCCGGAATCATGCTCAGGGGCGCGAGATGGCGGGGCTTGGGGTGGGTTACTGGCGTCGGACTGGGCGCTGTCTCGCTCGGTGCGCCCGAGGGCCTGGAAGAAGGCCACGGGGACGAGGCCACGGGCGTCGGGGAGCGCGGGGTTGCAGGCCTCGTACCAGTCGGGGTCATTCTCCTTTCCGATGACGTGGAAGAAGTCACCACGAGAGAAGCTGAGTTCCTGTTCAGACTGAGCTTCATAATCGTAAAGCGCTCGAATAACCTGAAGTCTGTCAGTGATGTTTGCAAGGCGCGTGGGGTCAGCTATGATGCACCTTTTTCGGCGGAACGATGGCGATGGCGGATTTGGGGGCGATGGAAACCTTGGAGCTGTCCTTCTCGCCCTTGATTGATCTGCGTAAAGCCTGCATTAGAGCGCTTTTGGTCAGCATGGTGGTCATTTGGCCGGGGATCTGATGTGCGCGCCATAATTTGCGCGAGAAGACTGGGTGTGGGCAACAGCAAGTGGGGGATGGCATTCCGTTGAACGGTCGCGGTAGGAAAGGAGGCGCGGGAGTAACACAAGTTTGAGAGCAAAAGGTTCCACGAACCTTCATATTGTACGACGAGCTAATGCTCAGAGTGTGTGAGGGTATAAGGCCTCTCTCCTCCTCGTGTGCGCGTGCTTGTCGTGCGACAGTCGATCGGATCGATGCGCGGTGTCGGGCCGAGATTGTCACGCTGCTCTTGTTCTTCGAGGCGACTTGTCTCGGCTATCCTTTTTCCACAGTAAAGGGCGCGCGGGAAGACTGGAGATATGTTTCGAACCGACTGGAGGTTGGTCTCGTGTCTTGTCGTCGAATTGTGGTAATAGGAAAAGATGTGGGTATTGCGCGGCGGAAGATGGAACGAGAATAGTGATGGTAATGAAAGTCGTGTCGGCAGAGAAAGAGACCTGGCGTTGTCGATCTGCAACCTATGACAGAGTCGTGGCAGGCAGGTACAGAATTGCTGTTGCCTTTGTCGCGCCGACCTGGGATGGAGGGCCCTGGTATCGAGTGCTGGAAGAGCAAGTAGGAATGCGATGCTATTTCTTAAGCCTCGAGTCCTGCTTCACACTTCTGCGAACTGCTGTCTTGGCGAATCACTGATTTCGGATCCTACTTTGCCAAATCGTCGTATCGCGTTCGAACTTTGGAGACGGGGGGGGGGGGGGGTGGGGGAGGGGTCGTGGCCCTAGATCGATCGTGTGCCTTGTGACTTCCGCGAACGAGGTGGGAAGGGAATATGGGCACCGCGCAATTGCAAATGCCTCAATGGTCGTGACTCGTCGTTTCGCTTTGGAAGATTCGCTCGGTGTGGCTCAGCGAACGTTGTCGCAATGTTTGGATCGGTGCAATCAACGCATGCTAATTTCGATGCCTGTCGTCAGGATGCAGAGAATTTCGGCCTGGTCGCGGTGGGCAGGGAGGCTTCGAGGCTGGCGCAGTAGGAGGAAGGAGTCGAGGAGGGGAGGGGGGGCAAGGCGTTGGCGGGCTGGCGGGCAGGAGAAGGAGGTCTACCTAGGACTAAGAAATGCAGGTGCAGGGGAGTGGAGGGAGGGAACCGGACATCGAAAGAGACTCGACTCTCTTTGGCTGACAACCATCCACCCTGGGAATACCATGCCGCACCAGTCATTGCTTGCACCTGCACCTCTCCGCCTACAGAGGGGCCTCCCAGCTAGAGGTACTTACCTGACCAGCAGCACTTCGGTGCATGTACGCTAATTAGATGGGATGGGATGGGCATCCTCCAACGAACGACCAGCCCGAAGAGCCCGACCAGGGGGTGGGCTGGATGTACATTGGGAGCACGCGGAAACCAGACGTCTTGTGGGTTCATCAATTCTCCATCTATTAGGCCGTCGCATGCCTTCTCCGTCCGTCGCCCGTTCGACGTCTCGACTGATATTCCTGTGGTACATGGCACTTCGTCATGACGAGCCGTCAGCGCGATCAAAAGATCAAAAGCCCGAGCCCCCTGCTCACATGATCACCAAATCAACATGCCAGCACAAACAACTTAGTCCAGCCCAAGTACAGCACACGGCCGTGAGCCCCTCCCCTTCAAACGCACCGACCGGCTCACCAAGTGGCCCTAACGCTTCAAATGCCTACCACTGCCCTCTTCTTCCAGCCCAGCTGAATTGACTACCCAATCCTGCGTCTCCGTAGCTGGGCATCTGGTTCCGCATTGACAGTCAGTCTTTACTTTCCCGAAGCGAGGAACAGTCTCATGTCCCTCGAACCTCGAACGAACGGACACCCGGGGAAAGGAGGGGGAGACTATGTCATTCTTTCACAATGGGCCAGAAACAGCGGCACCTTATCGATAATACCACAACGCGCACCGCGACGCATGGGCGCCCACACCACGGCGACGCAACCCCAGCATCAAGTGACCCCTCTGCAGCTGGCATGAATTCACGAATTACCTCCGGCGGGGGTGGCTTACCCACTACCCATCTATCGGAAGCCCTCATGCCACTTCTGCCATGTCCTCATGCATCCCAGGAATATGCCAGGCCCGCAGGCCTCATGCCACGACAAATCTTTCGTCGTGTCTTGCTTTGAAGTGAAGCCGAAGCCTCCTAGTCTGTATCTATACAGCCAGACATGCGGCGAGACATCGTCATGCTGCGCCGATTTGAAGCGTGGCAGGCCTGTCCTTAGCTTGGCCGCTTATTAATGGGCCCGCACGCGCCCACCCAGACTGGTGCGCGGTTCGCGTTTGATGTCGTTCGGACCACCCATTCAGCCGTTGGTTGGTACCTCGCACTAATGAAAGAAGTGTACAACCTCCCCGATGACGAAGCCCCCGACCTTCGACCACATCTTCCAGAAAGAAAGATGGGTGCATTTTGATGGAGCATTGGGCTTGCTGCGCCCCGTTCCAATTCAAATGCATTTGTCTCAACCATCGGATGCTTCAGTTTAATTGATTTCTTGTGGAGGCCCGTCCATCTCAGCTTGGCCCCGGGATGTGTTCCGAGGCTCGTGCCCGGCTCGGCCGTATGCCGGTTTCAGTCCGTGAGCTCCAAATCTGGCTTCTTTTATGCTTTCGCAAACAAGACTTATGGGACAGCGGGTGGTCCCGTGGTCACATACTCGTGCGCCGCACGAAAACGTATATGCATGAGGGGAAGAGACACTTCTCCAAGTAAACCAAAATAGTTCAGTTCCTTTGACGCTGGACTCGACGACCTGCTTGGCTTGGCCTTTAATGGCAAGCCGAGTTGACCGTATCGTTCTCAGCATCAGCCTCAGCACGCGGTATCTACAATAACAATATGGTCCTGGCCCCCTTTCCCGCCGTTCACCGTTCGCCAATCGCCATTAATCAGACGCCGCTTTGCGCTCCTCTCATGCCGAAACCGAAGCGCCCGCCGTGCCATGCAAGTAAAAGAAAAATGGGGTATCAAGTGGCACATCGAGCCAGAAAAAGGCATCGGACGGATCCGCAACTTGTATCAGGGTGCTTGTCGGCACACGATGGTGCGCAAATTACTGTTCCAGAGAGACAGGACATCCGAGTAAGGTATGTATGCAAGACACATCGTGGCCAAACAAGCATTCTGGACAGGTCGTATATCCAGATAGTGAGAAAGGTCGGACTGCATGGCTGGGCATGGCCGTAGTGTTCTCGTATCAGATGCGGTCGTGCCGTGACCAAGCATGTCGTAAGGGGAGAAAGAAGAAAAAGGACGGATGGGAAGGCTACGTGTGTGTGAATCGTCTGGCGATCGTAGAATGATCAGAATCGGACGATACGCCCAAAATCCGCGGCTGAGAAGAGCTGCGCAACGAGGCTGCGAGCTTCGATCATCGTACGTATACGATGCTGACAGTTGTGGGGTCTCCTCAGATCTGGCCCTTAATATCGACTGTGCGGAAAGCTGCGCTTCGAGCCGTCTCGAATAGCGCGCCAGCCTTGCCTGTCAGGAGGGAGATGGACTCTTGACGCTCCTCGAGGAGGTCCTGTCCGTTGTAGTCCACAATAAATTGAGCTGCATCATGGTCTGACTCGAAGCCGAGTTCCTCAGTAATGAATCGTAACTTTACGTCTGGTTTGTAACTGTGCGTATGTCAGTTTGAGAAACGTAACGAGCAACGAGATGAAGGACTTACGCTTTGCAAATGTTGCACAAAGCTGCGAGACGCTCTCGAACAACGAACATGTCCATAAGATAAGCGCCCATATTGGGTGTGTCGAGATACAACTGGAAGAATCTGTGGTAGTTACCCAGCGCTAGCGCCGAGCGGACGCTCAGCGCATGCTTAATGGGACCCTTTTCCTTCTCTGCTGCGGTTAGATCTGCCATCGCGTCATTCAGTCCGGTACGGTTGGCGGTATGGATGAAGTAGAGGATGCGGTACGCCTTGAATTCGATGGGGTTCCCCTGCAGACCCTGCGCGTACAAAGTACGCAGCTGGGTCTGACACTGATTATACTCACCGAGGTCCCCCTTCTCCAAGGCAATCCGGGCGTGCAGTTCGTAGACCGTGACGGTGAAGTCATTCTTGATTCGCTGCACGGTCAAGTCTTGCCGTACGGATTTCAGCTGGTCGCAAATGTAGGAGTAGTTGCTTTCCTTCCGCCATTTCTTTTTCAATAGGTCCAGAGTTTTATGGAGGACGTGCTCGGGTCGCACCAGGGACGGAATGGGGGCGGAAGTCAATCTCAGGTATCTCTTTTCAAGAACCTCACTGGTGCCGACCACAGGACCCGTCGACGGCGGGGGCGTGGGAGATCGTGGCGCCGACTGGTAGTTACCCCATCGGCGCTGGCGTTTCTCCAGCTGCTTCTGGAACTTACTGGATTTTGGCAGGGGTTCGTCGATACTGGCACGCTTATCTGGCGAGGGGTAGGTGATGCGGTCCTCAAGGGACGACGAGCGGTTGTTGTTAGTAGAACGCCAAGGCACAGCAGAGGACTGATCATCTCCACCAAGATCCGTCGACTTGCGCTTCTTTGCGTTCACGTTGAACATGGAAGTGGCGGCCGCGTGATGGCGGGCCGCTTGAACAAGGGCAGTAGGTGATGGCATGTTATCCCAGTCGATGGAATCGATGCTGCCAGTGTCCACGGCGCCAGAGATGGTCTCCTTCAGCTTGGCCTCAACATCCTCTCTTGAGACGGAAGGGTCCAAGTTGGCTGGCAGGAAGGCACGACGAACATATTCGCGAACAGAGGGAGAAAAGACGACTTTGCCCTTCGGCGGCGGGGCAGCAGCGATGGGAGGGATAGATTCGGACGAGGGTATCGCAACGGGAGCGTGAGGCATAGGGTGAGGAGGATACTGGCCGAAGCCCTGACGGACCTGAACCGGCGTGTAGGCTGGATCTGGATGGGAAGTCAGCGTCGGTTTTGTTGGAATTGCCTGGGATAAGGACGTACTGGACGGATAGCCGTAGTTTGGAATAGAAGTAGCAGCGGCAGGATGTTGGAGGCCTGACGGTGCGGTCTGCCAGCTAGAAGGCATCATGGTGGCGAGGGGAAATCGCGGGTAGGTATGTGGGCTTTCGGGGTGTCCAAGGACGCTGACTTGATTAGTTATTTGCCGCTAGAACTTTGGCGTTTGAATTCTATCGTCGAGATTGATTTCGTCGACTCTGGACCGCAGCCGCATGTGCGTTTGAAGACATGAAGGGGTGGGACGGGAGCAGTGGAGTGGAGGATCTATAGTGGACAAAGCCCAACTCTCTGACTTCGCAGTGCACGGGCCCTAAATCCAACCACGTGACCCGGCTTTCTGTTAGATCCAACAACCCCCCCGTGTCATTCAACACCCTACCGGCGGTTTCAACACCCCTGTCATGTCGAAGATTTATCTTTCATCGGAGTGCAACTAGTATTCAAATTTCTTGCATTAATTTACCGGGCGCAAAAATCTGTGAAGTTATGCAATTCTGCCAATATATTTAGGCCGACTATCTACTTTACACAGATATACTACTTCACTCCCCGTCAGTTTAAATAACCTCTTGCGTCGGCATAACGTAGCAATGCTAGTCGAAGTGCCTACTAAGCGGGTTACAAAAAACTTAGCCCTAATTAAATCTCCCTTACTATTACTATTAGTTATCCGCTCCCCTATTTCTACTATATCCTTTATCTATTAAAGTATTAAATTAATCTATCTATTAGCGCGCTCTAGATAGGCTTAGAGCTCTACTTAGGCCTCTATAGCTAGGGCCTTAAAGTCTTCTATATCCTATATAGTATACTATTTAATATACTACTTAGGGATCTTCTAAGCGTTCTCTATAGGCGAGAGGTCTAGTAATACTAGCGTATTAAAGAAATAGTATATCCCTTATACTTTCTTCTAGGCCCTATAGATATTCGCCTTACTAGGCCTATAGCTAGAGTCTCTATCTTCTTCTAAGATAAACTAGTAGCCTACTTCTAATTATAGCTTAACCTAGCCCGCTAGGATCTAATTATAATAGACCTACTAGTATATCTTCCTCTTACTATTCCCTAGGACCTTATAGAAGATAAGATTAGAGACGAAGTTATACTTAATAGCTACCTAAGTATAGAGTCTCTTCTTATACTTTAGCTCTAGCTACGTACGCTCTTAGATATAGTTAGGGTAATAGCATTCGCCTAGCTTCCGGATAATCTAAGACTTACCCTCTAGCCTAAGACTGAAATAGACCTTATCGCTAAAATAGATATCTCTCTAGTCCTCTAGAGTAGGGTAAAGAGCTAGGGCCTTCTCTATAGCTTAGAGGCGCTATTAGGCGACCGCTAGAGATACCTGTTACTTATTATAAGCGATATACTTTCTATACTTAATGTAATAGAATGGAATGGAATGGCCTGCCCTGTGGCACTGCCTTGTGGCCGCCTGTGGCCTGACCTGTAGGCATGTGACCTGCTTGTAGGCACGTGGCCTGTTCCAGGAGTTACTTAAGCCTACGTGGCCTACCTACCCAGATAGCTGAATCCATCTATCTTACACCTACCGAACAGCTATATAGCTTCTGTTGCGTGTCCTGGCGTGACGCCTGCCTGATCTCTAAGACCTGACTCTAGTACTAGCTACCTAGAGCCGTAGCCATTTCTGTGCGTATCACTTAAGAGTCCTAAGGGATCTCTAGATAGTCTACTAGTAGTAGTTAACGTAAACGCTAGCCTCGTAGGCTAGGGTCTACTAACTAAGGGCGCGTGCCTTAAATCTAGCCTTCTAGATTAGCTACTCTATAAGCTCTAGGTCCCTAGGCGTAAGGGATCTTAGGCGGCTACGGGTCCCTAGTCTCTAGGGGTCGTTATAGAGGCGTCGGTCGCGGTATTCCTTAAGGATCCGAATTCCCGTACGAACTAGGACTCTATTTAATATAAAAAGACGTCTTTTAAAATAGTGAATCTTATACTAATCTATATATTTAATAGCCCCTAGGATCCTAGATTTCATAGGCGTCTCGTAAGGGGGTTATTCGGCTATTTCGTAGGTAGCTTTAGTAGGTGGGAGTGGTTGTTGTAAGGTGAGGGATTTAATTAGGGCCAAACTTTTTGCAAACCGCTTGCCTACGTATGACCAGCAATCATTCGCAATCAAAATGAATCGAGTGGACGACGGACTCTATGGTATATGAGGGTCAGACAGACACGTCAGGCACCTAAGCAGAGGCCTCCAGGTCAGCTTCGATCAGCTCAGCCGTATCCCGTGTTTGGCCTTAAGCCTCTGACCACTCCTTTTATCCCCGAAATTCTGTTCTTTGAAATTGAACATTCCACCGGAAAGGTCATCCATCTGATCTGGATGGCTACAATCTGTATCATCGACAACGTCAAGCAGATGAGTCAGCACGATTTATACAACTTAAAATGTTGGCAAATTACAGTTTGCCAGGGCTCATGGCTCATGTAAAGTTAAGGCATGCTTCTGACGTAGTAGAGCTCAGTATATAGAAATTGATCGAATCGAATGCCACGATGGGACTTTGAACCGATCTACATGGATGGCTTAAAGAAGGCAAGAAGCATGCGACACTTCGCCACATGTCTTATCAGGCAACGTGCTTATCAGCAGTGGAGGGGCTGGACAAGTGCTCGCTGGGCGGGGGAACACCCGCCAGGTCATCAACACACGACTCGACACCCTACCTTGCGTAGAGCTTGGCCGACAACATCCTTACTCTCCCGAATCATGTGGCACCCTTAGTCTGCTCGACGACTGCCAGCACTCGACGTGCCCTTTAACGTATGCGAGTCTGTTGCCGATTACGATTCCCTCGAAATCAACCAACCGCGAACGACGCAAGCTGGCAAGGCGGCCGCTCTGACATGACGGATGTTTCTCAAACACATCGACCTCACCACCGCTCTTCGGCCTTCATATCTCCCTGATGAAGTCCTGCTATTTGTCCAAGACAACGTGGGCCTCTATGAGGGGTAAGACACACCGTGCCCTTGATCTGCGACCAAAAAACGGTAGCTAACCCCTTCTTGCAGGAAGTATAAGTTACCGAACCACCAGAATGGCCAGGTCTACTTGACATCGCACCGAATATGCTACGTCGATAAAGAAGATCCCCGAACGCACTCGGCTGCCCTTGATTTGAAAGATGTCGACCGCTACGAGTTCTATGCCGGCTTCCTCAAGTCTTCGGCCAAGATCACGCTCATACCGAAACCCCTGAAGCGTTCCTCCCTCATATCTAGAGCGTCGGCCATGTCTCCCGCCATTGGGCGCTCGGGCTCCCAACTTGGTCCGGGATCAGGCGCAAGCACGCCTACTGCGTCGGACGGACCATACAGGCCCCCTTCCGAACAGCCATCTGCCAGCTCAGCAACCTGGGTCTGTACAATCTGCAGCTTCTCGAACCCAGTTCCTTCGAACTTCGACCCCACGACGGCCAACGTCCATACACCTCTACCACCATGCCTTGCTTGCGGTATAAAGCCATCCTTGGCGCATGTGTTGAAGGCGGCCATCTCCAATGCTACGAACCGATCAGCAGCAGCACCTAGTCCTGCAGGAACACAACCCATCGCGACACGAAACCAGCGATCCAGCTCACGATCTGAGGAAGTAAGCACACCTCCGCTATGGCCAGGACCATCAAGCATTGTTGGCACGCCTCCCCCGCCGCAACCCACACAGCCAGCACCGACCGACCCAAGCGCCAGGTTCCAATGTCCACGGTGCACGTTTCTCAATCACCCTTCTTTGCTGTCATGCGAGATATGCGGCGCCCCGCTCTTGGCACAAAACCCATCACCTGCAGTAACGAGGGAGCCTCCTCGGCGGATAGAGTCTCCAGGTCCCGTATTGAAAGCTCCCACTGTTGGATCAGACACGGCGGAGAGCGTCAAGATATCGTTTCGGGGCGGGGGGGAGAAGATTTTTCATGAAAGGCTAAAGAACTCCATGGCGCAGCGTAAATGGCTTCTACAAGGAGCCCCGCCGGTCCCCAGAAGCGGCCGGGCCTCAAGTGATAACGGTGCCCTCGGTCAGTCGCCTTCCGGATCGGCCCCGGAACGAAAGAAGGGGGTGGGCATCGCTGGGCTGGAACAGCGCGGCCTCGATATGCGCAAGAACAATGAAGTCATGATTGGAAGCGCATTCGAGGATTTGGACGCCCTCATGGCCTCGGCGAAAGAAATTGTGGCACTCGCGGAGAGATTTGCGCGTCAGGCCAACGGCGGCAGCGGTGCGGTGGCTTCCGAGGCGAATGCGCTCCTCGCTGAGTCGGCCAGCCAGCTCGGACTGATCACAACGAAGGATATCGTAGGTGGAAGCAGCTCCGAGACTCTCTACTTGTCGGAGCTGGCTCGCAACCTTGCCGAGTTCCTGACGGACGACGCCCGAGGTGTCCTGAAGAAGGCAGGTGGCATTCTGAACTTAGTCGATCTGTGGGCCATGTTCAACCGAGCTCGCGGCGGTGTCGAGCTCGTCAGCCCCATGGACTTTGAGAAAGCGGCCCAGATGTGGGAGTCACTCAAACTTCCCGTACGGCTTCGAACCTTCAAAAGTGGTGTCATGGTGGTTCAGAGCCGCGACAGGACCGACGAAACGACAATCAAGGCGCTTCGCTCATGGCTGGCGGATCTTCACGAGTTTCCCCCCGATCGTGAGGTGGCTTGGGACTGGCGAATGTTTGGCCGAGGCGTTACGGCACGCGACGCAGCAGAGCGGTTTGGCTGGAGCATCGGCGTGGCTGAAGAAGAGCTGGAAATGGCCGAGGAGCGAGGCGTGCTTTGTCGCGAAGAAGGCATCGAGGGGCTCAAGTTTTGGGAAAACTTCATCGACACAGGCGAAGGACGAAAAAGACGAGTCAAGAAGCAGACGACGGAGGATGAGCAGATCACACGCGCACTCAAAGACGCTGGCTTCATTTGACAAAACAGTACAGGTCTACTTGCCGCACCCAGCTCATTAAACGTGTGCGTCCCATCTATGTCCCTCTATGGTCTTGATGTTCATTACCCAGCCGTGTCGGAGGAGCTTCCCCTTGTTGTACAGTTCAGACAAATGCAGACCCCTCCCAAACGCCATTTCTGACAATCATTCAGGCTCTAAGTGGACTACCCACCCACCTTTGTGGTCAGACTCAAGGCAGTGCTCAAGTCAACCTCTCCATCAGGTTTCTCCTGACCTTTGTATTCACAACGCCACCGACGCCGAATGCTGGGATAATTCGCCCTATCCTCGCCGCGACGCTGATGGCCCAGTTCTTCCTCACGGCGGCCCACCTCTCGTTCCAGGGAACCACAGCGCCACTTCCTGGTCTATTATACAGATCCAGCCCGAGGAGATGGAGAGGCGTGCTGATGGCCTGCACGGCGGCCGGCGCCATGAACTGGGCGACAGTCATGCCGTCGACCTTGCGCCTAAGCTCAGCACCCATGCGCTCGTTAATCCAGGGCCCCAGCAGCGGCGGCACGTTAAAGCTCGCGAATATGGTTATGCAGTCGCGTATCGCGAACAGGGCGTAGGACGCCGGGGGCACGGGTCGCGGGACGACGCCTGGAGGGCCGAACATGCGCACGAAGACCTGGTCTTTGTAGATGCAGACGCCAATGTTGGCGGCCGAGGAGGCGGCGAACTTGGCGGTGCCGGCCGTCACGGTGGTGGCGGACTTGTTCGCGACTGTCGAGGAGACGGTGTCAAGGGTGTTGGCAGTCAGGTACGTGCTTCCGTAGACGAGGAAGATCAGGGCGGCGGGTTTGGAGAAGAGGAGGGCGTGAGGTCGGAGCAGCAGCGTGCGGAAGGAGAATTTGATCGAGTCGCCCAGGGTCTTCGAGCCCGAGGCGTTCTCCATGATGGAACTGACGATGTTAGACGACGTTTCCCAGCAGCAGGGGCACGAAAGGACTTACCGGTCAATTATGGAAATTACAGGGGCGACCATGGCCGCGGCGCTCGCAGCAGCCAGCAGGTCGGAACCCAGGCGCAATCCCAAGTTTTTTGTGTTCCATATCCTTTCTCTTTCTATACGTGCTGGCAGGGCGCCGAGAACGTCAACCTTCCTGTCGGGCGCCATCACGGCGACGGCCAGCGAGCTGGGCGATTGTAGCTTGAGCGGCGTTTCTGCTGAGCCCATCGTTCGGCAGGCTGGGCTGCTGTCGTTCATCGCTCCCTACGAGCCGGCGTATCTAATGCAGATCGCCGACTTTGGCGAAGTAGCCTTGTTTTTCGAAAGGCGAGCCAGTTTGCCGACTGTGAATCTATCTCTCAAATCGACGGTTGTTTGCGATAGGGGCGCAGAGGTCAGGCGAAGGACTCTCCCCGGGTCTTCAGTGATTCGCAACGCTTGATGATGACCGAAAGTCGCAAAGGGAAGGGACGGAACAGGAACATAGAGAAGACACGGCAAAATGCAGCTTTGACCCTGGCACACAACGGACCCGAAGCTCGACATGACCCGATCGGCTTCTTCCCAGCGAGATGACGAGTGGGCTTTCGGTCTGTCAGCCAGCGAATGAAGATTGTGAATTTCCAGCTTACGGGCTTTCGAAGTGCGCCCTGTAGTACGTGCGCCCGACATCGGAGATAAAATGACATGGTGGAATGGCCTGATAACGGGGGCGGCTAGTCGCGGACGAGCAGGGGTTCGTCAAGAAGCTTGTGTTTTCCCCCAAGCCCCCACTGAGTGCCAGCAGCCGACGGGACGACCCCCAACGCCGGTGTTCGGTGGACCACTGACCGAGTGTGAACCTTTCCTGCCTTATTTGGCATTCCAGCAACAAGTTCAGGAGCTACCCAATACCTTGCGCCCGGCTGTACTTTCCCATAGCATGGCAAGCTTCCTCTCGTGCAAGAAGGCATGGATGGAACTGCAAGGCAGCTGCATGTGTCGGTCACAAGGTAAATGGGGTTCTCACATTGTAGCACATCTATGACATCTACCAAAACCTCAAACTACCTCCCTCATACTATACTGAGGCTCATCTTGGTGCTCATCTTAGACCACTTCTCCCACATCGTCTTCATCATCGCATGATCCTGCCTTTCTTCCTCTTTCTCATCTGGATAAGATCCACGACGGCGTGGTAAGGGCAACTGGTCCCCACCAGAGTATACATACCCAACTCTTCTACACCTCGGACGCGACCAGCGCGATGACGGCTCGCTTTGTTCCAGCAGCAATCCGCATGGACCGCCCAGCTGCTCGGCCATCATGATGAAGAGTAGCTGCTTTCCCTTGTAGGGCTCCGAGTCGTCTCGAGAAGACTCTGCCGTCATAACATCCCACGCCACTAGGAAGGGTCCATCCGGGAGCGCTGACAGGGAACTTGAATACGTGTAGTTGGGAGCCCAATCCTCCGGCACGAACCTCATCTTGTTCAGTTCAGCATCGCCTGCGAGCTTACCGCGAAGGACCTGGCCCGTGACCTTCAGCTTCGACCCTGCCAGCGGATCGGTGAAAGGATCCTCCTGGCTGGAAGCCACAGCGACCTCGTCGACCTTGAAGCTTCCTGACATCCGGCGTCTGTCGACGTCGTGCCTACTCGATCGCCCGTACGCCACTGCTCCCGTAACAGACCCCCAAGACCAGCTCGCTGCCGGCCGCGTCGAGAGTCGCGCGCTCGCTTGGACAGGTTGTACTGCCCACAACAGGTCCTCCTTGAGCGTCGACCGCCACATGCCAGCGAGGTATCGGTCCCCGGGTCTCAGCCGCCCGACGGCCGTCGCAAGCCCCGCCAACGCGATGAGCCTATCCTGAGGGAACGTCAGCGCCATGCGCGAATACTCTTGCACGACCTCGACACGCCACAGCTTGTGGAAATAGGCCTGGTCTTCATGGACGGCGAGCAGACCCTTGAGCAGGCTCTGGTAGACGTACGGCCGATAGCTTGTCGCTGAGCACTCGCAAGTGCAGATGGAGCGGCACTCCCACGCCATCTCAAACTCTGAAAAGTGCAGCGTACGCGGCGATAGGATGCGCTCCTGAAAGACCCAGCCGCGCGTCGACAGGACGCTTCGCGGGGCGTCTGGCTCGTCAACCCATGAGTCATCTGTATCTTTCTGGCTGCGAGAGCCCGCGAGACCGTGGTATGGTAGCAGAAGCCCGAGTTGGCCGCGCTCGCGGACGCAGACCGTGCCCTCGACGTCATGCCCGTCAGCATCCGTGAAGCGGTAGGGTACCTCGGCGTGGGGTTTGGATTGCCGGGTGGTCGCGGCGAGGAAGCCGTCGGTGCTGCAGGAGGCGGCGTCAGCCGAGATGGTGACAAGTGCGTTCTCGTAGATAGTTGCCATGTGCGCCGCCTCCCTGCGCCAGTCGTCCGTGTCATCTTGTATTATACACAGAGAATCGATCCACAAGAACCGCGCGCCGAGCGCCTTCGTTACAGCAACCGCATCGCGAAAGGTTGCGGGCAGCGGCGATGGTAGGGCCTTGAGATGAGCTGCAAGAGTGTCACGCGTCGTGCGCACCGGCGTCCTGCCGCCCCAGCAGTGACTTAGGGCGACGTAGCGGCTTTTCTCGTTGAATGACGGCTGGTAGAGCCTATTGTTCATGACGTCGATGACTCTCTTCGGGAGAATCGACAGGCTTTCCACAAAACATCCGGCATTGACGTGTTTGCCCGTACGAGTGGTGCACTCCTTCAGCCATGTGCGCGCAAGCTCGACGCAGCTGCCTGCGAGTCCTTCGGTCGCGATGTGGTAGCCTTTGCCAACGGTCGTCCAAGGCGACCGGGCCTCAACGTCTGGGCGTTCGTCAGAAAAGCATTCGAATGTACAGATGCAAAAGGGGAACCGCTCACTGTGAGGTGTATAAAACTGCACCTCCACCCGAAGCACCTTTCCTTTTGACGGCCCCTCCTTCGCACGCGGATGGATGTCAGTCCCGAGATACCCCGGCCGAAGCGCAACAGACAACGGACCCATGGATATATCTGGGCCCCTCTCGTTAATGCTGAACGTATCGTAGGCGTGGATGTCGAGACCGACGACCGCGTAGACGCCGTCCCAGAGCAGCCTACAAGCGGGGCACTCTATGCTGCCTTTGGCCGTCAATTCGTCCCGCAGGTCGCTGACCTTGACCTCGAGCCGCCAGAATTTCTCGTTCTTGAAGAAACTGCAGCATCGAGCGCAGCCTGGGCCCAGGTTCTCGGGAATATTATTGGGCGGCTCTTCGGGCTCCTCCTCCCTGTAACTTCTCGAAATGCCGAGCCGATTCATCGTGGGATATATCAAGTTTTGGACTTCCAACTTTCTCGATTATTGCAAAGGACTTGGCTACCGTGGGGAATGGCGGGCATAAATGTCGATCCCGCGGCGCAAAGTGGAGGCGCGCAAACAGGCAGGCATCTGTCCGTCAGCTGAGGACATCGTGCAGCTCAGCCCCCGGCAAGGTGCATTTCCCACTCACTCTAGAGGCCAATCGGCGGAGGGTAAAACGGCTTTGCGGCATTGAACAGCGAGCGCTACGTTGGAGTCGTTAAGGCTAGGTATGCAATCTACGGTGGTCTGGCCCGAAATGCAGACATGAATCCAAACAAACATATTCCATCTGCTGTCCGATATAGCAGTCACATGCTTCACGATTGGTGTAATACGAGCGACTAGGGGCTCCCCTTCTTGGCTTCCTCCGTCTGTCCCTGGGGCTTGTGCAATGCCTCCACGAGGGCCGTCAGCCGGTCGATCCTCTCGGCCAGCTCCGACACGCGCATTTCGACGGGTGTCGGCCCCTCCATGCCATCGTCCTCGCGTTCGTTGTCTGGTTCGCGGGCGGAAGAATGACGCGGTGACGGCAAGCCTGGGCGCTGCGATGATGAGGGTCTTCCCAGGCCAACCTGGTGGTGCGGTCTCTTGATGTTAGACGACGAGGTGCGCGGGCCTGCGAAGCCAGCGAACTCGTCGGGCAGGACGCGGCGGCGAATGAGCTCATACAGCTGAATGGCGCCAACGATGGGCAGGTGCGTGGCCTTGAGGAGGAGGATGCGGCCGGCGCGGAACTTATTGTCCGAGGGCAGGAAGAGACGGAGGGGGCGGAAGATGACGAGAGCGATGAGGTTGAACGGCGGGTAGAAGTGCGTGAGGCGATTACTAGTCGAGGCCTCGAGCACATAGACACTGTAGACGTAGAGGTACTCCTCGCGGGCATGGGTGATGACGCGCGAGAATGAGTTGGAGAGCATACCGGTGAGGGAGCCCATGAGAAGGATGGACGAGAGCGTGACGAAGAGGATCATGAGCGGGGGCCCGAATAGGGGATCAATGTCGCGCATTATGTCGAAGCCAACGTAGCTCGACCCGAAGAAGATCTTGGTTAGGTTCATGGCCATGTGACGCAGAGGGAACCTATCCTTGCCGATGAGGGAGAATGTCGTGAGGAAGCCGAGGTAGATGATGACGACGAGGACCATGAACTTGATAAAGTCCTTGCCCATCTGGAAGGGAGGTCAGTCGGGTATCCGAAGCAGGGGTTTGATGACTTACCTCGCGCAGACAGGGGATGAGTGTGCCAAAGTATGGGGACAGACTGAGGAAGGAGAAAATGCGCGGCACCATGAAGAGGGCTTCCAGGGAGAAAACGTTGAAGGCCAAGTCAGTGATGTACGGGTCATCATTGACGAGTCCGACGACCCCTGTATTTCGTTAATTCCCTGTTGTATAGATATCTTGAGTCGAGGGGGGCTTACTCAGGACGGCAAAGGCGACACCAATTCCGATCATGATCATGTCAAAGACGTTCCAAATGTCGGCAGCATAAAATATGGACCCAGCGTCATTCCACTCGCTCAGCTCATCGTAGCAGAATGCAGCAAACCAGACGTAAAGCGTCGCCTCGGTAGGGGTGATCCTCTCAGTGTTGAGCTCAACGAGCACGGCATAGTAAAGGCAGAGGAAGACGGCGAAGAAGAGGGCCTCCCAGGCCTTGAGGTAACGGGGCACGCGAAGGCGGCTGAAGGGATCGGCGGTGCGAGCGTTGTAAAAACGGGGCTTCTTCTCGGCGTGGATCGACAAGCTATCCCAGAAGACAATGTCGCCGTTCCAGATGCCCGTGATGATCTTCTGCACGACGTGCTGGCTGAGGAACCGTTTGGCGTTGGCGATCGCGGCTATCTCGAGGGCGTTGAGCGACTTAAAAGGGGCCGTCGGGTCGTCTTCTTCATCACTGTCGCACTCGTCGTCGCTGGCATGCATGCTCATGGTGAGTCTCGACAGCGAGGACAAGAGCTGGTAACGCTTGGTGCTGCCGGCGCCAGCCGGGCGGGGGAGCGAGTGACGACCCGCGCCAGAATTGGACCAGTTGGGTGAGAGGAGAGGCGACTGTTCGTTACTCTCCTCATCGCCGTCGCCAGCAACCTGCTCGCCCTCCTGGGTGTCGGGGATGTCATAAAGACAGAAGGCGACAGCCTCACGCTCGGACAGACGGGTCAGGAAGCGCCAGGCGACAATCTCACAGGCATCTGCACGCGCCTCGGCCAAGTTGCGATTGTAAGAGTCACCCTCCGTAGCATAGTGCCACCGAAGAGCGCTGGTAGAGGTTAGTCTTGGCCAGAGAGATCTCCGGACATGAGGTAATGAAAATGACAAACTGACAGCAAGGCATTCACAATGGCAGGGTTCGTGCACGTCGCGTTGAGGTGATCCACCAGCAGTCTCAAGCTGTCGCCAGCCGTCGTGGTACGGAGCTGTTCAAACGTGCTCGGCAGCTGGATAACCTCTGCAAAGTAGACGGAAAGTTTCTTGACGACCTCGCGGAAGCCATCATCAACCTCAATGTCGGGCAGGAGGCTGGCGTCCCAGTTCATAGACATGGGACTGGCCTCGCGGGCAGCCGGCAGAGGCCGCGACTTGACACGCATGGGCATGATGAGAGGTGTTTTGCTGATTACGGCAGGCCGTGTGGTCGTCAATTGATGACGGCGAGCAGCCGATGCTTCGAGGAAGAGCCAATGAATAGCTCGGATGAAGAGAAAGGCCAAGATGGAGGAAAGTGAGGGGAGTGGGATGTGGAAGGAGGAGGTCGGTGAGGTGATGGTCGATACGATATGCCAAGCTTTGGCCGCGAACTGTGGGGACACTCCACGATAGGAAGGATAAGTGGAATTGGGAGCAGGCGCTTCCCAGGACACCGGGGGTTGATGAGGCCCGTGCCGCGCCATGGTGAAAGACGAGTTTAGCGCCGTGCCGCTGCCTAGGTGCGCTCGTCGCTATATGCAAACCCCTTAAAGGCCTTGGACCCTGAGCTTGTGACCACGGTTCATGTTGATGGACGCTACAACGATTTCCATCGAACGGTGCAACAGTGCAGCAATGCCAGATCCGGCACTTCGACAGCTTGGCTGTCACTTGATGGCCTTGTATCCCAGTGCATCGGCTCTGCATATGCAGGGATCTGTACATCGCAACTCCCATTCGTCCTTGCAACTTGAATAGGCACATCATCCAGGCAGGCGGCTGGACGCTCGTGGAAGTGAGATGTACCACAGCCACCCAAACAGCCGTAGATCAATTCGAGACACCGACTTGACAGTTGGGCCGGCTGTCGATATTGCCGCGAAAGTCATTATTGAGCATCTTGAACAGCTGCTCGGCTTCTTTTCAGTCTTCAACTGCCGCTTCCGAGTCAGTCCTTCTGCACACTCCTCGAAGCGCCGGCGGCTTCAGCTCATCATCAGACGACCATTTCGTCCGAGAATAACCAACGGCAGTGAGGCACTTCATAAACCATCATCAATTGCCGGCACTCCCAACGTCACGACAAGCACCAAGATTTGCATTTGAAGTCGCGATCACGTCGATAACTAGCAAAAACTATAATCTAGGCGCGACATTTGACTCGTCTCGGCCGTGGCCACGCCAACCGACGAAATCAACATGGCGGCTCGGGCCAACGTGGGCTGGCAACCTTGGTTGCTGGGAACAGCGACCCATTGAACGGGGTTCATCCCAGAACTCGCTGAACTGCGAACCCTTGTTTCCAGCCACAGGCCCCGTTCGTTGCCCAGCAGCTCTGACGGGAATCACTTTGTGATACCTCTACGAAGAACAACGATTGGCAATGCAATTGGGAGGGATGATCTCCCACGACCAACGGAACAAATTGGTCTTCATCCTCCATGTCATCCCATCCGATGAAGACAACGGACAATGGAAGGCAGAGGGCCAACCGACGGAATCAGACATCCAGTAAGCCAAGGCCGTTGGCACAGCCACTCTCGAGTCTAAAAAAAGGTCGTCATCCTGTCTTGGTGGGTGCCGCTAGCACTGCACAGGACAGAATAAGTACAATAATTGACACTGTGTGGCTGGCGCTCAATGCGCAGCACTTTATCACAGTGCCCAGAATCTCCTCCCCCGCAATCATGGCGACAGAACGCGCGCACCGCCACGTCTTGCCAGCAAAGAGGACGAGCGGCGGCCCCAACCTCCTCGTCAATCCCCAAATCCTCCCAATCAAACGAAACAGCAACCCCTCTGATCAAGGGGCGACAAGATCATCGGGCGTGTCCCTGGCGTCTCCTTGGTGTGCCTGTCGCAGGGTCAGACCTGCAGCGGGAGGGCTAGACCTGCAGAAAAGGCCCCCCAATGACGCCCCCAAGCCCCTCCACGCACCAGAGCTCCGCCAACGAAGGGCGTGTGAGACGGAGGCCCATCACGATGTCTGCCATCTTTTGTCTTTTTGCTTCCTCCAGCATGGCTTCGGTATTGCCCAAGCCTTTGAGCGCCAATTCTAGCGACGAGAGGGGAAGTCGACCCTTGGATTAGGATCCCAGGGGGAAACAGCGCAGATAGCTAGGTATCGTCGTTTCAGCCCTGTGCCTCATTCGTGGCACCAACCTCCCACGACGGGAACCAAGAGCAAGTGCACCCACCCCTGCCACTTCCCTGCAGGGCCTAAATTTGCCTTCGCACGTCGTTCTTTCTTGGCCCTGCCGAGCTTCCTTTCTTTTGTCTCTCGTCCACCCAGCACAGATCGCCTGGCCTTGCTCTGCTCTGCTCGTATTTGCCTCCCTTCTCTTGTTGCTTCCCCAACCCAACCTCCAAACGAAATCAAATCAAAGTATCCTGCCATGGCTCCCGCTTGCCACTGCCCGCCTTGAGACACCATCAACATCAAATTGCGAATCGAATCGCCAACTATCTTGCAGATAGATTTACTTCTCACCACCTTCGAATTCCAACAGTACACTTACAGGCGTCCGCCGAGAGTCAAACTATCAGCCATCAAACGCCCCCAAAAACCACGACGGCACCATGTCGCCAAGCCAAGAAACTCTCTTGAGGCTGCCCTCAGCGACGGCCCTGCTAATTCTTTCCTCTGTCTTCGCGCGAACCGACGCCCACGCACTACCTCGCCAGACAGTGACGATCGATTACCGCGAACTTGACGTCCTCCCGTACCCGCCGCTGCCAACCGCCGCCTCGGTGCTGGCCGGCGACCTTCTTAGGAGGCAAGATGAGAACACAATATGCGGCTACGTTGGTGGCGACCCCGACCTTCCTGCCACATGCTCGCCGGGCTCGCACTGCGTCGTTGATCAGGGTGCGGGCGCCATTGGGTGCTGCCCCAACGGTGACGGGGCATGCACGACGGGCGTCTTCACCGGCTGCGTCGACGCCAACAGCGGGCCTCAGACCGAGTTGAACCCCTACGTCTTCACGTGCATTGGTTCCGATGTGTGCTACAGGAATACTTTTGAGGGCGGAAACTTTCAATACGGCTGCGGCTCCGCCTCCGACGTGGCCGCCACCGTCGTGGCTACTGCCTCCGGCGTGACGGTCGCGCCGGTACTAGAGACAGTTTCGGCACCCATGACGGCTACGCCTAGCCAGCTATCCGCGCCTACAACGCTCGGCTCTGCTTCGAGCGGCAGCCAGACCAGTTCAGCCTCATCGTCAGGGTCTGCTTCGCCGAGTGACTCTTCGTCCACTGGTACCACTTCTAGCGAAGCATCCACCTCAGCATCGTCAGCGACATCGACTGGCGACTCGTCTTCCACCTCATCAGCCGCTGATTCCTCAGCCGCCTCGGGCGAACCCGCCACCGAAGCGCCGGATGCTTCTTCCTCAGGCGGTGTCAACAAGACTGGAGCCATCATCGGAGGTTCCATAAGCGGCGCTGCCGTGCTTATCGGGTTGGTTGTCGTGGGTCTCTTCTGCTGGAAGAGAAAGCGTGGGAACAAGCGTCAAGGGCCTGGTCCCAACGACGACACACGCTATATCAGGTAAGCTGATCAGACAATTGAGCAAGTCGACTTCGCTGACACATTCTGCAGTCCCATGGCGGGTGCTTCAGGCTTCGCTCCCATCGGGTCCGGCCGAAACACCTACGAGCAGGCCTACCTGCCCGACCACCACGGCAACACGACGACTATTCTCAGCAACAAGGGAATGTCTGACCCTGGGCGCCATCCCATGCATTCAACGACTGAGCTCGACCAGCCGTTCGGTTATGGCCCCTCTGGCGAGGTCATTCCCCTGCGAGCGACGAACAATGCCCAGGGCGGCGGCATAGCGGGCCCCACGTCCAACGAAGACCAAGTACCCCTGACGCAAGAGTACGACGACTTCTCGCGTGGGTTCAATGAGGCCCTGACGCGTATCGACGAAGAGGACAGCCGCCCCGCGACGGCCGTCAACAACAACGGCATGAGCGGTAACGGTAATGCATTTACCGCATCCGAGGACGAGGCGGAACCTGCTGAGGCGAGACGCTACGTCAGGGGAAACGGCGGTGGTCCGCTGTGGCAACAGAACCGCCAGCAGAGCAGCCGTAACATGATGTGGATGTAGGCGGGTGGTTTGGCCGCTGTAAAATAGAATTGGGATCTTAGAGTGGGCGGCGACATGATGATACCCCTATCGACTCACGGGATCGGGAGGATACGGAAGAGATGGACATGAGAGCATCAATACGGGTTGCATAGCGGATTTGTCATGGATGGATTGGCGTTGGGGGAATCTTGGTGGTCGCTCGAAAGCATCGACGACCTGTTTTGCAGCATTTAATGACACTTCAAGACGTAAGATTGCGGCATATTGGTGATATCATGCGTGATTACTGGCTGAGACTGAGCTTGATACTACAGTTTGCAGGCTCAGACATCACTTGCATAGGGGCTAGCGAGGAATACATGGTGGCTGAAGCTGTTCGTAAGATCATACACCTGGGGACAAGGGCAGGGCAAACATAATCAACACACTAGGGAACCAGTTCGCTCTGCTTCAGCATGGATGGATATACATTGATTTCCTACGTATGTACAACCTTGATCATTACCATAAAGTATGCATCCTCCGTGCAGCATCCCCAATTCATACCCTTCGTACAGTCATCCACGTGCCTTTTCATCCGCTATGCCCGATTCTTACGGGGCGGGGGTGGCAGTAGGCAGACAGGCGCAAGCGCTCGAGGCACGCGCGACGGCGTCGCCGGCGCAGTTCTTGACAGCATGCGACGGCAGAGCCGCGGCGTCGTGGACGGGCCTGCTGAGGAAGTCCTGGCAGAACTCCTGCGACTCGGCAAGGCGGCCGGTGACGGAGGTCGAGCGGAAAGAGCGCAGGCAGTTGTCGGCGTTGCAGACGGGGGGCTTGGGGCAGTCGGTGCCAGTGAGCTTGACGGTCCAGGCGCCGCGCTCGATGGTGTTGATGAAGATGTAGCCCGACTTGAAGTAGGCGTAGCTGGACCAGGTGCCGAGGAACTCGACGTCGCCGCCGCCGGGGAGGTCGTCGTCCTCGGGGTAGAGGTCGAACCAGGCGACTTCGCAGACGGACTTGCCGGTGGGGTCGCGGGGGATGGAGCTGACGTCGAAGACGCGCAGACCGGCGCCGTAGTTTGACTGGTAGTTCAGGCCGTCAATGACGTACTGGTTGTGGTCGATGGCCTTGGTCTTGGACTTGTAGAGGCCGGTCTGCTTGGGCTTCTCGAGGTCGCGAATGTCCCAAATGTAGGTGACGGGGTACCCGTCGGCAGCGGGTCCACGCGCGCGGAGCTCGTCGAGCTCGTCGTCCATGACGAGGTATTCCTGGTTCTTAGGGTCGAGAACCCAGCCCTGGTGG
Source organism: Verticillium nubilum (assembly GCA_002851675.1). Taxonomy (NCBI): domain Eukaryota; kingdom Fungi; phylum Ascomycota; class Sordariomycetes; order Glomerellales; family Plectosphaerellaceae; genus Verticillium; species Verticillium nubilum. The sequence continues at coordinate 62,457 of NMXI01000067.1, forward strand.
GTGTAGGCGGCACCCTCGTAGCTGATGCGGGAGATGATGTTGGTGACGTTGGCCTTGTTGGTAACATCGTAGATGGTGAGAGTGTCCTCGTTGTAGCCGTAGCAGATGTCGCGGCCCTCGTAGCGCTTGTCAGGACCGTGGTAAACCATGCACTGGGCGTCATGGACGTAACCGTCACCAGCGGCGCAACCCAGGGAGACGGGCTTGGTGGGGTCGGTGAGGTCGAAGAAGTTCAGACCACTGCGGCAGTTGGGATCGGTACGGGGCTGCGAGCCGACGGCGGCGAAGTAGTTCAGCTCCTCGTTGACAACAATGTTGTGCTGGTTGCCGCGGGGCATGAGGGCGTTGGTCCAGGCGGCCAGATCGTTCCTAGGGTGGAAGACGACAGGGCTGGCGGAGTCGATAGTGAGCAGCTTGTGCATGTCGAAGATCTGAACACCGTGGCCAGGGGCCTCGGAGCCGATGATCATGTAGTGCTTGTAGGACCGGATCTCGCGCCACTCCGAAGGGGTTGTCACCTGGGGCAGGCGGCCGAGGTAGGTCATGCGGCCGTCCTTGCCAATCTCGACAAAGGCAGTGCCATCATACTGGCCGACGGCGACGAATTCACGACCATCGTCCGAGGTCCAGCCCCATGAGGAGGATCCCTCCGCGCCGGGGCTGCCGAGGGCAATATGAGGGAGGAAATGAACGAGGTCGATGTTGTTGCACTTGAACGTGTTGTGACGGTCGCCGACGATGGCCTCCGCCCAGCCATTAACACACTTGGTGGCATTGAGCTCGGGATACTGCTCGCTCTTGAAGACACCGGACTCTCTCGCGGTCTTCCAGAAGTTCTGTCTGTCCGTTAGACCATCTACGCGCCGAAGTCTCCAGAATGACTTACCATCTTCCTGTCCATGACGGCCTTGTGGACAACGCCCGAGTCATAGAGCTCGGCGGCGACGGCCTCGTTGACGGCGACCTCCTTGGCCAGGGCCGAGGAGGCGAGCAGGGCGAGGGAGCCCAGGTAGGTGGCGGCACGAACCATGATGATGGTATCGAGGACGGGATGGACTGAAAAAGGGGCAGACTTCTGAGGATGGCAAGTAGCGTGCTCGAGCAAGTTCTTCTGTGCAACCAGCGGGGAGAGCCACACGCGGTCCTCTTTATACACGTTGCACATCAACGGGACCCCTTCCAAGACAGAGGTCGAAGATCGACAGGGCCGCCTGCCCAACAATCGCCAGGGTGATACTTAGAGGGGTCGTACTGCACATGTCAAGGTCCCCACCCTTCGTCCGTCCTGGCATCGCCTCCGGGGAAGAGAGTTGCGAACCGACGTAGCGCCTGGGCGGCTGATTTGTCCTTCCGCATAGGAACATGCAGCGTGTCGTGGCTGGACGCCTGTTTAGCTCAAGAGGCAACGCGATCGAACTACCACCGACGAAAGAGGCATGGCTATCGAAGGTGCTATTGGCTGGCGGGGTCGTGTCTCGACGTCGACGTACTCGAATGAGAAGGTCCCGAGATGAGGTGCGTAAAATGCTTGGCAAGAGCCGGGCCTACAATGGTTACTCCTTGGCGGCTGGGGTCTTGGCGGAGTCGGGATTGGGGAGGGTGATCCTGATGGCTGTAGCTGATATTAGGGGACAGTTGATGTAGACGCGCAAGCTCCTCCTACTTCGTCTTGGTGGAATATCTACATCGTGGTCATCGCGCAGCCGCGTTGTGAGGGCCCAGGATTCGTTGAACTAGACGTGGGCGTTGAACCGAGGCGTGAGACAGGTTTCCATTCCAAAGCGTGCCCAAAGTACCTAGATCGACCCATCGAGTCCCCAGAGGTGGCGGGGCCCCTCTAGCCACAAGCGTTCCAGCTTCCCCATTCGTACTAACGGTCTTCCTGAGGCGCTTCCAGAAGCTTGGGTTGTGATGCTGACCAGCGCTGACGAGGGTTTGTAGTTCTCGAGCCAGCAGCACGCCATGCGTCGAGGCTTCAGCGTGCATACGAGGCTATTGGAATATTCTCCTTGGCAGCCAGATTCTCCCTGTCGCCTCATTGGGCGTGCTGTCAGAGCTTCACGTCATTTCGACGTTGATGTTCGGGCGTGGTTGTGGCATTGCATCCCATCCACGTGATGACGGCAACCTCAACCTTCGTGAAACGTGAACGCTTCTGACAGTCGTACTGGAGCGATTGCCTCAAGAAAGGGGCATCTCCCTCCATTTCACCTTTTATAAACGGTAAAAGGTGCATGGGTTGGCCACCAGGAGATGGATAGCATGAGCATTGCCCGAAACAACATTCTCAGGCAAAAGGCAAGAGAGCAAGCAGACAAACGAGAAGGCGCACAGGAGGCGGGGAGGGACTGTGGGAAAAAGAAGGTGGAGCCATCGTCGGCAGTCCCCCGTTTCCTAGCTTCTGACTTGCTCGGCAAGAAGCGAAGCAGGTCCCACAACCTTATCGGCAGCCTTCAAGAGCCAGGCAAGCAGGGCAAGCAGGGCAAACAGGGCGTGGAATACGGGATGGCCAATGCGCAGGACCACTCCTTAATTACATTATTAATTACCGTACTCCACTCGTCTACTGCTCAACCTTATCGCATGAATCGTGCTCCTTCTGAGCCACACGCCCTTTTGGATCTTTCACCGTCAGGCGGGGCTGGTCGCCGAGACTGGCTGTACGAGCTGCTAGGGCTGATGAGGAAGGAGCTTGTTGAAGCCTCCAGATTTGGCTTGATTGATGTTCACGTCGCGTGATGGCACCTCTTGGCACTCTGGCGCATGGTTGGTTGTCTTCGGTGCTCAGGTACATTGTCTTGCGTTTTTGTCCTGGTTTCCCGTCCTCGTACCCCGATTTGCCAGTCCAGGCTTTGACACCTCGCTCAACACGGCCTTCTGACGAGTGGCCCGTAGAAGATGCGCACAGCAACATCAACGATTGCAAGGTTTGCATAGGCCTGGATTTCACGAAAACTGATAAATGGGTCGTCAATTAACACTAGAGCATCTCAAGTTCTCGTTTGCGCGCTTTGGCCCTACAGCTTGTATCCTTCGAATTGGCGAGCAGGTACCTCTCGCTCAACATGACGTCAAATCCGTGAAGTATTTGACTCTTAGTATCAGTAACATCAAAGTACATAATCACCCCCAGGCGAGGGCCATTCCGAGGAAGACCCAGCTCAGATGTCCACCCACCTTGCCTTGACCCCGGTTGAACATGTACGGTAGAGCCACGGTCCAGAAAGTAGGTACTCCCCAAGGCCTGCCAGCTGAACGCGATTCCCTGAGACTTCCGCATCATGGCCACAATGCTGAGGAGAGTCGACATAATCGAGATGACGGACCCAATTTGCATCAGAAGCACCACGGTGTAACTTCTCAAACCAGTCTGGTTCAGAAAGTATGGTGCGTTTCGGCGAACCTAACGCCGGTGACTTGATGCAGGTACATGGACACGAATGTGATGGTTGTTCGGCCCCAGTTATTTCCGCGGAAGTACTCCTTAAAAGACGCCTTGTCAGGAGAAAGACGACGTTCTTCGTCGATCTTATCCTTGACTTGTTGCAGACGAGCCTCGATGTCTTCAAAGCTCGTGAAAATCTTCTTTAAGGCTGCGACGTGCTCTTGTGGCTTGTTGCTCAGAACAAGACGAAAAGATGATTAAGGGAGAAATGGGAGGCCTAAAAGAAGGAGGCCCGAGAACACTCATGCCACGGCGAAAATGGTGCGGAAAGCCGATGGGTCCATTATTGGGATATGGGAGTGTGCTCAACGTAGCGATGGGAAACTTGAGATTCTTGCGAAAAGGAACATCAGTATAAGGCTCTTCTTGTATTATGAGTGATAGACATACCACCTTAACAATATTGAAGGAGAAAGCGATACCTCGCTTGGGCATAGGCACCATATAGGTAACATTGGTCTGGATAGTCGAGAGAGTCCCACCAATGGCGAAGCCTGAGACGATTTTGGCTCCGAGGAGGTGATCGGTCGTCCTGGAGAAGTATACTGCAACGATGCCCGCCATCATGATGACTATGCCTATCAAAACTCCGCCTCGTCGACCGAATGCGTCCTGAACATAGCCAGCCAGCTGCGAAGGAACCAAAAAGTTGCATTACGTTGAAAGAAGCGTTCCACGCGGTTTGCAATTGGGGAGGAAGAATGGCCTCGTCGCCAACATCCATAGCGAAGGTCATCCTGTCAAGCCGCATTTTCGATCAAGGCCATACCCTCTTCTGAACATCGAACTCATAAAACTCATCGTGAGTCAAGTATTTTTCTGCGTATTCGAATAAGAAAACTCATGATTCTGGTGAAATATTTCAAAGGAGGCGTCGACGAACAACACAGCATAAACTTTTGAAACCCTCATGTCAACCTTCAAGTGTTCCTCGCTGCAAAAGCCGCGTGAATCAAAATCTGCGATCCCCGCAAGAAACGCGGGGCACCTGCTGCGATGAGTAGATCCATAGTCTCCGACGCAAATGCCGGCCGGACGCAAGGACATCTGTCATTGAAATGACAATGATTCTCTGTCTCAATCATGCGCTCCTTGCGTGTTACGTCGCCTTCTACTGCAAGTCGTCGATATCCGAATTTTCCGGTCATTGATATTCGGATATCCCGATTATCAAGTTTGGGGGCTTTCATCACCAATGGCGGGATTCCCGTGTCCCCTCACTCTGGGCAACGCTTCATCTACCGACAAACCTCGGGGTAAGAATGAACGAAGCTGTCGCGATATGATCTTAATACCAAGAAGGTTTTGACATTTTTGTCTTCGTATGCGAGGGCTTTAAGTCACGAGCGACCATGACAGCAGACTCGAACCCCGTGGTGTGCCCGACGGCCACAATTAAGCCCTCGTCAAAGTCACCAATAAGCTCGAGTCCCAACACTCTCACGCTTTCGAACGTTGAAGTCATGGGAACAAAGAGATCATCTTCGACTATGGCCGATGTGAAGGCGGCATCCCTGTCTTTCACATCGAGGCAGCCTGCGCCCCCAAGCATGTTATTCCTTTTCGAGTCACTTACAGTGAGACTCGTGCTGGGACAGATAATGAGAAAGGTCTGACAGCCTCTTGTCACCCCCAGATAAACAGGAGATGGAGACTAAGCTTCCGTAGGCGATGGTCCCCTTTTCCTCTTCTCCCGTGCCATGGACAGCTACAGGAGTTGTTCACATGACGCTAGCCGAGGGAACCAGCCCCAGACTATAGAGGCTCGACACATCCAATCCTCGCAACGGTATCAGAAGTGTCGCTTGTTCTGCCAGAACGTCACTAACGTTTTCTTCTTTTGTCTTTCGCAAAGTTCGGGACCATCCGCCCGTTTCAAACACTTTTCACTGTTCTGATGAAAGGTTGAATATGTTAGTGGTCCGTGCCCCACGCCCTGGGGTCCGTGCGCCCCGTCACCCACTAAGTCCGTAGTTCCAGGCCCACCTGCCTGCCTCTAGTGGAAGAGACACACATCACCAGTTCTGTCCCCTCTTTTGCCTCTATAGAATAAAGTTTGGAGAGATGGTATTCGCACACTTGATAGTGCACCTGTCAGGGCTCTCCCTGCCAAGGCGCAAGGTCCGTGCGGAAGAGCTGTAAATGGGCTATATAAGAGCGCGGAGGGCCTCCCTCCAGGTCGGGGGAGGCCAGAGTTCAGCTGTTATACCTGCGGAGACCTACGAATTGAACTGCGGCGTGTCGTTCTGGAGACCTCTTCACTCTGCCTATATCGTGACTCTGACAGCACCGTCCGCCAGGGAGAGACGCGACCGGCATGGGACATTACGGATGAGAGCACACGGGCTTTTGCCGGTCACCGGGCCCCTTGTCGTCGCGGAATAAACTGGACCGACGAAACCACCACGTTCCAGGTGAAGATTGAACGAGGCGGTGCTAGTTGGGGAGTTCACATGGTTGCCAACGGCCTCGTTCTCTGCCTCGATATCCAGGCGAGAACATTGGAGGCCCTCGAAGGGCTATCAAATCAGTCATCAATGCTGCCCGTAATTCCCAGAGGTACCTGGCATCTGCCGCCTGGCCTTGAGCTGTCTGGCTGGTTGTCGGTCAGGATGACTCCCAAGGGAGAGTCAGTCATGGTTGCTATCGAAAACCAACAGGCAGCTGAGATCCAAGATGTCCGAGTCAAGTCAATGCTCTCAGGCGGCAAAATCAACATCGGATCCATCGCGTTTGGTGGCCCGGAAGGTTGGCTCTCGACGTACCGGAAACTCCTCGTCTCGGACCTCGACGGCAGCATTCTGTATCAGAACAACATGACGACGCTTGAGGCTGCGACAGTCTTCGCAGACTTTCAAGTAGGGACAAATCCATTGGCATGCACTGTCGACGGCCCCAAGCGGGACCGAGCGTGTTCTGGAGGCGAAGTTTTTGTCACGGGTCGCTCACTTGCGTACTCCACCGCTGACTTCGAGGCTTGGAAGGGTTCCATCATGTTGCTCGTGAGCCACCGGACAACAGAGGGCTACTTGGGGAACCTGTGCCCTATTCAGACTCTAATATATTAGGGCGATGAACCGCCCCCATCCTACGCTTTCTACTCCCTCACATACGCTCTTCTCCTTAGTGTTTCCGTAAAAGATTATGGGATGCACTCTGGAGACCAGAAGATACTTGGATCTTGCTTTCAAAAACTGGAGAGACTTATTCATTTTACAGAAAAGTCCACCAACGCGGCAGGTCTCATTGAGGCACCGCCACATCTGCAGAGTGAGTTTATTGCTTTCCATGAGTTCCGGGGAATCACCTAAAACGAGTTAGTGACCTGGTTCCCAATGGTCTTCTGGCCTGAACATTGCCTACTACGACGCGTTTTTGTCCATGGTCGACATGTCCCAGAACGGACTATCCCGTCCTTGGTACGTGTCTAGAGCGAGACTTTTGGATTCAGGCGAAACCTGGGACCGAACCACTGCTCTCGAACAGTACATCACCCAGAAGCGCAGTTTCTTGCTTCATTTCAACATTAAACATTTGATTTGTTCTTTAATCAGATACCCGCGACCCTATAGTCGGGCCTTCCTTATACCTGTTCGAGCTGTCGAACCTCCTGAACCTCTTGGACAACCTTCACCTCCGGGCCTTCTATCTTCTTGACCTTTCGCCCTTCCCACCACGACATGAGACCCGCCGCCATGGCAACGCCACATCCAAGTGCAATAAAAGTACCCGTCGCCCAGGACTACGACACAAATATCAGCGGAATGGCCAAATTTTTTTGACTCGGAACTTTCACTCACCGGGCGGTCGAACCGATTGTATCCCCACATGAAATAGCACAGAACTGCTTGCAGGAACGTGTTGAGCACCATCATCCAGATGGTGAACCCAAGCTTCCAGATTGGCGTCGGCGGCGCCCTCTTCCCAGTGAACGTGGTGGCGATATCGGACGAATCCTCGCCCACGACGGCGCCGTCGCTTCCGCCCTCGGCAGCCCACGCTGGCGGCCGGAACCAAGCCTTGTTCTGGTCTGCTAGCTTCTGCATGGCCCTGTGCTCCTTGAAGTTGACGGCCCTGACGAAGCGGTACAGATCGCGGAAGCGCCACGGCGCCAGGCCGAATCCTGTGACACAGAACAAGGCGTTGAGGATCTGGCTGGAGATTTCGAGCCAGATCTTGCGCGGCGAGTTATCGGCGTCGGCGGAGGGGTGGTTCATCGCGGGAGCGGCCTTGAGCAGAAGGAAGAAGAGCATGGCGCCCCATGCCTGCGGATCATTAGCCGAGTCCTGTCAGTAGATCTCCCCGAGATACGTACCACAATATTGAGGCCATAGATGGTGATGAGGAAGCCTGACGGTGTAAGGAAGAACTTCCAAAAAGCCTTGAGTCCGTTCATGATTGTCGGCCCCCACTTGGCCTTCTCCTGGGTTGTCCGCGTTTCGTACAAGCTTTTGCGTCTTTTGAGGTCCTGGCGCGGTGGTTCGGGGGCGTCCTGGGTGTTGGTGATCTCTTCGGGGGCATCGGAGGCGCCGACAGCCCTGGTGACGTCGTTGTACCGGGTGTCCATGGGGTCCACCTCGGGGATGGGTTCGGGGCTGGCCTGCTGCTGCTGGCCAAGACCGAAGCCGGATGGACGTCTGCTTACCCAGCTGCTGACCAAGGAGAGTTCGCCGTCTGGCTCTTCCCGGGCGACGCGGGTTGAATGACCCTGTGCATTGAAGGCGATGTGGTCGCCGCCGAGTTCAGGGTCACGTAGTTCCGTCAGATTTGGTGCCTGGGCGATTGCTGTGCCAGTGGCCTGCCACATGCCCAACTGAGGGTTCGCATTGATCAGCGAGATGGAAGCGCCGCGAACACGGCCCACGAGACCTCGATTGCCAGTGGCGGATCGCTCGGGTGGGCCGGGACGCCCGGGACTGCTGTTCGCCGTTGGGCTCCTCTCAGGGCCAGGAACAGCGGGCTCCGACATCGTGGGATCCCGTGGGGTGCCCATTGTGCCTGGTGAGTCGGGAAATGACGGGTGAGCAGAAGGCTTGAAGAGCGAGCGCAGATGAAATGCGCGCGGAGGGAGGGAATGGGATTGTTCAAGTACCTTTGGTAGAATAAGTCTTCACAGGGTCGTGGCATGACTTGCCGTCACACTCAGGTGCAGTGCCCGGGCCGTTTTAGGTTTTCAGTTACAATGGGTACCAACTGGTCGGGGTCCGGGGCGCCCCTGCACCCGCATTCGTCAGGCCAAGCTTTGCGGAATGGAAGTCTCGACCCAGACCGACGCTTGCGCCTTCTATCCGCGGTTCGTTCTTCTTTCTTCGCTCTACTCTTGCCACTCGCTGTTGCGAAACCGAGGTGGCTTTTCCGTGGCTTTTCGGTGCCCGGCAAGTAGGTAGATGCAACTCGGCGGACTAGCTCCTGCTTGATTACTGAGTACCCAGCAGTCAGCAGCGACCAGCAGCGACAAGCATCCTTCAGCTCAGGTGGCTCTCTCCGCCGCCCTACGAGTCGGCATTTGCCGTTTGCCGGAATTGACCCGCTGCGACGTCATGTCAGTAACACCAATCAGTGTGTCTAGATCGTACCCCGTTGTTCCCAAGGCAGATTACCATTTGCCCCATGCCCCATGCCCCATGCCCCATGCCCTGAATCAGCCATCAGAGAGCTACGTGCCTTGGTGTCGACGGATGCGGTTTGGGTGCAAACTTTGACCGGCTTCCGCGGGCGCGGACATTCGGGCATCCATCAACTTTCAGATATTAGTTTTGACTGCCAGCAGATTGCTTGCCATTGATTTGATCGGCTTTTCTCCTTCTTGCAGCTCGTGCCGACCTACTTCTCTTTGATCGGCATTAACCCACGACATCCCCCCCCGCTGTGCCGGCCAAAACCCATAGCCCATCGTCATTCTTCATCATCACCACAGCACTGTGCACAAGGAACTCGAGTCCTGGCAACGACCACATAATCGCAGCTTCAACCGCCGGCGTATCGCCATGGCACTCAGTCGCATCTCTACTCGAGGCCTTGGCCACATCGCCCTCGACGATGCCGATGCCAATCCTACCACCTCAAGCGACGTCGGTAACGATGGCCGCGTCAATGTCCAATTTCACGCGAGCCCCCAGTTGCTTGCCGGCTGGGTTCATCGATTTCAGGGCAACTTTTGCGACCGTCCACCACCGAGGCAGCCTCCCAAGGTTCGGAAAGGGAGCTACATTCCACTTGACGACGATGAAACCCATTCGCCTCGACTGCGCCTTTGTATCGCCATCCACATTGTCGGGTCTCGAGGCGACGTTCAGCCTTTTATCCCAATAGCTCAGCTTCTGAAGTCGACTTACGGCCATCGCGTGCGCATCTGCACCCACCCCGCCTTCAAGGACTTTGTCGAGTCCAACGGTGTCGAATTCTTCAGCATTGGCGGCGACCCGGAAGCTCTCATGGCCTACATGGTCAAGAACCCGGGTCTGCTGCCAAGCCGCGAAAGTATGAGGGCTGGAGACATCAGCAAGAGACGCGCCGAGATGTCCGAAATAATCAACGGCGGCTGGCGCAGTTGTATCGAGGCCGGCAATGGCATGTCCAGGCAGCCTGTCAAAGCCGCCAACGTGCCCGACAGCAACGACCTCTTCATCGCCGATGCAATCATCGCCAACCCACCTTCCATGGCGCATATCCACTGCGCCGAGAAGCTTGGTATCCCACTACACATGGTCTTCACCATGCCGTGGTCGCCCACCGAGGCTTTCCATCACCCGCTGGCTGCCATGAACTATGGCGATTCCGATGCCAAATCAGCCAACTACCTATCGTTCATGGTAATGGAGCTTTTGACGTGGCAGGGGTATGTGTAATTCCGCTTCGCAACATTGAGCCGTATGCTAAGTACCATAGTCTCGGGGATATTATCAACAAGTTCCGCATGCAAACGCTTCATCTCGACCCCATCAGTCCCATGTGGGGTTGCAACCTGCTACCGCGCCACCGCGTCCCTTTTACCTACCTGTGGTCCGAAACACTGATTCCGAAGCCTGAGGACTGGGATTCTCATATCCAAATCACGGGCTTCTCCTTCCTGCCAATGGCCAGCACCTACACACCGCCAGACGATTTGGCAGCTTTTCTCAAAGAAGGACCGCCCCCCGTCTATATTGGGTTCGGTTCGATTGTCGTTGATGACCCTCAAGCTCTGACACGACTCATCTTCGAGGCCGTCAAGCAAGCTGGCGTCCGCGCCATCGTGTCCAAGGGCTGGGGCGGTGTCGGCGCAGGAGACGTTCCGCCAAACGTTTATCTCATCGGCAACTGTCCGCACGACTGGCTTTTCCAACGCGTCTCGGCAGTCGTCCACCACGGTGGTGCCGGAACCACGGCTGCCGGTATCGCTGCCGGCCGACCTACGGTCGTAGTGCCGTTCTTTGGCGACCAGCCATTCTGGGGGAAGATGATCGCACGCGCCGGCGCTGGCCCCACGCCTGTCCCTTTCAAGGCCATGACGGCAGAGACTCTCGCTGCCAGCATCATATTCGCTCTGCAGCCCGAGGTCCAGGTGGCCGCCCATGCCATGGCCGAGCACATTGAGGAAGAGGATGGCGCAGGCGACACAGCCAGGGACTTCCAGCATCGCCTCAACGTTGACACAATGCGTTGTGATGTCTTTCCCGAAAAAGTGGCCATCTGGCAGCATAAGAAGACGAACTCTCACCTCAGCAGCTTTGCCGTCTGTTCCTTGGTCAACGCGGGGATGATACAGCCACACGACATAAAGCTGCTGCGACATAAGCAATGGTACATCGATGAGGGCGCAGAGCATCCCATAATTGGCGTCGTGGCTGCGACTGCCGGCTTCTTCACTGCACTCGGCGTGGCCACTTCTGACTACTCGCGTCGTCTCAAAGCGCGGCCCAATGCACTGACCGAGAAGGTCTCAACAAGCTCGCCAACGCCACCCTCTCCACCAAAAGCAACGACAGATGCAGAGAAGGCCGACCGTGATTCTGCGCCAACAGATTCGGAGCCAGCTGATTCGGTGCCCGCACCAGCGCCGACGATGAATCAGGACGATGAACTCTGCGCGCCCGGAAGGGTCACGCAGGCTCAAATGGAGGCCATTGCACACAAGATGGCCACGAAGACTCTCCGAAAGGGCGAGCATATCGATCTCGCCTACCCACGGGCGCAGACGTCCCACGAGAAACGGAAGGCAAGCTGGGCTATGCGAGAACAGGGCAAGTACGGCCGCGCCTTTTACGTCACGCGCGCGACGGGTCGGTACGCGGCCAACCTGACCAAGATCGGGCTCAAGGCTCCCGTGGCGATGATGTATAACATCGCCAACGGCTGCCACAACTACCCCTCCTACGGCAATGTAGGCATCCCCGTGAGGCCTCGGGACCAGATCACCGGCTTCGGTAGCGGTCTCAAGGCGGCGGGCAAGGGGTTCACCTTGAGCCTCTGGGACGCGTTCAGCGGCGTCGTAGTCTTGCCGTATCGCGGCGCAAGGGATGGCGGCGCCGTTGGGACGCTGAAAGGCATCTACCAGGGAGGCCGCGGTTTTACTTACAACATTGCATCAGGTATGTTTCATTTACACACTTCTATTCTGAGTCCCGCTGACTGACATGACATAGCCATCTTTAGTTTGCCAGGATACACACTGAAGGGTATCGAAAAGGAGTGTTCGAGGCACCATTTGACCAAGTTCAAGGCGGAGATTTTGCTCATTCGGATGAGGCAAGGCATTGACGAATTTAGAGATGCCACGGAAGAAGAGAAGGAGGAAGTTGTGGCGCAGTGGAAGAGGATACGGGCGTTGTAGAAGCTGTTGCCGTGCGCTGACAGTAACGTAATGTAATAGACAGCAAGATACCCCTTTTATTTCGCCGCTGTTTTTAAGAGTGGCACGCGTCAAACATCACCATAAGTTTGGGGCGCTTTGTCCAATAACTCGCAGTTTCGCAGTGCATGTTTGGAGACCCCGCTTATATGGGAAGAAATTCAGGCTCAGGCCGAACCTGCCTGAATATTGGAAGCGCAGGACGAGCCATGCCCGTACGCCCTCTCGTTCCGCGGGAAATTGTTGGGTAGGCTTTTAGAGCCATCGAATTGACCCTTGGGAATACCGAGGGTACGTAGAGGGCGTCGAACGCGTCTTCCCGTCCTCAAGCCACTCGAAACCGGAGATGTCTGTCTCGTGGTACCGAAAATGACCGGAGTATGCTTTACTCAGAACAAGCAGAGAGATTAGTAGCTCTATAACGTTCGGTAAGGTTATTATTGAAGGGGCCGTGTCATGAGCACGGGCGACCACGGGCCAGGGGGGCCGGGACCCTGGGGGTCACCGGCAGACTAAGGGGCCGAGCGTTGGCAGAATCATATATATATAGATGCGGCCAGAGGCCCAGATAAGGAGAAGGAGAGCATCGATTATTCTACGTCTCTATAGCTACCTACTAATAGACTTATTACTCGTCCTTTACTTATTACTAAACTACTTCCCTAATATAATAATCGATCTATCCTTTAAAAGGTAACGACTATTAGATATAATAGTAACTAGAGAGACGCGAAATACTAGAAGCTAGACTATAGTAGGGTACTAAGAGGACGTCGATACTAGGGGTAATATACTACTAATAGAGTATAGCTAAGTAACCGACTAAGAGGCTATAGTAGATACCCTAATAATAACTAACGAGGAACTAGATAGGTAACTAGAAGAGGAAAGACGGAAATTCGTACGTAAGAAGAAGATTAAGGAACTAACTTTACTAAGAAAGGGGGAGGACCCCTTAGCCTAATAGCCGACTAGTAATAGAAGAATAGCCCCTACCCTAAGAATAGCCTACGACGAAGAAAACTATAAGGGTATATCCTTTACTAAGATCTAGTTACTACCTATCTATTATAAGGGACTTAGCTAAGTAGAGTTTAATTTATTCTTATTTAGTCTAGATATAAGGCTTTAAATTAATAATAAGAGCTTTTAGAGAGATATCGATAAAGTAGTATATATAAGTAGCTACTTTATAAATAACCTATAGCGGAGATAGATAGTAAATATATAGATAAACTATAATTTAATTTATAATATTACTTAGAAAATAATAGAGACCTAGCTATAGGAAGACGTAGACGACGATAATACTCGAGTACTCTAAACTATTATTAAACTATATAGCCGTAACTAATATTTCTAAAACCCTAGGTAGAAGTATTAGGACTTCGCGGACGCGTACGATAGCCTAGAAGTAGAGCTACTAGAGCCCCTACTATAGATCTATAGGGTTACCCTACTCCTCGTTAAGTTAGACCTAGACCTCGTTTAATAAATTATAGCTTAAAGTATTCCCTATATAAGAATAGAATTAAATAGTACTACGAAACGAGCTAAGACCCTACTACGGACGAAACGGACCCTAAAATAACCTTAGTACGCGAATAATTAGGAATAGATAAAGAGATAGTCCGAGTACTTAGTAACGTACTAGGAACGTACCCCTAATACGTATATAAATACCTACTAGCGAGGAAGTAAGGGATAAAGCGTAGAATAGAAAGTACTTAAGATATAGCTATAGTCCCTAAAGATATAGCTAAGGTCCCTAATAGCGAATTAATAGTAAACTACTAAGAGGTTAGGAAGCCTAGAAAACGTCCGATACTACGCCTATAATAGGTTTAGCTACTATATAAGTAATTACCCGGAAGTAGCCTATACTTTATATAGTGAATAGGGATATACGTTTAAGGGCTACTAAAAAAACTCGAGGACGAACTAGGAGCTAATCGGTAGTAGGCTATTAGTAGATAATAACTAAGAATAGGATAAGTAGTTACGACTATTATAAAGAAGATTCGAAGTAAAGATTAAAATATAGTTAAATAACCGATAAGTTATAGTAGAAGTAATACTAGATAACGAAGTAGACGTAAATATTATAAGTAACGACCTACTAAGGAGGTTAGGAATATAGCTCGTACTAAATAAGGAATCTTTAGCTACCCCTCTAAGTAACGAGCGGATCCTAACCTTTAGTATAAGGAAGCTTACTTATAGGGTTACTAATAACCCTAGGATTACGAGGATCTAGTCCTCTAAGTATAAAGTAATAGACGAGATCCGGAATAGCTATAATATTATATTAAGTAATCCTTAGCTAACTTAGACGAACCCTATAAAAGACTAATAGTCGAAGTACTAGAAGTACTTACTATAGAGAGAAGATATTAAGATTATAGTATTAAGGAAGGAAATTAGGAAAGTAATAAAGGAAACGGATATAATCGCGATAATTATCCTAGAAAACGTCTAAATACTACTATAAGGGGTATAGTAGGATAATTACTATAGAGATAAAGCTATAACCTTATAAATCCTATAATAGTTCTAAGAATTTAAAGACGTATTCGATATAGAGAGAGCCGCTACCCTACTATAGTACTATAAGTAGGACTACGCTATCGACGTAGAAGAAGGGAAGAGAGTTCTATTCGGGCCTATCTACGTACTCGTAGAAGAGGAACTTAAAGTACTCCGGGAATATATCGATGACTTACTAAAGAAGGGATAGATTAGGCCTTCTATTAGCCTAGCTAGAGCCCTAGTACTATTCGTCCTAAAGAAAGGCAGTAAACTTAGGATATATATAGACTATAAAGTATTAAATAAAATTATAAAAAAAGATTATATAGTACTCCTACTTATCTATAAAATACTCGATAGGCTATCTATAACTAGGCTCTTTACGAAGCTCGACCTTAAAGATATATACTACTACTTTAGAATTAAGGCTAGAGACGAATAGAAGACTACTTTTAGGACGAAGTACGGATACTTCGAGTACTTAGTTATACTATTTAGACTTATAAACGTACTAGCTACTTTCTAGGCGTATATTAATAAAGTACTAATAGGCCTTATAAATATAATTTATATAATTTATATAAATAATATCTTAATATACTCGAAAATAATAATAGAATACTAGAAGAGTATTAGAGCTATACTATAGAGACTTAGAAAATAGGGGTTATACGTAAACCTAGATAAGTACGCCTTTAATATAACTATAATAGAGTTCCTAGAGTTTATAGTATCCCTAGTAGGACTCTTAATCGCGGACGAAAGAATTACTATAGTACGAGACTAGCTAATACCTAAGATACTTAAGGAACTATAGGGTTTCCTTAGATTTATAGGGTTCTATAGGCGCTTCGTAAAGAACTACTTAAAGATCGTAGTACCCCTTATTAGTAGAGGTAATTATAACCCTATAATACCCCTACTACTAATAACGAAGGAGATTATAGTATTTAAGAAACTAAAAATTATCTTTATAAGAGTATTAGTACTATACTACTTCGATCTATTACTTAGAACCCGAGTCGAGCTAGACGCTTCGAGCTTTATAATTAGATCTATTATCTCTTAGCTAGAAGGGGATAGCTAGAGACTAATCGCCTTCTTCTCGAGGAAGCTCTAGGGGGCAGAACTAAGATATAATACCCTAGAAGTAGAAATAATAGTAATTATAGAATTATTTAGAACGTAGAAGTAGTACTTAGTATATAGTAGAGATATTATAGAAGTACTAACTAATTACTTAAACTATAAGTACCTCCTAGATAAACCGAAGATATTAGGAAGATAAACTAGATAGCTATAAGCCCTAATAGAGTTTAACTTTAAAATCGACTTTAGAGCTAGTAATAGAAACCTAGTAGACGGCCTATTATAGCGACTAGACTATAAGCTATAAAAAGGAGAGTAAGACGAGGCTCGAGCTAGATATCTACTATCGTAGTTATAATAGTTTAGTAACTTTATTAGCGTAGTTATAGAGTACTATTAGTAGGGAGATAACTAGCTACTATAAGAGGTTATCTAGGACGAATAATAAAGAGATAAATTCTATTTATTAGGGAAATAGAAGGGGAAGAAGGACTAGGAGGATATAGATAGGCTACTATAGTACTAAGGGAAGGTATTTATACTATAGAATAACGACCTAAGGAAGGAAATCTTATAACGAGTATATAATAGCCTAATAGTAGGGTATTAGGGATATAGAAAGATAATTATATAACTACGAAATACTTACTTCTAGAATAACTTATTAAAAGATATTAAGACTTATATCCCGACCTACTTAACCTACTAAATTACGAAACTATAATAATATAAGCCCTATAGTACCCTCGCTAGTCTACTACTACTAGGCGGGCCGTTCTAAGAGCTCTCTATAGACTTTATAACGGGCCTCCTACTAATAGTAAAGTAAGACTCTATACTTATTATAGTAGACTAATTTACGAAGTATATATAGTACCTCCCTATAAGTAATAGACTTATAGTAGAGGGTCTCGTAATAACCTTATAGGATAACGTCTTTAAGATATACGGGCTCCCTAGAGGAATAGTATCGGATAGAGGATCCCTCTTTATAAGTAAGTTCTAGATAATACTTTATAGACGGATAGGGATAGAGAGACGCCTATCTATAGCGTTTTACCTATAGATAGACGGTTAGACGGAAAGATAGAACTAAAACCTCGAATACTACTTTAGAATATTCTATAATACGGAATAGTCGAACTAGGCCTAGCTACTCCTATTAGTAGAGTTCGTATATAATATATCGTTCTATTCGACTATCTAATAGTCCCTAGCGGAAGCCCTAATAGGGTATACCCTAGCTAGCCCTAGTAACTTATTATAATATTAGTAATACTAGGGAAACGTAGTCGTAGTAGAAGAACGTAGTATAGAATAGGAGGGGAATAGGAGAAGGATACGAGATCTATTATAGGAATATAGTAGATAATAAGCTAGATACTATAATAAGAACCGTAAACTAAAGTAGTACGAAAAAGGCGATATAGTCTTACTATTAGTAAAAACAGTTAAATAGTAGTAACTAAGTAGGAAGCTATTAGATAAGTACCTAGGACTATTTAAGATCGTTAGGAAAGTCAGGGACTATATCCTCGTATATAGGCTATAGCTACCTACTAGCTATAGAATCTATAACGTCTTCTACGTATCCTACTTAGAAGACTAGAAGCCGTAGCTATAAGAGCTAATACTAAACCTATAGATAATAGAAGTTAACCTAATTACGGGAATAGAAGATATATACTTAGTATAGGAGATCGTAGCTTATAAAGGGCCGCTATATAATAGATAGTACTTTATTAAGTAGGCTAGTTACCCCGAGAGCGAAAATTCGTAGGAGCTAGCTAGAAATATCGCGGACGACGTAATCGATAGCTACTATAAGGAGTAGAATAGATAGAAGGATTATAGTAACGGGTTACTAGGAGAGTAGCGGCGGATAGTTATAGAGCATTAACGGGGGACTAGCCCCTGCCCTATTAAAAGCTAAGTAAAAGTAAAGTAATAAAAAACGAAAATAAAAGATAGACGGGAGACTACTAGTAGACTAGTAGTAGTAGTAGTATAGGTATATAATATAGAATTTACATATCCTAGCTATCCTAGCTATCTAGGCTACCCTTAACCCTAAGATTATTACTACTAATAGTATTATCCTCTACCTCCTCCTCGTTAATAAGAGTATTACGATTCTATAGTGGGTTAGTAGTAGACTACTAGCGGACTAGGAAGAAAGGACTTACGACGAGATTATAGC
Organism: Verticillium nubilum; assembly: GCA_002851675.1. Taxonomy (NCBI): domain Eukaryota; kingdom Fungi; phylum Ascomycota; class Sordariomycetes; order Glomerellales; family Plectosphaerellaceae; genus Verticillium; species Verticillium nubilum. Next base: position 80,550 of record NMXI01000067.1, read on the forward strand.
TCTCTCGTACCTCGGAGAGTATAGTAAAGATATTACCGACCCTACTAGTAATCTACTATAGGGCAGCGGTAGTAGCCTCGGCGGCCTAGGCGGACCGCTCGGCGGCCTAAGCTAGGTACTTAGTAGTAGCTAGGCGGCGGGCCTAGTACTACTCGGCGTCCTCCTTTTCGTAGGCGGCGCGCTTCTCTACGCTAGTAGCCTTATCGTTCTTACCCTACTAGAGGGCCTTAGTAGCGTCGGCCCTAGCCTTATTAAGGTTAGCCTATAGTAGATTAGCGGTAGACTACTAGGAGATAATAAAGGAAGATATACCTTAAAGTTACTAGTATAGCCGTTAGTAGCTACGGCCTCTATAGCTAGTTAAAGAGCCCGGAAGATAGGCTAGTCCTTAATAGGGGGCTATAGCGGTTTAGCTATAGACTACTAGAGGGGTACTAGAAGTACTTATAGGGATATATGCTTTTCCCTTCTAGGAAATATTATAGTACGAATATTTAGCGGAGGCGGCTACCTATAGTTAGTAAGGTATAGGGGGGTACTAGTAGACTACCTAGAGACTTATATCCGTCGTTCTTATAGTAGGGGTAATCCCGGGTACTAGCTAGGACCTACTACTTAGCTATATAGTCCGTATAGTAGAGGCACGGTATACTTCTAGTAGTATAGGGCGTATTAGTAGCGTTACGGGTAGGGTTCCGGATAAGGGGAGCTATAGTTCTATAGCGGATTAGCGGCGAGCTACTAGGGGATTACTAGTAGACTACTTATAAGAGAGAGGGTATATAATTAAGTTTAATAAACTATAGTAATATTAGTAATATTAGTACCTAGACTACTACTAGACTATAATAGACTTATAAGTAAGTAATTAGAAATTTAAAAGAAACGAAAATCTATACGAAATTAGTAAAAGAACCCTAAGTAACTAACTACTAGGACCTAGGACTCCTAGACTAAGGCCGAGATAAGCCTAGGGAAGAGCTACTTACTATCGTTATTATTATTATTATTAAAGAAGAAGAGAATAGGAGACTCGGAGACTAGAAGAGGCCGTTAAATATACGGGAGGGCTATAACTATACGAAATAGAATAATACGCTATTCCTTATTATAATTTTAAGATAAATAGAAGTAGCGACCTATATAATAACTATAGAGAGCCCTAATAGTAACTATAAGAACCCCCTAGTAGACTACTAGAAGATATAACTACTAAATAACGACCTAGAATAAAGAAAGAATATAGAATTAGAAATAGAAAGAGTAAAGATACCCGTAGTAGACTAATAGTAGAACCCCTAGGGGTAGCTAAGGACTAAGGCGTACCTAATAGACTAAGAAAGAAGACTAGAATAGATAATAAAGATAATAGATAATAAGACTAATAGAATAATAGAATAGTAGATATCTATAGTAGACCGATAGTAGAACCCCTAGGGGCTACTAAGTACTAAGGCATACCTAGTAGACTAAGAAAGAAGACTAGAATAGATAATAAAGGTAATAGATAATAAGACTAATAGAATAATAGAATAGTAGATATCTATAGTAGACCGATAATAGAACCCCTAGGGATAGCCGAGTACTAAAGCGCACCTAGTAGACTAAGAAAAGAAGAAAAACTAGAATAAATAATAAAGATAATAGATAATGAGGCTAATAGAATAATAGAATAATAGAATAATAGAATAATAGAATAATAATAGAATAATAGAATAATAGAATAATAGAATAGTAGTAGCTAGTTAAGGCTATAAGTACTACGTAGTAGGCTATAAGGAGAGGAAACTACTAAAGGCTATTACTTCGAGACGAAGTAATAAGAGAGGAGGGCTATTATATTATAAGCACGGGCGACTACGGGCCAGGGGGGCCGGGACCCTAGGGGTCACCGGCAGACTAAGGGGCCGAGCGTTAGCAGAATCATATATATATAGATGCGGCCAGAGGCCCAGACAAGGAGAAGGAGAGCATCGATTATTCTACGTCTCTACAGCTACCTACTAACAGACTCATTGCTCGTCCTTCACTCATTGCCAAACCACTTCCCTGACAGGCCGTCACCACAAATGTTAGGACAACTCAGGCAACATTCCCAGCGAGAAGGATCTTCTACGCGACACCCGTACAGGCGCATGCAAGTACAAGAAAATGATCGGCGTTGTAATGTTGATCATCTGGATGCGCAAGCGGGGGCCGGAAGTCGATGGAGAAGTTTGATGCCTTGACCCAGCAGACGAAGGTGTGCAAGAGAAGAAGTGTTCAATGTGCGCCTTGTGGGCTGTTTCATTCGTCATCTTCGATCTCAATGGCGTGCTGTTGTTGGTCGGCCAGGCACTGCTCTTCGTGTTGTCAGTGTCAGCGAAGGCGGTTGCATGCTCACCGCAAGGCCGCAGTCGTGGTGGTGGAGCTACGCTCTGAGATTCCCAGCTTCTTACCGGTGTACACCTGAAGAAACGGACCTAATCAACGAGAATTAAAACAGAGGTGATAGATAGCCCAGCGTCAACAATACGTGTAACCGTTGCTAAGGGGCGCCAGCGCGTGGGTAAGGAACGGGAGGACGGGTCTTCCTCCGCATAAGTAGCCATTGTTAAATTGCTCTAATGCGATCGTGTGTCTCGGAGAGCTCGGATTCAATGCTTGGCTCACACGACTGGGAAACCGGAGAGACAACCGCCCAGACCGACGGTGGGAGGCCACCGGAGCCACTTTCGGGATGCGGTGAGGTTGAGATATTTTGCTGCCAACATTAAGCTTGTTTTCAGGCTTATTGAAACAGAGTCAGAATCGCGTAAGGGGTAGACGCGTCAGCTGGATCGACATTTGGATGAACCATCTCGGAAGCTTCGTTTGAACCGATGGAAGGAGGAGGGGGCGGCGGCAGAATTTCGCCTTGGAGGGGGTGCGGCCAAATTTCGCCGACCTTGGGGTTCTACGACCAGTACACCCAACCACATCGATCAGTGGGTCGTCCGGGGATTTTGATGATCGGAGGACAGCCAACCAAGCCCCCTGCCACGTGGATGCCGAGATGTTAGGTGTCAGGCGAGCTAGGAGTTGAACTGGGTTCGTTCTTCGGGAGCGGATGCAAACAAGGGCTGATGGCATTCATTCAGATCGAGGCTTCCGTCGTGGGTAAGGTGCGGCAGCTTTCTCAGGTGCCCTTTGTCCAGGGCTGATCATCTCATCGAACTCGATCAGCTCGTCAAGTCGGTCTTCGGTGTCGTGAGAAACGCCGGCCGCATCTTACTGGACGCAGTCGATGTCGCAGAGGATGTCGCCTTGGTCGATATAGCGTTGTTCAACCGAATAAAAGCATCCATGACGACACGACTTTGGGGAAGCTCGCCATTGAGCTCCGTCTTAGTCAGGGGAACGCCGAATTAGGGTTTGGAGCGGCTGCGCGATTGGCCAACATCGAAGCAGGAGCACCCTCCAAGACCCCTGCCCCTGGCCCTTCCCCACTCGAGGCCCTGCCTGCTCTGCGAGCGACTCTCGCTAATGGAGCAGGTCCAACCAGCCAAGAGTGGGCGCCGCCTTCCCCAGACCAACGAGCTGCTTCCCATGATGGGATAGGTGAAGGCCATGATGGCCATCGCGGTGCCGTGCCGGCGGTGTTTGAAGGAATGGGAGCAAGCTTCTTTGAAGCCCCGGTCCTGTCTCTAGGCTTGCACAGCCCCTGGATGCAACACGTCGTGCTGGGTTGGGCCGCCTTGGCCTTGTCATTGACTGGCCTGTCATCGCGAGCTTGCTAGCAAGTTACTAACAAGTTGTTGTTTTGGGCTGTGATCGAGGCTACCCGGCGCGCATACTTGAAGGCGAGCATCCGCCGCCTCAACACTGCATTCTCGGTAGCTAGCAGAACACATCACTCCATCTCTCTCAGGACTCCTCCGGATCTCCCGCCTACTTCCACTATACCGACTCCTCCAAGACGTCTCCACCACACCTCACATCATCAGAATGAAGTCCTCCGCCGTTCTCTCCCTCGCTCTGTCGGCCCTCGTCGCCGCCCAGGACATCCCTTCCCTCGCTGAGGCTCTGGCGTCGCAGAACGACACTCTCTCCGCCCTGAGCGGTACGTACAGATGTGTCCCAACGAGGCTGGAGTATCATGCTAACATAAGTAGGCCTCCTGGCCGGCCAGCCTGACCTCGTCGAGGCCCTCTCCGGCCTCACCAACATCACCATCCTCGCTCCCAGCAACGATGCCCTGAACACCCTCCTCAGCGACACCACCGTTGCTCAGCAGGTCACCTCCGATCCCAGCATTGTTGCTGCTATTCTCCAGTACCACGTCCTGAACGGCACCTACCGCGCTGCCGACGTGCCCGACTCGGCCGTGTTCATCCAGTCCCTTCTGTCCAACGAGACCTACGAGCAGGTTTCTGGCAGCCAGGTCGTCGGCGCCGAAGCCGAGGATGACTCCGTTGTCTTCTACAGCGCCCTCAAGACCGAGTCCACTGTGACCCAGGCTGTGAGTGCTCGCCTTGCATTTGCTCGGCTCATGATCATTACTGACAGGTATTATAGGACCTCGAGTTCGCCGGTGGTGTTATCCACATCATTGACAGGGTCCTGGCGATTCCTGCCAACGTCGCTGATACGGCCACCGCCGCCAACCTCACCTCGCTCGTCGAGGCTGTGACCAAGGCCAACCTTGCCGAGACCCTCACTCAGGCCGAGAGCATCACCGTTTTTGCCCCCAACAACGAGGCCTTCGCCGCCCTCGGCTCTCTCGACGACATCAGCGAGGAGGACCTCGCGGCCGTCTTGCAGTACCACGTCATTGCTGGCACCGTCGCCTACAGCAGCACTCTCTCGGAGGGCTCCGTCGAGACACTTTCCGGTGAGACCGTTGACATTTCGATCCGTGACGGCAACGTCTACGTCAACGACGCTCAGGTTGTCCTGGCTGACGTTCTGATCTCCAACGGCGTTGTTCACGTTATTGACAGGTGAGTTCCCTTGGTGTCCTTGTCTCCTTGATTCCATTCCGCTGACAGACCTTTTCTAGCGTCCTCACACCCTCTGAGACCCCCACTGGCTCTGGCGAGACCAGCTCTGCTGTTCCTTCGACTTCCCCCACTGCCGTCCCCGAGGCTGCCGCCCCCCGCGCTGAGGCTGCCATTGCCATCGGCGCTCTGATTGGCGGTGCCGCTGTCGCCATGAACCTGTAAGCGACATCAGCGTTGATATTTCATCGATGGCGGTCAACGACGAATCGACAAGGAAACCGTGATACTATGTCGACGGGGATTTAATGGGAATACGAGGGATCTGTTGATAATGGGACGTCTATGATATCACGCGGTGCACTGTACATCTACCGGTTGAATACAATACTTCAGATCAGGGCAGGGAGAAAAAAACAAGGTTGTGATTGTGACCGTTGACTCTGGGGAGTACGTCTTGCCGTTCATCAACGAATGACTGCTCTGAAGCTCTGCCACGGACCTGAGCATTGAGCCAGACCATTTTCGTCATGGCAGCCTTGAAAGCGACCCTCAACCCACAGGCATTGCTGAAACAACGTTGTCAAACTGTCTTGATACCACTGGCAGCCAAGCGTCTGAGCGAAGCGGTTGTTCTTGTACGTCAGGAGACTCAACCCTGCAACATCGATTTACGTAGAAAACCGCCCATCAAGCGTCTCCGCCCTCGCCAACGCTTCGTACACAGACAAGTCAACGTCCTTCCTGGCTGTCCTCTTCGCATCGAGCAGACAGGACCAGCCCAGTTGCAGCGCTCCCTCAGTGCCGAGGCTACCTGCCCTTACTGCTGGGCGGTGTCCCCCGCGGCAAAGGCGTCATATTTTGGAGAAGAAAGCAATGGGCATCTGCCTGGTCTCCTTGGCTCGCCGAGATTTGCCTGTCTGTATGTACTCCCGTTCGGTCGACGTCAGCGAGTCGGGAAGTTTTCAAGTCTTGGGATCGGCTTAATTCCGTGGACCAGTGAGAATGCGCCGCCCGTACTCGTAGGGCTGGGTGCATTGGGGGTGAGCGAAGGGGGGGGGGGGGGGGGGGGGGCGGGGGGGGGGGGGGCTCCCTTGGCCTGCAGGGAAGATGACAGGCGCCTTGGGCTCGACAGAGATCTGCAGGGTCACGAACACGTTGGAGGATGCTCAGAAGTGTGACGTGGGAAGATACCCATTATTATTTTTGGGCTGGTGAGACGAGCGAGACGCGCTCTGCATCTTTCGGGGATGCGTCACGCTGTATGGGCTCCGCGTCGACACTTCGCGTTATGATATCCAGGTTGACGTTTTAAGTCTGTGGAGCCGATTACCAAGGTTTGTGTTGGTAAATCCAAGCTGCAACGTCTCTCTCCACAACTCTGCGGCTGGTACTATTCAGGCGGTCGCCACGGGGAGGCTTGAGAGTCCGGTTTCGCCGCCCATAATAATACGGATGCAGTGCTGTGCTATGCAGGGGAAAGAAGACGCAAAGGAAATTAATGTAAGTTACGGGCTAGTTGCTGCCAAAACCGCCAAAACCGCCCAAATCGCGCTGAATCGCCTCGAGCGCCGCACGCTCGGCGTTATAGCGGTATACCGCCCGCCAGACGGCTTCCTCGGCGCGGGCGTGGGCCTCTTTGGCTTCGGCGACAGCGTCGCCAGCGGCGAAAACCTTACCGCAGGCGATGGTGTTGGCTTGGCGGGAGGAGCGGCCCCCGCGGTACATTTGTGCTGGCGCTGGTGTTGGTGTTGGTGTTGGTGTTGGTGTTGGTGTTGGTGCTGGTGCTGGCGCTGGTGTTTTGTTGAGATCAGAAATGACAGAGAAGACAAAGAGGAGAGGGCGGCAATATATTTATGGACACTCTGTTGGCTTCAACAGACAGCAGGTGCATCGCGAGCGTGACTTTCTTAATAATCATTACCGGAGTCTTGAGAAGCAACCAGGTACGATGACGACCGAGGAGCGATGTCATTCTCAGCCAACCGTTGCAACTGACCAGTTTACACAGCTCCATAGCAGTGGCTGCAGGTGTAGTTGCGGCTTTGATTGCTGCGACATTGTTGGGTGCAACTATCCGTCACTGGGTGCACGATGCGAAGAGCCTGGGCAGGTTGGAGGCGCGAGTGATCTCTGACTTCGCAGGGGCACCCGCCTGAGATGTTGGCAACCATGCGAGAGGCTCACAGCTCCGCTCTTGCTTGCTCGCGTCAAGCCAGCTGACTACTGCCTCGAGGGAAGCCGGAAGGAACCGTCGACTTGCGGATGTCTTGAGGCTGAGAAGTGGTGGACGTGATGGGTATGGATGAACCGGTGAGAGGAACACTGATGGTGCTTCAGTTCATTTATTTACATAATGCCTTTTTTCTACCTGTCTTAAACCTTTTTGACACTTGAATGTTTTGGAAAAGAATTGATCCATTGCCTAGGACTGGTTGTTTTGCCAAGATGTGATTTTATGCCAAGATCCTTCGAGGGATCTCAACCGCCGCACTGTCTGCTTCGGTGCGTCGTGCTGACAATGCCTACAGCGAGCTGAGGTGCCATGGGGTGATCGGTGGACGCTCGGTCGATGCGGTGGGAATGCAGCATCTCCAGAATGTATGAGCTTTTTGAGCGCTGAGGCTGCTCACTACATACTTTATTTGCCCAAGATAGTTACGATTTATGTCAGTAGGGCCCGTGGGACGGAGGGTAGGCATCAGAGTATACTTCGCCGATGAGTCATGCGGGAAACCTACCACACTACTTATAATCTCTCCTCAGGAGAATGATCAGGCATCAAAAATTAGGTCAGACTTTGACTCCCCGCGCTCGGGTGCGGGACGACATGACCCAACGAGAGACGCCAGATGACAGGGACAATCCGTAAGACACGCCTTGCTTGGATCAATGTCAGTTTGACATTCTTATCCTCCTTTGAAGGGACTTGAGGCATAGCCTTCAAGAAACGGAAAGCCAACGTGACGCTCACAAATAGCTTGCACCTGGTCGTGGGCCATGGGCTGACTTTAACGGCTTTTGCCAAGGAGCATCCAGCCGCAGAAATGGTCACTCTTTAGGCCCTTATCAAGCCTTTAAGCTGTTCAACTGGCAGGAAGATACTATTGAGTGGCTAACCAAGTAGGTTTATGGGGTTCCATGGTGCAGCAAAAGTCATCTTCAGATTATGATAGAAGCTAAAGCCATAGGGGTTCTTTATGACTATGGTCCTACAAAGTGTCCAGGCTGTAAATCAACCTTGATGAACAAGCCATGTCATGGCAAGTGACGCACTCGAAATTTAGCGTGGAGTCCTGTTTGCCTTTCTCACGTAAGGACTAGAGAATCGGAGATAGAGATGGATAGGTATAAATTTAGTGTCATCCCCGTCATTCTGCACATCTGGTAGTTGTTGAATTCATTCCCATTTACCACAATCGTATGCACTCCCATCTTGTGTTGTACAGTTGCTATCACCTCATAGCTCTACAACCAACGTCATTACCATTCTCGGTCTATCACGCTATGCTTTCAACAACGCTTGGAAAGAAGCGTTTGTCCTCAACATGGAGTGCGTTGCCTCGAGAAATCCGGCTTCTCATCTTCGAGGCCCTACTGCAGGAGGATTGCAAACTGGGCCGCTTGGCCACAGTCTCTCGAGAGTGGCAAACAGAGGTCGAACGATTCAACTTCTCTCGAATCAAACTGACACCGTCTCGCCTCGCTGATTTCAGTCCGATGATTCATCGCAGTCGGGCTCTCGTGCGCTATATTTGGTTATGTTTGGAGCTTGATGAATACGATTGCACTAGATGCGCACCCGTCATGGGGAGGCTCACAGACGATGAATTTAACGAGGCATTTTCTGTCAGCGATACAGCAAAGTGTCCCATCACCGCATCATTCCAGCATTTGTTCTCGATCCTCAGCACATGGGATCTCAACGGCGAATTGATCCTCGACATCAGTATCTACTCGACTAGCGACTCACAACATTGGTTTAAATACTCAACCATCTTGCCTGATACACCTTCAGGTAAGCTTGTTAGTAGTACAGACAAGGTGATAGCAAACGAAAGCTATCATGACCCTCAACATGGCTGGGTCGCTGGTTTTCAACGCTCCGGTCCGCCTGCGTCTGCCATAAGCAAAGTGTTCTATTCAGTGATGAGTGAGGGACCATTCGAGAGTAATGAGGAGGAGTACCAATGGTGGGATCAACTTCCGATGGTTCCGGCGGTAACCAGTTTACTTCTCCGGCAACAGAGCCGAAGGAGATGGAACCCTAGGTCGCTTGTGCACCTGTTTAGCTGCTTTCCCAGACTCCAGGAAGTCCACTATGAACCCTGGAGGGAATGGGACCTCATGAAGACGTACACAGATAAGTGTTAGTGTTGCAACAGGCCTCTCGCCCTCCCCAGTTGTTGCTTGCCTCCATTCCAATATATTCTGCGACTAACCTCTGTTGTTCATTCCTTTAGGCTACCAATATTTATTCGAATCCATCCAGCGTCTCAGCAAAACCCTCAAGAGGCTTGTGATCTTCGAAAACTTCAATCAACAGTATCCAACTATCATGCAGCGATTCATGTTCGGCGAAGACGTGGTCCAATGCGACAGTTTTCGCAAGCCTGCCCCAGCCGTTGGCCGAATGGTCGCGCTCGCCAGTCTCAACCTTGAGCATCTCGCAGCATCCTTTATCGTCGATGCTCGCCATTTCTTTGAGATCGAACCTTCTTGCAAATGGCCGAACCTCACGTCGATTGTGCTGACTTCGAATTCACTTATGCCCAATGAGGATCCAGTCGAAATTGGAGCGATGTTTCGAGCGGCGGCGGCGGCGGCTCTGCAGATGCCACAGCTGAGAACAATGGAGATTTGGAACGGACGAAAGGGGGTGGCGGCGCTCTTCAAGTATCAGGTGCTCCGCAGAATACAACAAGCTATGTTTGTTTGGAGAGGGACCTGGGAACTGACCATGGATCAGTCCACGGTCCAAGCTTGGGAAGCCGTCGTATATCAGCTTGGCGATTGGAGACTCAATTGGGTTCAGGAACGACTAGATGAAGGCGCTATCAAGTCTCATGGTGATGCAATCCACCAGCTCATGCTGTCAGACCACGTCATCCGACCCGTATCGTTACAGCAGATCCAGATAGAACAGAAAGCTCTGGAGGGTGTCGATACTGTGTAGTCTGATAGGAATCTGGCATCTGGAATCGGCCGGCTCTCAGGTGTCTATGCAGTCATGCCCTTCAATGTCGCGTATAGCCTGGCCTTGGAACCGCGAAATTCGAGGATGAACGGTACTGTCAAGGGGGTGGTTTGGCAATGAGTGAAGGACAAGCAATGAGTCTGTTAGTAGGTAGCTGTAGAGACGTAGAATAATGGATGCCCTCCTTCTCCTTGTCTGGGCCTCTGGCCGTATATATATATATCTCATGCTGCTAACGCTCGACCCCCTGATCTGCTAGTGACCCCTAGGGTCCTGGGCCCCTGGCCCGTAGTCGTCCGTGGTCATGACAGGTACATGCTAGAACGGAGAGAGATATATATAGCCCCTCCATCCTAGCATAACCCGTTAATGAAAGACAATGTGACTGAAAAGAGTGCGATGCCAGATTATCGGCAATAAAGACTTCCACTAAAATCCATCCAACTCTGCTTGCAATTTCCCAAGCTATATATAGAGAATACTTATAAAGCCTGGACGTGCCACTTCCATCATCACCCACTACGCCCGCTTGCCAGTACAGTTAGTGGACTGTAAAACTAATCAACAAAAACATACAACACCGGGGATTCGCTGGTGGTCACCCACCCAACTACTAGTCCAGCCCTTACTGGTTTATCGATGGGAGAGCGGACGGGATCCCGAGCTTTCCAGTAGGTATGGTCGTATGTGATAGAAATTGTTGTTGATGGTGATCATGTTGGCTTGCGTAATGTCTGGCAGAATGCGGAGGTCGTTACTATAGCTTAGCGCGCTAACGTCTCTGTTGTCCGCTTGCTGTCAGTCCATAATGCGATGATAGCAAGATGAAAGTGAAACCGCATATTAAAAGACAAGATTTAGTGGAGAAATACTCAAAACCTCTTAAGTAAGCATATTTTAAGACTGAAATATAGCTCAAGTTATAGACATCTGCTCCGCTATAGTAAACCATTACCTGGGTATCTTTTATATAGCATTTAGACAGGCTCAATCATGAACTCCAAACGTCAGCAATGTTGTTGAAAACTTCCTTGGTAATGGGCTACATTCCTGGTATCTACTCGAGATGCTCAGATGGTACCTGAGCGATGTCTTACCACAGTCGGTAGAATACAACGGCCATTGGACGCCACGCTCTGCGATGCTGTCTATGCCTAAAACACATACTGGAATTGCAGTCCGCGATCACCTACCTGGCCATTACTTTCTTTTCCTTCCGCTAAGAGGCGCTCCTTCTGACGCATACGCCACTTGAGAAGGACGTAGATAAGGCCAACGCATATCAAAGCAATTACTTCGCCACCAAGCGAGATCGCGTTGCCCATGATGTACCTTGGCGCATCGTAAAACGGGTAAATTTGAGAGGCGGCCAGGCCGGATGCGTTGGCAATAGAGAGGAGCAAAGCAATTGCGACAGATCGCTTGTAGTCTGGCTGAGTGTTGTTGGCCACCCATCTAGACAGGTTAGATGATCTGCAAACAAGTTGAGGGTGAAGACCATCAAACTTACGTGACCAAAACCGCGTTGAAAGAATATACACCAGCGCCGACGAGGAACATGGCGAAGAAGCCGACCGCCTTTTGGCCAGTGCCAACTGCAATGGCATAGCCACAGATTACGAACGCAGGAGAGTGAATCAAACAAACAGCGCGCTTGTTAAGTCGATCCGAGACAAACGTCGTGATGGCCGTGGAGATAGATGCAAGCACATAGACCGGGATGCTGAGGTAGTTTGCCTGCAAACCTGTGTACCTGTAAGGACGTCAGAGCGGGGACGGGAATCTAGGTAGTCGAGAGAGACTAGAGTACTCACCCAAGTGCCTTGAGAAGCGTCGGGAGGAATGTGCCGAATCCAAAGAGAGCGATTGAAGAGCAGAAAAGAGCAATGGAAGCCAGATAGAGGAAAGGATCGGTAATAGCCATGACGACTTGTGCCCAGTCGAAAGACTTGGTCTCCTTGAAAGGGTGATTCTGTTCCTTGATGCGCAAGACAATGATTCTCTCTTCGGCCGAGAGGAACCACGCTGTCTCGGGCGAAGTGGGAAGGCTGATCCAGCATATCATGCCAATTACCAGTGAGATAATGCCCTCCACAATGAACAGCCATCTCCAGGCTGATAAACCGTGCCTGTCGCCCATGGACTGGACGCCGTAGGCGAACAGGCCACCAACGGCACCAGATACCGCAATAGTGATGTAAAGCACAGCGACACGCTTTCCCTGTGAGGCGGCAGGATAGATCTGGGAAATGACAAACGTCAGGGCGGGGAAAAGACCAGCTTCAAAGACACCGAGGAGCACGCGGCAGGCAATTGCCTCAGCGTAGCTATTGACAAATCCAGTTCCAAGGGTAATGGCACTCCAGCTGACGATGGCGATGGCAAGGACTCGGCCAGGACCCCATCGCTTGACAGCCAAGACCCACGGGGTTTCGAACAGGACGTAAGTGATGTAGAAGTACATGGAGATATCATTGAAGTCGGTTCCTTTCATGCCGGTATCCTCTTCGAAGCCGAAAACACGAGCATTTCCTGGGACCCGTCAGAAAAGAGTGGAGAGTCGTGGCAAGGGAAGGTCTAGGTCTCACCAATGTTGGTGCGGTCGAGGTAACCGAAGAGCACAAGGAGGGCCATCTGTGGCATCACCCATTTGTCGAACTTGTGCAGCACCTTCTTCTCTCGAGCCTTGTCCTCTTCCGACAGCAAAATTTCTATTGCATTCAAGCTGTTGCTGTCATTGCCGGATGGAGTGGTCTCGAAGGCCTTCTCGGAAGGTGGCATCTTGCTGTCGACGTTGGGAATTGTAAATTGCGACAACTAGATGATGGAGACTTGGAGTTGCCGATCGCGTGTAGGTACCTTAGATAGAGATGAGCCTTGAAGACAAAGCAAGTTTGCTCGGGCGATGTTGTGATCATCACGCGGCCTCAGGGCATGTAAATACACGAGCTATCATGTCACGGCCGCCAGACCGGTGCTCCTACTCGCAATGGTGGGTTGCATCATGCTCCCTTGACCCCAGAAACCGGCGCCCATGACGGATAAACCGTGCAGTTGTCATTGGCTGCTTCATCGTAACGATAGCATAATGGGGCAATGATAAACTTCCAGTCTCTCCACTGGCGTGAGTCAGGCGACAGTTTCCCCTCAAGATGCCGTTGGCGGATGACGGCCGTCGGCGGTGATCGGAGCGTGTCACCGCCGTCGGTGGATTATCATGTTTTCTCCACATTGGCTCCGCCGTCGCGGATTCTGAAGCGAACCCACAGAGGCTGTTCCATGCCTGTCGGATACGGTTGATCTATTTCAGTCATGGCCTGGAAGTCGTAGACGTTAACTCAGATCATCACGCTCAGTATCTCTGCATAGAGCATATTTCACGCCCTGTTACTTGTTTCTCCAATCGACGCTGTGCATCTTACGATGGGGTCCGTTGATCACTTTCACTCGATGGAAATCACCCAGGAGAGTCTGGGTAGCCTTCTTCATGAAAGCTGCCAATTCGGTGCTGCTCACAAATATGGAAAGTAAGTTGAACTTTTGAAATGCAGCGGTCCGCATAAAGCTGATCCAGGCACAGAGCTTCCACAGAGACCGGTATGGCCCGGCTGAGTCTTGACGATTCCGACAAACAAGTCAGGGATTGGTTCTTGGACCAGGCAAAGTCCATTGGCTGCCAGACCTATTTCGATGAGATGGGCAACCTGTTCGCCGTACGGCCGGGAAAGAACAAAGATGCCGCACCCATCATGATGGGCTCTCATCTTGACACTCAACCCACGGGTGGCCGCTACGACGGCATCCTGGGCGTTATTTCTGGCCTTGAAATCCTCCGCACGCTCGCAGTCAATGGATATGAGACTGAGGGACCCGTTGGTGTTGTGAATTGGACGAAGTAGGCATCTTGCGCAGCCCATGTATCTCCCTTACTGACCATGTCTAGCGAGGAAGGTGCCCGGTTCCCAAAGATGGCAGTGTCATCAGGCGTCTGGGCGGAGACGATCCCACTTCAGACAGCATGGGACCTGCGAGAGGTCCTGGCACGCGACGGCAACCCGAAGTCGATGAAGGAGGAGCTTGACAGGCTCGGTTACTGCGGCGAACGCACTGCATCCTACCAAAGCAACCCCTTCGCTGCCCACTTCGAGCTGCATATAGAACAGGGACCTATTCTGGAGGATGAGGGATTGAAGATTGGTGTAGTTCAGGGTAAGATTTTCCGACGAAGGACCCGAGATGTAGAGTGATCTCTAACCTGGAACTACAGGTGTCCAAGCCTTCAAGTGGTTCAATATTACGGTCAAGGGTCGGGATAGCCATGCCGGTACTACGCCACTTTATGCCCGCAAGGACCCCGTCCTTTGTGCAAGCAAATTGATTGTTGCTGCCAACAAGGTCGCTCACGAGTTCGTCGGTCTGGCGACCACGGGCATTTTCACGACAGACCCTGGCACCGTCAACACAATGTCCCATACCGTCAAGTTCACCCTTGACGTGCGGCACACCAAAGACGAGGTTCTCGCCCAAATGATCCAGAAGTGCGAGGCACAGTTTGATCGCATCTGCAAGGAGGACAGCGAAAAGGGCTGCGAGGTTGATTGGGAGCTCCTGGTGGACAGTCCGGCAGTCCAGTTCCACAAGGACTGCATCGCCGCGGTCGAGGAGAGCGCAGCAGAGGTGTGCTCTGTGCTCCCTGAGGCTTCTAGGGGTAAGAAGCTGTGGAAACCCATGATTAGCGGAGCTGGTCATGACAGTTGCTACACTAACCTGCGCGTGCCTACGAGCATGATCTTCACGCCCACCCGCTCCGGAATCAGCCACAACCCGACAGAGTACTGCTCGCCGGAAGACTGGTCAGTTGCCTTCTTGACTTTGCAATTTATTCCACTGCTAATGCTGGTTGTCACAGTGCTCTGGGTGCTAATGTGTTGCTTGGTGCTGTACTACGATATGACCAACTGCGGGCTAAGCGGGGAGATTTCGACTAAGAGATCGAATAAGGAAATAACAAATAATATTTTTGAGAAGCTGCTCACTTCTATGATCATGCGTGATGTTTCACTCCTCATGCTCTTTAGGAAATTCTTTATACTACTATTTTCACTAAAGAAAACGTCGAGAAGATACGTCCCGAGAAACACTGTTCGATATGGCATGTCAGATCATCTGATCATTGCGGGGAGCGAGCTATCGCGGCTTATAAATGGGTCATATCTATGGCTATTCCTCTATCACACCACTGAAGCTGGCCCGACTTGTTTTATCTTGGGTGCCGCGTCAGTACGGCCTTCGAAAATTGTGTACCCTTCGCCACTGGCACGGGTCCGTGATGTCAGAAGCTCTGAGCAAGCCAGCGATATCCACGTGTCCCATGCTGCAATCGTAGCTAAAGTAGAATATAATTTGCAATGTCATCGAAGCAGATATACAGTTTGTGGCGAGGGGCATCTGGACTTAAGACTGGAAGAAGACCTGAGTTTGTGGTGACGGACGCGGCATCAAAATGCGAGGCTGGCAAGAGAACCTGAAGTGGGCAGAGGTGCTGATTCCGATTCTGGGGTTGGCGAATGTTTGAAGTGGTCGAATTCTTGGGCGGTTCCCAGGATTATGCATTCATAACAGTGTACACGCTACTCATGAAGCAACATATCAACTGATATGCTTCGGAAATCGGAGGTTCTCTGAACAATACAAATTAGGTAGGAACCTGGACGGTAAACCTACATCAGCCACGATTTTGAAAAGTCTGTCGCATGGAAACTTTCAGTCTAGTGATACTTCGTCGCTTGAGCCGGAATGATCTCTTCGTGTTTCTGAAATACTCTCCTGTCTATCTTTCCCCCGGCACTGATGATACCAAATTCTGTACGCCCTTCCAATAGATCGCATCCACTTTGACAATGGCGAAACGTAAAAGAGGCCATGACTGAACCCTCGTTCGCAATGTCTTCCGCCATGTGTCCAGCAAACTCCTATCGTAAGATGCCATGTGCGGCTCGGCTTTCTGGGTTGATAGCATGAAGCAAAAAAGACCAGGATAAGACAGGCAGTGCCTGGTGTAAGCAGGCCAGAATGCGGACTGGTGTCTAGCGTCCAGACTGCAGATGAACTTTATCACAGTCTGGATCAGGCTGCGTGATGCTTGGAGAATTGCGGCTGTTGATCCCTGCAGAGTACTTGACCCAGGATAATTGCCAATGATTGGGCGTAGGAGAGCTCGAAATAAGAGAAAGTGTGCAGTATAGTAGGCCACGTAGAGTGGCGCGTGACTTTCCACAGAGTCTTCTGGGGATATTCCGTCTTTGTCAACGTGCAGTTGAAGACATTCTGGTAGCTGCTCCAGCCAGTCGAGCAGTTCTTGGCGGTGGCCACGGGCCTCCGTTATCAGAGTTTCTAGCGGCTGTGGTCGAGAGACAGCGCGGAGAGTGCTAAGCAATCATATCAGCTCCATTTGTTCTTACAACCGTTTGCTATTAGTTGCTACTCACAAAAAGCGCCGACAGATTTCGTCGGCAATTCTGGTCAACAAACACAGCCGTATGAAATAGTCTGGTGGCTGGGAATCGATCTCGTTCGGCAGTCGTATGCCTTGGTCGATTTCAAAGTCGTCAGAAGTAAGGGGAGACACGTCCCAGTCATCATGCTGGATCATGGAAGATCGGCCATGAGTGACAGAACGCCAGGTGTGCTCTGAGAACACCGCCCACCAGAGTCTTCTCCGTAAACGAATCTCCCAAGAAGGAAGACTCCACCCACTAGGGTCACAGTTCAATCCTAAAGATTGCGCCATACCCAACATTGCGGCCGCTGTGGACCACACAAAGGGTGTCTCGACCGAGACGGAATCAAACTGGAAGTGGTTGAGGAGAAGTAGAAAGAGTTGTATGCACGAGAGCCGTGGAAAGTGCATCTCTCTTTGCAGACATGTGTATGAAATCTTCCACAATGCGTCGATGCTTGGATTCGAGTACGCATTGCTCAAACAGAGCGTCTCGTCCCAAGGCGCGAAAGGTAGAGAAAGAGCGTAGATTCCTGCCAATACGCCAGTCGGTGCTTCTCCCACAAACTTGTCGATGTCACGAAGAACAAGAGACCTAGATAAGATAGGGAGACCAGGGAAAACAAATCTGAAGTATCTTGAAGATGTTAGAACATGTCCACAAAGTCCTCAGATCACTCGAAAGCTCACAGTCTTATGAGTGCAGCTCCAGCCGTCCTGTCGACAATCTTTTCAAGATCATCCCGGCAGTCGAGCTTTGGCAAGCACTCGTCCACGATCCTTCGCGCCTCCACTGCTGTACCTGTCTGGCTTTGCAGAAAGTGCAGGGGGTGGTGACTTGTACCACTTACAGAATCCTCTGGGGCGAACTTTCGATATGTCACTCTGAAGAAGTCAACCTCATCCAGGTCGTTGTGCGGGAAGTGGTTGAGAGCGAATGGGTCCGACTCGTTCGAATACCCAATGAATGTGGTTGAGTGGTCCGCCCTTAGATCCATTGATAATTCTCGGGCTGCTCTTCTGACGCTTGGTCGCACCACCGAACGTGATTCTTTGAGGTCATGAGAACCCCGGTGCACGTCGGTCTCAGGCTCACCGGCTCTGGGTTCCAAATCGGACAAGAAATCGACCTGGAAGACGGATGACGAAGCCTGGTCCTCCAAGGCCACCTGAGCGAATGGGTCATTGGAAAGATCCCAGTTCAGGTCGTTGTCACTTGGCCAGATGACGCCTGGTGCATCAAGAAGCGCCACGTCTTCTCCTGGCTGGGTATCATGGTCACCTGCATCATTATAACCATCAGCGGACACGCATCGAACAAACTAGGAAATTTCTCACCTGCTGAGTCCATCGTTGGCATATGTGACACTTGGTTATCTCCGCCTCTTTGGTCAGGCTCTTGAGTGGCGAGATCGGGAGGCGATAAGTCCATGGCATTACTCAAGGCCAACTGACCTTCTTCGCCGCCTGCGGATGAAGGAGAGTGCCGTTGAGCTGCTGTAGCCTTACTCGACGGTCTCCTCCTAGGAATTCCTACGAAGGTGCAGTTCCGACCTATTCGCTGGCATAACTGGCATGGTTGCGAAGCATTTGGGATATTGCAGAGCACCTTCCGAGCGCGGCACACATCGCATGGCCTCTGCGCCTTCGATCGATATCGCCGGGAGCCTGCCACGGGTCCATATTCGGGCAGTAGAGACGATGATAGGGCGTATTGTTCGTTCATAGCAGGATCCTGATCCAGAGGTGGTCACGTTCTGACTTGGATGATCAACTGCTGATAGGCGATTGTCGTCGATCGGGTAGGTCAGAGGCGGGTCCCAAGTCGGCCGGAGATAAGTTCATCCCGAACCCCACTACGCCACTGTCAGAACATCGGAACATTGTGCTTCTCCATTGATAAGGCGATCGATCTCAGGTAGATTCACCCACCGACCAATGGTCGCAGCAAAACTAACCGCCAAAAACATACAACACCAGGGATTCGCTGGTGGTCACCCACCTAACTACTAGTCCGACCCTCAGCAGCATTGTTTCCAGGAGTTCTGGCTGCCATCAAGTGCATCATGAGCATCAAGCAATGGAAGAATGAGATCCTCGGTTGCCCACTCGAGGCCCGGCCTCTATTAGCTTCTGTGAGAAGCGAGCAACGCATTGGCCTCGCTTGAATGTACCCACACACTCCATCGGCAGAAGTTTGACTAATCGTATAGAGGATGCTTAAGAACAGTTTTCGGTTTTCTGAGAACAGTTTCCCATATCCATGTAAGTCTAGGTATTGATTCGGAATAAATTCGGTAGGTCGCCGGGAAATTTAGCTATCGGAAGCATTATAAGCTCATCCTCGGTCAACCTCAACACCAAAGCCTCCCCTTACGACTTATAGTCTACCTCTCCGGCCTACATCCCCACCTAGCTTGTAGCTATGTAGCCGTGGTGGAGATGGGAATAGTTAGGATACTCTTTTCCACGCAGGGACTTTCTTTACCCCCGCGGATCAGATCCAAGAACGCCCTTTTATAGCGACGCCGACGCCCATAACTATAACGATGACAGCGGTACCGCTACTACGGGCGGCTCAGGCCATGACTACCCACGGGCACTACCATAGCGGATACTTATAACCGTAGTGGACAGGCTATACCACGGCCGGGCCAGGGCAGATATTAGTTAACGCTAGCGGCTTTGCCTGTATTATAAGCACGGACGACTACGGGCTAGGGGGCCGGGACCCTAGGGGTTACTAGTAGACTAAGGGGCCGAGCGTTAGCAGAATTATATATATATAGATGCGACTAGAGGCCTAGATAAGGAGAAGGAGGGCATTAATTATTCTACGTCTCTATAGCTACCTACTTATAGACTTATTTACTCGTCCTTTACTTATTACTAAACTACTCCTTTAATATAATAATCGATTTATCTTTTAGGAGGTAACGATTATTAGATACGATAGTAACTAAAGAGATACGGAATACTAGAAGCTAGACTATAGTAGGGGACTAAGAGGACGCCGATACTAGGGGTAATACGCTACTAATAGAGTATAGCTAAGTAACTAACTAGGAGACTATAGGAGATACTCTAATAATAACCGACGAGGAACTAGATAGGTAACTAGAAGAGGAAAGACGGAAATTCGTATATAAGAGGAAGATCGAGGAATTAACTTTACTAAGAAAGGGGGAGGACCCTTTAGCCTAATAGCCGACTAGTAATAAAAGAACGGCCCCTACCCTAAGGATAGTCTACGACGAAGGAAACTATAAAAGTATATCCTTTACTAAGATCTAGCTACTACCTATTTATTATAAGGGAGCTAGCTAAGTAAAGCTTAACTTATTCCTATTTAGTCTAGATATAAGGTTCTAAATTAATAATAAGAGCTTTTAGAGAGATATTAATAAAATAGTATATATAAGTAGCTACTTTATAAATAACTATAGTAGATATAGATAGTAAATATATAAATAAGCTATAATTTAATTTATAATATTACTTAGAAGGTAATAGAGACCTAGTTATAGGAAGACGCGGACGATAATAATACCCGAGTACTCTAAACTATTATTAAACTATATAGCCGTAACTAATGTTTCTAAAACCCTAAATAGAAGTATTAGGACTTTACGGATACGTATAATAGCCTAGAAGCGGAGCTACTAAAGCCCCTATATAATGACTAGGGGCCGACCGACTAGGTTATAGGCAGCCCGGCGCTAGAACCCCTATATTATAGATAAGATAAGGAAGGAATATTACGTATAGACTTATAGAATATTAGGTTACGTAATAGGATTAGCTAAGTAAGTAATCCCCTAGTTAGGATTACGGCTAGGTTTAGATTACCGTAATCCGTAATCTAATATAATAAGATTACGACCTAATAGTAAGCTATCTAATATAGCCTTATACTTAACTAACGAGGATAGGATAATCAGGTATATAAGGACGAGCATTCCTATACTTATAGATATAGTCTTTCTTAAGGATAGTAATTAATCTAAGTCTTACCTTATATCTATTATAACGAGTTCGTAACGCCTTACGATACCCCCTACTTATTATTATAACCTAAGCTTCTACTTTTAAGTACCCTACGTCTTTAGTACTATCTATTCTCCTCTATAGAAATAGTTAGGTCGTAATACCTAGATAGCTAGGATAGCTAGGATACGTAAATTCTATACTATATACCTGCGCTACTACTACTACTAGTCTACTAGTAGTCTCCCGTCTATCTTTTATTTTCGTTTTTTTTTTTATTACTTTACTTTTACTTAGCTTCTAGTAGGGCGGGGGCTAGTCCCCTATTAATGCCCTATAACTATCCGCCGCTACTCTCCTAGTAACCCGCTACTATAATCCTTCTATCTATTCTACTCCTCGTAGTAGCTATCGATTACGTCGTCCGTAATATTTCTAGCTAGCTCCTACGAATTTTCGCTCTTAGGGTAACTAGCCTACTTAATAAGGTACTATCTATTATATAGCAGCCTCTTATAACCTAAGATCTCCTATACTAAGTATATATCTTCTATCCCTGCGATTAAGTTAACTTCTATCGTCTATAGGTTTAGTATCGGCTCTTATAGTTATGGCTTCTAGTCTTCTAGGTAGGATATATAGAAGATATTATAGATTCTATAGCTAGTAGGTAGCTATAGCCTATATACGAGGCTATAGTCCCCGACTTTCCTAATAATCTTAAATAGTCCTAGGTACTTATCTAATAGCTTCCTACTTAGTTACTACTATTTAACTATTTTTACTAATAGTAAGACTATATTACCTTCTTTATACTACTTTAGTTTATAGTTCTTATTATAGTATCTAGCTTATTATCTACTATATTCCTATAGTAGATCTCGTATCCTTCTCTAATTCCCCTCCTATTCTATACTACGTTCTTCTACTACGACTACGTTTCCCTAGTATTACTAATATCGTAATAAGTTACTAGGACTAGCTAGGGTATACTCTATTAGGGCTTCTACTAGGGACTATTAGATAGTCGAATAGAACGATATATTATATACGAACTCTACTAATAGGAGTAGCTAGGCCGAGTTCGACTATTCCGTATTATAGAACGTTCTAAGGTAGTATTCGAGGTTCTAGTTCTATTATTCCGTCTAACCGTCTATCTACGGGTAAAACGCTATAGATAGGCGTCTCTCTATCCCTATCCGTCTATAAAGTATTATCTAGAACTTACTTATAGAGAGGGATCCTCTATCTAATATTATTCCCCTAGGGAGCCCGTATATCTTAAAGACGTTATCCTATAGGGTTATTACGAGACCCTCTACTATAAGTCTACTACTTATAAGGAGGTACTATACGTACTTTATAAATCGGTCTACTACGATAAGTATAGAGTCTTACTTTACTATTAGTAGGAGGCCTATTATAAAGTCTATAGAGAGCTCTTAGAATAGCCTGCCTAGTAGTAGTAGACTAGCGAGGGTACTATAGAGCTTATATTATTATAGTTTCGTATTTTAGTAAGTTAGGTAGGTCGGGATATAAGTTCTAATATCTTTTAATAAGTTATTCTAGAAGTAAGTATTCTATAATCGTATAATCGTCTTTCTATATCCCTAATACTCTACTATCAGGCTATCGTATACTCGTTATAAGATTTCCTTCCTTAGGTCGTTATTCTATAGTATAAATACCTTCTCTTAGTACTATAGTAGCCTATCCGTATCCTTCTAGTCCTTCCTCCCCTCCTATTTCCCTAATAAATAGAATTTATCTCTTCGTTATTCGTCCTAGATAACCTCTTATAGTAGCCGGTTATCTCCCTACTAGTAGTACTCCGTAACTATACTAATAAGATTACTAAACTATTATAATTACGATAGTAAATATCTACCTCGAGCCTTATCTTACTCTCCTTCTTATAGCTTATAGTCTAGTCGCTATAATAGGCCGTCTACTAGGTTCCTATTACTAGCTCTAAAGTCGATTCTAAAGTTAAACTCTATTAGGGTTATAGCTATCTAGCTTATCTTCCTAATATCTTTAGATTATCTAGGAGGTACTTATAGTTTAAGTAATTAATTAGTACTTCTATAGTATCTCTACTATACGCTAAGTACTACTTCTACGTTCTAAATAATTCTATAATCGCTATTATTTGTACTTCTAGAGTATTATATCTTAGTTCTACCCCCTAGAGCTTCCTTAAGAAAAAGGTAACTAGTCTCTAGCTATTCCCTTCTAGCTAAGAGATAATAGATCCGATTACGAAGCTCGAAGTATCTAGCTCGACTCGGGTCCTAAGTAATAGATCGAAGTAGCGTAGTACTAGTACTCTTATAAAAATAGTTTTTAGTTTCTTAAATACTATAATCTCCTTTATCGTTAGTAGTAGGGGTACTATAGTGTTATAGTTACCTCTACTAGTAAGGGGTACTACGATCTTTAAGTAGTTATTTATAAAGCGCTTATAGAACCCTATAAATCTAAGGAAACCCTATAGTTCTTTAAGTATTTTAGGTATTAGCTAGTCTTATACTATAGTAATTCTTTCGTCTATAGTCGAGAGTCCTATTAAGGATATTATAAACCCTAGGAACTCTACTATAATTATATTATAGGCGTACTTATCTAGGTTTACGTATAACCCCTATTTTCTAAGTCTCTATAGTACGGCTCTAGTACTCTTCTAGTATTCTATTATTATTTTCGAGTATATTAGGATATTATCTATATAGATTATATAAATTATATCTATAAGGCCTACTAGTACTTTATTAATATATACCTAGAAAGTAACTAGTACGTTTACGAGTCTAAATAGTATAACTAGGTACTTAAAGTATCCGTACTTTATCTTAAAAGCAGTCTTCTATTTATTTCTAGCCGTAATCCTAAGGTAGTAGTATAGGTCTTTAAGATCGAGCTTTATAAAGAGTCTAGCTATAAATAGCCTATTAAGTATCTTATAAATAAGTAGGAGTACTATATAATCCTTTTTTATAACTTTATTTAATATTCTATAGATATCCGGTAGTAGTATATATATATACCTAGCCTAATAACCCTATTAGCGTAATAATAGCGCGTTAGCCTCCTATTAGGTA
Source organism: Verticillium nubilum (assembly GCA_002851675.1). Lineage (NCBI taxonomy): Eukaryota > Fungi > Ascomycota > Sordariomycetes > Glomerellales > Plectosphaerellaceae > Verticillium > Verticillium nubilum. The sequence goes on from NMXI01000067.1 coordinate 104,298, forward strand.
AGCTAAAGGTTATAGGTTCGAGTCCTATATAGGGTTTTATTTTAAGATAAACTACGAATACCCCCCTAACTTTTAATATTCTATAGTCTATATATATCCTAAGTTTACTACCTTTCTTTAGAACGAATAGTACTAGGGCTCTAGCTAGGCTAGTAGAGGGCCTAATCTATCCCTTCTTTAGTAAGTCGTCGATATATTCCTAGAGTACTTTAAGTTCCTCTTCTATAAGTACGTAGATAGGCCTGAATAGAACTCTCTTCCCTTCTTCTACGTTAATAGTATAGTCCTACTTATAGTACTATAGTAGAGTAGTAGCTCTCTCTATATCGAATACGTCTCTGAATTCTTATAACTATTATAGGATTTATAAGGTTATAGCTTTATTTCTAAAGTAGTTATCCTGCTATACCTCTTATAGTAGTATCTAGACGTTTTCTAGGATAATTATTACGATTATATCCGTCTCCTCTATTACTTTCCTAATTTCCTTCCTTAATACTGCGATCTTAATATCTTCTCTCTATAGTAGGTATCTCTAGTACCTCGACTACTAGTCTTTTATAGGGTTCGTTTAGGCTAGCTAAGGATTACTTAATATAATATTATAGCCGTTCTAGATCTCGTCTACTACTTTATACTTAGAGGACTAGATCCTCGTAATTCTAGGGTTATTAGTAACCCTATAAGTAAGCTTCCTTATACTAAAGGTTAGGATTCGCTCGTTATTTAGGGGGGTAGTTAAAGGTTCCTTATCTAGTATAAGCTATAATCCTAACCTCCTTAGTAGGTTACTACTTATAATATTTACGTCTACTCTATTATCTAGTATTACTTCTACTATAACCTATTAGTTATTTAGCTATATCTTAATCCCTACTTTAAATCTTCTCTATAATAGTTATAATTACTTATCCTATTCCTAGTTATTATTTACTAATAGCCTATTACTAATTAGCTCCTAGTTTACTTTCGAGTTTTTTTAAAAGCTCTTAAACATATATCCCTATTCGCTATATAAAGTATAGGCCGCTTCTAGGTAGTTACTTATATAGTAGCTAAACCTATTATAGGCGTAGTACTAGACGTTTTCTAGGCTTCCTAACCTCTTAGTAGCTTACTATTAATCTACTATTAGGGACCTTAGCTATATCTTTAAAGGCTATAGCTATATCTTAGGTACTTTCTATTCTATGCTTTATCCCCTATTTCCTTACTAGTAAGGATCTATATACGTATCGGGGGTACGTTCCTAGCGCGTTACTGAGTATTCGGACTATCTCCTTATCTATTCCTAATTATTCGCGTACTAGGGTTATTTTAGGGTCTATTTCGTCTATAATAGGGTCTTAGCCCGTTTCGTAGTACTATTTAGTTCCGTTCTTATATAGGGAATACCTTAAACTATAATTTATTAAATAAGGTCTAGGTCTAACTTAGTAAGGAGTAGGGTAACCCTATAGATCTATAGTAGGGTATTACGACCTGACTATTTCCCTAAGGGAGAATAGATAGTACTAAAGACGTAGGGTACTTAAAAGTAGAAGCTTAGGTTATAATAATAAGTAGGGGGTATCGTAAGGCGTTACGAACTCGTTATAATAGATATAAGGTAAGACTTAGATTAATTACTATCCTTAAGAAAGACTATATCTATAAGTATAGGAATGCTCGTCCTTATATACCTGATTATCCTATCCTCGTTAGTTAAGTATAAGGCTATATTAGATAGCTTACTATTAGATCGTAATCTTATTATATTAGATTACGGATTACGGTAATCTAAACCTAGCCGTAATCCTAACCGGGGGATTACTTACTTAGCTAATCCTATTACGTAACCTAATATTCTATAGGTCTATACGTAATATTCCTTCCTTATCTTATCTATAATATAGGGGTTCTAATACGGGGCTGCCTATAACCTAGTCGGTTAGCCCTTAGTAGTTATACTAGGCTACCCTTAACCCTAAGATTATTACTACTAATAGTATTATCCTCTACCTCCTCCTTATTAGTAAGGGTATTACGATTCTATAGCGGCTTAGTAGGGGACTACTAGTAGACTACTAAGAAAGGACTTATAACGAGATTATAGCTCTCTCGTACTTCGGAGAGTATAGTAAAGATATTACTAACCCTACTAGTAATCTACTATAGGGTAGTAGTAATAGCCTTAGCGGCCTAGGCGGACTGCTCGGCGGCCTAGGCTAGGCGCTTAGTAGTAGCTAGGCGGCGGGCCTAGTACTACTTAGCGTCCTCCTTTTCAGAAGTAGCTCGCTTCTCTACGCTAGCGGTTTTATTATTCTTACCCCGCTAGAGGGCCTTAGTAGCGTCGGCCCTAGCCTTATTAAGGTTAGCCTATAGTAGATTAGCGGTAGACTACTAGGGGATAACGAAGGAAGATATACTTTAAAGTTACTAGTATAGCCGTTAGTAGCTATAGCCTCTATAGCTAGTTAAAGAGCCCGGAAGATAGGCTAGTCCTTAATAGGGGGCTATAGTAGTTTAGCTATAGACTACTAAAAGGGTATTAGAGGTACCTACGGGGATATATACTTTTCCCTTCTAGGAAATATTATAGTACGAATATTTAGCGGAGGCGGCTACTTATAGTTAGTAGGGTATAGGGGGGTACTAGTAGACTACCTATAGCCTTATATCCGTCGTTCTTATAATAGGGGTAATCCCGGGTACTAGCTAGGACCTACTACTTAGCTATATAGTCCGTATAGCGGAGGCACGGTATACCTCTAGTAGTATAGGGCGTATTAGTAGCGTTACGGGCGGGGTTCTAGGTAAGGGGAGCTATAGTTCTATAGCGGATTAGTAGTAAGCTACTAGCGGACTACTAGCGGACTACTTACGAGAGGAAGGGGTATAAGTAAGATTAACGAACTATAGTAATATTAGTACCTAGACTACTACTAGACTATAGTAGACTTATAAGTAAGTAATTAAAAATTTAAAAGAAACGAAAATCTATACGAAGTTAGTAGAAGAACCCTAAGTAACCGACTACTAGGACCTAGGACTCCTAGACTAAGGCCGAGATAGGCCTAGGGAAGAGCTACTTACTATCGTTATTATTATTATTATTAAAGAAGAAGAGAATAGAAGACTTAGAGACCAGAAGAGGCCGTTAGATATACGGGTAGGCTATAACTATACGAAATAGAATAATACGCTATTCCTTATTACGATTTTAAGGTAAATAGGAGTAGCGACCTATATAATAACTATAGAGAGCTCTAATAGTAGCTATAAGAACCCCCTAGTAGACTACTAGAAGATATAACTATTAAATAACGACCTAGAATAAAGAAAGAATATAGAATTAGAAATAGAAAGAGTAAAGATATCCGTAGTAGACTAATAGTAGAACCCCTAGGGGTAGCCGAGTACTAAGGCGTACTTAGTAGACTAAGAAAAGAAGAAAGACTAGAATAGATAATAAAGATAATAGATAATAAGACTAATAGAATAATAGAATAGTAGAATAATAGAATAATAAAATAATAGAATAGTAGTAGCTAGTTAAGGCTATAGGTACTACGTAGTAGGCTATAAGGAGAGGAAACTACTAAAGGCTATTACTTCGAGACGAAGTAATAAGAGAGGAGGGCCGTTATATTATAAGCACGGACGACTACGGGCTAGGGGGCCGGGACCCTGGGGGTTACCGGCAGACTAAGGGGCCGAGCGTTAGCAGAATCATATATATATAGATACGCCTAGAGGCCTAGATAAGGAGAAGGAGGGTATCGATTATTCTACGTCTCTATAGCTACCTACTAATAGACTTATTTGCTCGTCCTTTACTTATTACTAAACTACTCCCTTGACAGCCTGCCTACGTAGTATAATTATTAGGACAGTCACGATTCTATTACGTTGCAACCTTGGATATCATTAGAGTGGGGATTCGACACCACCTCAGAAAACCAGCTATCCCGAATCCTTCCCGAGGTAAAGTATAAAAAGCGTTCTAGATAGCGGGTCAACGGACTACGTGAGCGATATTCAATTCGTCTAGTATAACCTCGATCCCTCTCACCCCAATTCACTCCCTCCCTACTCCTCAAACGATACGACGTAGGCGGTACACACGCGAAAACGATACCACTAGGTCGACAAGAGTCAGATACCCTAGAAATACGGAAAGCCAGGGTAAGGCGCGGGCTTCGTTTCATTACCTTAAGTACGCAGGCACCCTTACTAGCTTATCCAGGGAGAGCGGACGGGGTCCCGAGTTCTTCGGCAGGTATGGTCGTATCTGCTAGAAACAAAGTTGCGCAGTCTCATATTTCTATCGCTCAAGCTATGTCTAACATGGTCGCGCACTAGCCTTCGCATACCAAACGTGAGCACTTGATCGGGCCAGGGCTTCCCTAGCTTGCGTAGATACTTATAGATCTTTAATTTTAGGGGGTGACCAGTAGTCTCTGGCTCTGGGTTAAAGGGCTAGCCTGATATTTCTGAATTCCACTCTACTCCCGGCATCTTGGCCTGTCTTAGTGAACTATTCATTGCACAAGTTATGGCTCGCTATCAAGTTCAATCGAATTAGACGACAAGGTGAGGGCGCGCGAGAGACACACAGAACTCTTAGAATCATCGACATGATCATATGGACCCGCGAGGCTAGGCAATGCTATACCATACATTCTAACCCAGACCAAGCAACCCTTGTACACTTCTAATTTAAAGCTTAAGAGGACCCCAAAGACCCGACAACGTCAAAGCACCATCTGCGTAAACGCCGTTACCAGTCACGTAGTTCCTAACCTTGTCCCTGACTGCATTCTTCTGTGCCGGTGGAAGATTTGATGCGAGTACTGCGGTGTCATACCCGTCCCGGCATTTGCGCTGCCAGAGCCCCATCTTACGCTCTGTGTCCACGAGGAAACGGCTCATAAACTCATCATACGCCTTGAGCCACGTAGGTGGTACCCCTTCTCTGGCGTAAGGGGCCAAGTTCCGAGGCGGCGTGTTGGCTCCGAGTGCGTCCATGTCGAGGTTGATGCTGAAGAGAAAAGCGTGTTAGTCACCATGTGGCTCAGTGTTAGCAATGTTGGTAGCGCAAGACTTACAGAATTTGGCGAATACGCTGGTGGACGGCATGGAACGCTTCGAATGTTTCCTGCTTGTTCATGTACTGGAAGACCATGGCCGCATTGATCATCTGCTGTTGCATTTGCGCGTAGGTTTTGTGGGCAGGGTTGCAGCTGGGCAGCTTGTTATCATTGGCATCACGCCCGATACCAGTGTAGTGGCCCATGAAGATCCGGTTCTTGATGCCGTTGATCTCCTTACGAAGCAGGAACAGTTCCGAAACTCGATTGTTGTCAGGACACTGCGTCTCACTGCACGACACAGCCCGCCCCAGCTGTTGCGCGGCCGTTTCGGTCGTGAAGTGCGTTCCTTGGGCGTTCAACTGGTTGAAGACGGCCTCGATGTCGGGGCACGTAGCGATGGGGTCGGCACCATTGGGGTCATCATTGTCGTCGAAGGCTTGCTGTCCGCCAATGAGAAAAAATAGGAAGCGCTTAATAATATGTTTCTCGTATACATTCTCAGCTGGGTTCATGTTAGCATAACGTCGCTTTTCAATCATGTGATAAGCAAAACCTACTATATCTCTGGCCATTGACTTTAGCGACGGGCCCGGTCAACACTAGATTATCGCAGTTGTTACCGTTCCCGTTGTTGGTGTCGTCTCTGTCATAGAACTTTTGGACTGCTGCATTGTTCTCCGCCGTTCCAGAGCTAGGGTAGTCCGGCAAGACATATCTAAGGTTGCAGCCCCCGACAGTGTTCACTGTCTCCGTGGTCCGCGCAAACAGCACCGGCGCCGAACCAGGATTGTTTGAGCTCGAAGCCCAGCGACGACCCCGAGCAAAGCGCCGGGCGCCGCAGTTGTCCTGGCACCATTGCGGGTTTGGGATGAATCCACGGCAGTCTTTCTCGCAAGACAACCCGTCTGTTGGCGGCATCAGGTACGAACCGATGTTGATGTTGTTCTTCGTGTGGCGTGGCCCGGGGTCATTGAGCCGCCGAACCCCGGCTTGGTAGAACTGGTACACGTGGTCGCCGTTCCAGCAGCCCGACTTGGCCCGGTTGTCAACGCACTTGTCGACGATGTTCTCGATGCTATCCCAGCATTGCTGCCAGATCGTGTTGAACTGGTTGTTATTCTCCGGCCACGTGTCGCGGTTGACGTACACCTCGACCTCGGACGACACAGCGATGGACACCTCGCATATGCCGTTGTTCTGGTAGACTGCCACATACTTACTGTCGACACCGTCCGGAGCCTTGCATGAACTGTCGCAAACTGCTTGGCGAAGCTTGTACAGTAGCTCGTTGACGCTGGCCGCGCTGCCACCCAGCCAAATGGCGATGCCTCGAGTTGTCCAGCGAGACAGGTCTTCCTTGACGGCGTCATTGGCGTCCACGCAGACTGGCTGATCAATTGGGACGGCTGACTGCGTCGGCGTGTCGGCGGGGGGTGTAGGATCAGCGGGTCTTTTGGGCAATGCTCCATGGCAGACCAGATAGCCGGGTCAACGGTGAGCAAGTCTGGGTCGCCGTCGTTCTCTAGCGTAGCGTGGCGTCGTCAGAGAGAATGTCGAAGTCCGCGCAGCTGGCACAGACGGTACAAGGCTCAGTTGTTGTCGAGGCTTCTTCATCATCATCGTCATCGTCGTCGTCGTCGTCTGCTTCCCCGTCTGCTTCCCCGTCACCATTCTCATCGACGTGAGCTTTGCCATCTGGACCAATGATCAGGGGAGGCAACCCAGGTGGAGGCGGGACGAGTACCCCTGGCAACACACCAGGTCCCGGGACGAGAATGATGCCGACACCTGCAGCAACGAACCAGATTGGTAGTACAGTAGCATGATCACCAGCAGTTGTGGTTGTCTCCGAATGTCTCCGAATGGGTGGTCAGTCCCTCGATGGTTGCCGTAGTGGTAGCGAATGCCGTCGTCGAAGCGGAGGGCTCCGGCGCTGCTGTGATGGGTCCGGGGTCCACAACGGGGCCGCCCTCATCCGTCGGAGCCAGGCCGTTCTCCGGGCTAACACTGTTGGAAATGGAGTAGGTCTCGCCCTCGTAGCTTCAAGTGCCGCCCCAATAGTTGCCATTGCTCACGCACTGATCGAGAATGTTGTTGAATGCGGCCATACAATGCTGCAGGGGCTTGGTATTGTCTTCGCGCTTCACCGTGTATATGATCGCTGAGCGGTGTTAGTCATTTCTTGATTTGCCTTGCCCAGCGTGAATACCGCCAACTTACACCAATGATTGAATGAACTGGTGAGCTTTTCTTCATCGTTGACTCTCCAATTCCCCGCGCAGACGGTTGCTAGGTCCGACTGCGAACCCACTGCCTTGGCGATCTGCTTGCCTGACGGTTCACTGTGTTGGCGTTCTTCGTCCAGCAGACAATCAGCAGCGAAGCTTAGGGTTGGGGTTAGGGTTAAGGAGCAACACGGCCAGCCGATACATTGAATCGATCGCACTCAAATCTTCGAGAGGAGGGTGATGCAAGATTTTGGAAGACGTGTCAATCTATTCAGCCAGAAGACAAGATTTGCAAGAAAGGGCAAGTTGTACTGTGAGGGCGATGTTGCTAGGTAATGAAGTCTACGTCCAACAGCCTTCACCCATTGGCTTTATAGTGAAGGCGACTCGACGTTCATCAAGACGGCTAGGGCTGAAGCGGCCACGGCCACGGCCCGCATCGTAAGGCTATGATCGCGTTCTACATCAGGCACAGCAATGTCAGACCCGAAGCCATTCAACTGTTTTCGAATTAGTTTGGGGGCCGCCTTGAGGGCGCAGCGCAAGCATGCATCAGCGGGTAGCAGCTGAACGCATGGGTTCCAGTCCTGGCCCCTGTGTACAGATTAAGCAAGTACGAACCCGAACCTCCACGTAGCTACCAATTGGATGCCCTGCGATGCATGCTACCAGAGACCACCGTCCATCGTTGGGCGGGAGTCAACTTGGCGGGTGCTTCGCGTCCCTGCACGGCCCGTTCAGGTCCCCCATCTCTCGAAACCACCACTGTCGCTGGGCTTACTGTGACCGTCTCTGAGAAGTCCAGCCCGCCTTGAACGATCACAACTCGGTCTTTCGCGACGAAAGCGAAATTACGGCCACCATTGCGGGCGGATCTGGCCCCAGAAGGGACAATGAGGCAGCTCAGCGTATGATTGCCGTCTCGCCACTCACTCATCGCGAAGAAGTGCCGGCGGGTATTGCTGATGATGTTCTGGTCGGAGCCTGATGGTTCTGTCCTGGAGCTCAGAGATCCAGGGCTCCTGTTCAGGCCACGCGCACCCGTCAAGGGGAGAGGTCGCAAATCAAAGCTGCAGACCCAAAGGTTGGTGTCGAGGAAGATAACCTTTGTGCCGCCAATAACGCCCAAGACCGACTGGACGAGAGAGCCGAGTGCATCCAGCCCATTGCCCACGGCATGCTGACCACAGGTTTCTGATTCTTCATTAAAGGCCATGGTAGGCCACAGAATCAACTGAGCCGAGCATTTCTGCGGTATTCTATGCTCCAAGACTCCGACCCCTGGTATTGGGTGGTACACCATTGTCGTTGGAGTGTCGAGGCTGCCGAACGCAGTAGACCGAAGCTGAATGCCATCAGGGGGCGTCAACTCTCTGAGATCTGCCCAGCTAAAAATGCGAGCAATACCCCCTGCTGTTACGATGAAGTTTTCCGGGTTTGAAGGGTGTTGAGTAGCAAAGAGAGTGGCATTGGTTACCCCCTGAGATGGAGGGCCTGCTTCGGCGCGATTCGAGGTTCTATCAGGGGCAAGTCGATGTCGTTGCAGTACCTTACCCCCTGGAAGCTCCCAAAGCTCAATGGCGTCAGTAATGATCAACAATCGACTGGCATCTGGACTGAAATGAAGCTGCAACACAGCTGCCCCCAGCCGCAGGTCGATGTTGGTCTTTAATGGCAAATGACACTCCGGCCCAGCTCCGGCCGTTGCTTGAAGAGATTGGGGTAGCTCAGCAACAACTATCCGGCCAGAATCATCCGCTGAAGATATCAAGATTCCCGAACTTGACAGGGCAACCAGCTTGATCCAGGCGCCTTGGCTATGGGAATAGGCCGTACCAATTTCAGTACCATCGTCAGCGGAGAAAAGAGTGACTTGGCCAGAAGAGTTCCCAGCAGCCATGAAGCGTCCATCTACCGGACTAACAAGCGGCGTCGAAATCTGCGGCCGATCAGGAGCAAGTAAGACCCCGACAGTCTTGTGAGGCAGCGCAACAACGTCACTGGTGCTCTCAAGTTCGTTGTCCCTTCTCACAAGAGCCGCTGGCTCCCAAACGCGACACTGGCGACGAGTAATGTCAACGAAACGAAGTCCGTCAAAGTGGAAAGCAAGCCCCCTGATGCCATCTTCGAAAGTGTTAATGCAATAGATGGGCGTGAGGACTATGGCGCCGCTGTAGCCCTGATCGAACTCGTACAGGTGAATGGAGCCTTGACTGGTTCCGCAGACGAGGCGACGCCCATCCTTTGAGCATGACAGGCTGTTGGCGTGAACATGAGACCTGGAGGAGTCGAGACTCATAGAATTGTAGTTGAAAACAGTGAGACTGCCGTCTGCATACGAAACCACCAAAGCTGGGATCTCGACGTTGGGGTTAAAAACCATGTCGTCTACGCCGTTGGTGCTTGATGTTTCGCATTTGCCCAAAAGCTGCAGTTCCATGGGATCCCAAACCAGCACGGGGTGGTTACGGTAACCGATCGCAAGTAGGACATCGTAGCCTGGAAGGGGTCCTGAGAACGCGGCTTTGGTGGGCGGTTGGTCCGGTATGGTCGTGCCCGATAGATCATAGTCGTCCAGACCAAGCCAAGAAACTGTCTCATGGTCCCCCGTGTGAAGGTCCCTAAGGAATTAAGCGTCAATATGCGCAAGCGGGTGAGAGACCCCCGGAATTTTGACTTACCATTTCGTTATCTTACTTGTCTGTGACGTTGTGAGCAGCTCCCCGTCGCTCAAGAAGACAGCAGAAATTGGCGCTGACTGATGACCAGTCGAGAACATCGTGACTCCAGTCCTTACATTCCAAACTATTAGATGCTTGTTGCCACATGATAATAAATGGTCTCCCCCGTGGCTGAATTGGAGCATTCGGACGCGTTCAGGGTGGGTGAATTCCCGCAAGTGCTGCAAGGAGATGGGACTGTATAGGAGGATGCGGCCGTTACTGAGTCCTACTACAAAGGCTTCGTCCCCGTGAGCGACGGCAGTGGCCTGGCCTGCAGTGAAGTCGATTCGAATCAAGCAGTCATCCCAATCGCCACCAGGAAGGTTCTTGACGACAAGGGGGGATAGCCGGGCGTTCCTGGAGAAAGTTTTGGAGATGCTCGAGTCAGGAGGACACAGGGAAGGGATGAGGCAATGGATGGCCGATGGGCAAGCAACCAGTTGAGGCCGGAACTTGGCAGCCACTCGTATAAGATCAATGATCCAACCATCCACTAGGTGGACCTGAGGATCGGTAGGCGAGACATATTCTACTCTTCGAGACAGATAACCTCTTAGATTAGTTGCAGTTCGTGTGATGTGGCCGAGGTCCCGACCCTGCGCAATTTGCTCGATCCAGGACAGAACGTTCCGACTCTTCAGGAATGCGCAAATCTCTTCGATCAGAAAGTCGTCTTCGGGGGTGCAGCGGTAGATGTGCTCTGAGAAGAAATACGCAGCGTACGCAAACAGCCCAAGGTCCGGATTGGCATCCGCAGTCGTCCTGCGGCTCGCAAATCCCCTCGGACGAGCCTTTGGCGCCTCGCTTTGAGACTGGGCTTTCATTGCGTTACTTGACAGATATCTAACAAGAAGCAGTGCTAACCGCGTGTGTGCGGGAGCTCTTGCAACCGCGAGGTCTGATCTTAGGCCTGCTGTCAATAAAAACTCCCTCGCAGTTTCGTGGGTTATCTGCACCTTGTTCTGCTGATCGATGAATACGAGCTGCCCACAGAGACTTGGTACCGCCTTGGTGATGTTCTGTACCGTCTGATTGACGTCAAGCCTGATGGCACAGTGCAGTTCGTCAGTTGACAAAGGTCGTGAGGCGAGGACAACCCAGGTCAGAATCGACTTTGCAAGCATCTTTTTGTGAGGGTCGACTTCGATAGATCGCAAGATGCGGTGATACACATCAAATAGGTCGGCTGGGACGTCTTGCAGGATAGCCTCCATTGCTTCTTCCGTCCACGCCGTTTCAAAGTCCTGCAACACAAGTCGCACCCAGAGGAAAGAACCCTGAGACTTGCGCAAGATCTTATCACACATTGCTTCTCGCTCCTCTTCGGACTCGAGCCTGTCCAGTTCCGTGAGCTTTGTGGAGAGAAAGAGTCGCATGTCGTCGACGGTGTCTTCTTCCGAGAGAGGGTGGACGTGGACTCGGGACCCAAGAGCTGTCAAGCCTCGCCCAATCTCATCCAAGTCCCGGCTTGTGGCGAATATCCGCAAGGTAGGTGGCACGGCTGCGAGGAACTTCTTGGTGAAGAGGGTGTTGAAGTTTGAACACTCGTCTATCCCGTCAATGACCCAGACATGTCGTGAGAGCTGAGGGGATTGGAATATGACTCCAACAAATAGACGTCTCCATATGTTAGTCTCGTCGGACTTTTCCCACACGACGGTTTCTTCTGTCATCTGTAGGAATCTGCCACGCACGAAAGCATCCTGCAACGCCGTTTGGTATGCGATAGAGCAAAAACAGTCGCTTAGCGTGGACTTGTTGTTCTTCCCATGTTTGAAGATGAAGTACGAGCAGAAGACCTCTGAGTGTTTCAAGTGGTCCGCTACATGGCTTGACAAGACAGACTTGCCGGTCGCTGGTCGTCCGGTGAGCCACAGGATCTGGGAGCCAGTAGTATCCGCCCATGACGAATAGAACCGCCTAGTTGTGAACCATTCGCAAGAACCAGGCTCTTTGAGAACCTGGAGAGTGTTGAAGTCGTCTTCGAGAGTATGACCCAGGCCAAAGAATGCCTGCAACCTAGCATTGGAGTTCCCTGTGGCAGGGTCACCAATCTGCTGGCTTCGGGGCTGCTCTGGATCTTCTCCTGCAATCGAGGCTCTTATGTTGTCCACTGCTGTGTGCAGAGCATCCCGAAGTTGTCGATAGTTAGAGTCTGTTGGACTCTCAAACTTGCAGACGTGGCGGTGGTCGGCGTTCATTGCCGCGATCTCCTCGTTTGGATATCCAAGGGTCGATGACAGTTTTTCAACGATAAGCTTGTTTATGATCTTGGTTTTCACGGGCAGCGTCTCGTAAAAGGACCATAGCTTCAGGTCCAGTGCGTAGTGCCGAAACGCATCGTTGATCTCTGTCAAGGTGTTGGAATTAGGCTGCAGATCCTTCACGAAAGGCTTCCGTCCCCAGGCTACCGTGAGAATGTTGTTGAGGACGAGTGCCAGATCGGCTCCTCGGTGGGGCGTACCGAGGAAGAAGATGGAATGAATGCGGTCAACGAGTTGTTTGCAGGCAGGATCCTGCCGCGCGAGAATGTACGCTTTCTTCGCAACGCACCCGCCCATGCTGTGGCCGACCAGGATGATAGAAGTCACATCTCGGCGGATGCTGGGGCTGTTCTTGATGCCCCCCAGGAGAGATTGTGCGAAGTCATTGATGTTGAGGGCGCTATGTTGCCTTTCGGTCCAGTCGGCGTTGTAGCCAAAGACGTGTATCCGCACATGCTCGAACTCGGGATCGGACGGGAGCCATGATTGAGGCCAGTAGTGGTAGTCGTCTCTCGAGTGAGACCAGGTCTTCCGACTGCCACCCCCAAGTCCGTGGATGAAGATGATATCGGCAACAGTGGCTGAGGTTTTCTCCGGAGTGTACAAGGTGGTCAGGCCAAGATCACCCTTCTCGCTCGCAGAGAGGGAAAGGTTCGAGACTTCGTTTGAGGTCGAGTCAATTCGTGCAAGAAATGATCGATCCGATCGAGGTAAGAGGCCGGAAAAGGGTCGCCTCTGGGGTCGCTGCGGAAGTCGACGAACAGTCAGTACAGATAGTTGTCAATAGCAATCTTCGAATTTTGGGGACGGGGTCTTCTCCTAGTCCTACCTGATCCATTTCTCGCGATGAATACTGTCCTCGGATACCGTGGAAGCTCAATTGCTCCCTCCCTCCCGCTCTTGAGACTCCTGAGGGGAGCTCGTTGGCCTTTAGGCTCAGCGTGATCAGCCTGCCCCAGGACCCCTGGACGGTTAACCTGCAGCTGCCTCCTGCAGAGTCACACTTTCCGTGCAGTTGGCGATGCCAGGCAGCATCCACCAAGCCGCATTTCCAGATCCAACCGAAGCCTAGCCCACTCGCCCAGCCAATCCCGCAATGACCTGGTTCGGGCGGCAAACAAGGGCCTAAGACAGGCCGAAAGTGACAGACTTGGTCATAGGGTGACACCGACATTCCTTGCCGCCCACTCTACCCGCTTCTCTTGAGGCGCATCACCTTCGTCGAATGATCGATTTACCTACCTCACAAAACAAATACCAGTGATGATGAACCTGCCAGTATCCTTTACGCTCAACAACGGGCATCAAGTCCCGTCAGTGGGGCTCGGAACCTTCCAGGGCGACGAGGGCAACTCCAAAGTCAAAGATGCTGTCAAACTTGCCATCCAGCTTGGATACAGACACATCGATGGCGCCAGCGCATACGGCAACGAAAAGGAGATCGGAGAAGCGCTGAAGGAAAGCGGCGTCGCTCGAGAGGAACTCTTCGTGACCTCGAAACTGTAAGCACCGTACCGCCAAATCGACTCCAGATGCTCGCTGACCTGTTGCCACAGTGTAAACATGGCATGAACCGGCCGACGTAGAGAAGGCGCTCGACCGGTCGTTGAGCGATCTTCAGCTTGACTACGGTGAGTTTCAATTCCGATGGATCGGCTTCGACTATGTTAACCTTCAAAGTCGATTTGTATCTGATGCATTGTACTGTCAGGGGAGTGGTTTGGCAATGAGTGAAGGACGAGCAATGAGTCTGTTGGTAGGTAGCTGTAGAGACGTAGAATAATCGATGGCCTCCTTCTCCTTGTCTAGGCCTCCGGCCGCATCTATATATACATGATTCTGCCAACGCTCGGCCCCTTAGTCTGCCGGTGACCCCCAGGGTCCCGGCCCCCCCTGGCCCGTGGTCGCCCGTGCTCATGACATAACGGCCCTCCTCTCTTATTACTTCGTCTCGAAGTAATAGCCTTTAGTGGTTTCCTCTCCTTGTGGCCTGCTGCGTAGTGCCTGTGGCCCTGACTGGCTACTGCTGTTCCGTTGTTCTATTATTCTGTTATTCTACTATTCTATTATTCTATTAGTCTTATTATCTATTGTCTTTATTGTCTGTTCTGGTCTTCTTTCTCAGTCTGCTAGGTGCGCCTTAGTGCTCGGCTGCTCCCAGGGGTTCTGCTATTAGTCTACTGCGGGTGTCTTTGTTCTTTCTATTTCTAATTCTGCGTTCTTTCTTTATTCTAGGTCGTTATTTAGTAGTTGCATCTTCTAGTAGTCTGCTAGGGGGTTCTTGTAGTTGCTGTTAGGGTTCTCTGTAGTTATTGCGTGGGTCGCTGCTCCTATTTATCTTGAAATTGCAATAAGGAATAGCGTATTATTCTATTTCGTGCAGTTATAGCCCTCCCGTATATCTGACGGCCTCTTCCAGTCTCCGAGTCTCCTATTCTCTTCTTCTTTAATAATAATAACGATAACGATAGTAAGTGGCTCTTCCCTAGGCTTGTCTCGGCCTTAGTCTAGGAGTCCTGGGTCCTAGTAGTTAGTTACCTGGGGTTCTTTTACTAACTTCGTATAGATTTTCGTTTCTTTTAAATTTCTAATTACTTACCTATAAGTCTACTATAGTCTAGCAGTAGTCTGGGTACTAATATTACTAATATTACTATAGTTCGTTAAACTCAATTATACACCCTCTCTCTCGTAAGTAGTCCGCTAGTAATCCCCCGGTAGCTCGCCGCTAATTAGCTATAGAACTATAGCTCCCTTTATCCGGAACCCTACCCGCAACGCCGCTAATGCGCCCTATACCGCTAGAGGCATGCCGTGCCTCCACTGTGCGGACCGTATGGCTAAGTAGTAGGTCCCGGCTAGCGCCCCGGACTACCCCTGCTACGAGAACGACGGATATAAGTCTCTAGGCGGTCTGCTAGTACCCCCCCCCCCCGTACCCTACTAACTATAGGTAGCCGCCTCCGCTAAATGCTCGTACTATAATATTTCCTAGAAAGGGAAAGCGTATATCCCCGTAGGTACCTCTAGTGCCCCCTTAGTAGTCTATAGCTAACCCGCCATAGCCCCCCGTTAAGGACTAGCCCGTCTTTCGGGCTCTTTAACTAGCCGTAGAGGCCGTAGCCGCTAACGGCTATACTAGTAACTTTAAGGTATATCTTCCTTCGTTATCTCCTAGTAGTCTACTACTAATCCCCTATAGGCTAACCTTAATAAGGCTAGGGCCGACGCCGCTAAGGCCCTCTAGCGGGGTAAGAACGATAAGGCCGCTAGTACCGAGAAACGGGCCGCCTCGGAGAAGGAGGATACCGAGTAGTACTAGGCTCGCCGCCTAGCTACTATAGAGCGCCTCGCCTAGGCCGCCGAGCGCTCCGCCTAGGCCGCTAAGGCCTCCGCCGCTACCCTATAGTAGATTACCGGTAGGGTCAGTAATATTTTTACCGTGCTCTCCGAAGTCCGTAAGAGCTATAACCTCGTCGTAAGTCTTTTCTTAGTAGTCCGCTAGTAATTAGCTGCTAACCCGCTGCAGAACCGTAATACCCTTGCCGACGAGGAGGAGGTAGAGGATAATACTATTAGTAGTAATAGCCTTAGGGGTAAGGATAGCCTAGATAGCTAGGATAGCTAGGATGAGTGAATTGTACCGTATGCTCCCGCCGCCGCCGCTACTAGCCTGCTAGTAGTCTGCCATCTGTTTTCTTTTTTCTTATTACTTTGCTTTTACTTAGCTTCTAGTAGGGCGGGGGCTAGTCCCCCGTTAATGCCCTATAACTATCCGCCGCTACTCTCCTAGTAACCCGCTATTATAATCCTTCTATCTATTCTACTCCTCGTAGTAGCTATCGATTACGTCGTCCGCGATATTTCTAGCTGGCTCCTACGAATTTTCGCTCTCGGGGTAACTAGCCTACCTAATAAGGTACTATCTATTGCATAGCGGCCCCTTATAAGCTACGATCTCCTATACTAAGTATATATCTTCTATCCCCGCGATTAGGTTAACTTCTATCGTCTATAGGTTTAGTATCGGCTCTTATAGCCGCGGCTTCCAGTCTTCTAGGCAGGATACGTAGAAGACGTCGTAGATTCTATAGCTAGTAGGCAGCTATAGCCTATATGCGAGGCTATAGTCCCCGACTTTCCTAATAATCTTAAATAGTCCTAGGTACTTATCCGATAGCTTCCTGCTTAGTCGCTGCTATTTAACCGTTTTTACTAATAGTAAGACTATATCGCCTTTTTCGTACTACTTTAGTTTACGGTTCTTATCGTAGTATCTGGCTTATTATCTGCCGTATTCCTATAGCAGATTTCGTATCCTTCTCCTATTCCCCTCCTATTCTATACTACGTTCTTCTGCCGCGACTGCGTTTCCCCGGCATTACTAATATCGTAATAAGTTACCGGGACTAGCTAGGGTATACCCTATTAGGGCTTCCGCTAGGAGCTATTAGATAGTCGAATAGAACGATATATTATATACGAACTCTACTAATAGGAGTAGCTAGGCCTAGTTCGACTATTCCGTATTATAGAACGTTCTAAGGTAGTATTCGAGGTTCTAGTTCTATCGTTCCGTCTAACCGTCTGTCTGCGGGTGAAACGCTATAGATAGGCGTCTCTCTATCCCTATCCGTCTATAAAGTATTATCTAGAACTTACTTATAAAGAGGGATCCTCTATCCGATACTATTCCTCTAGGGAGCCCGTATGTCTTAAAGACGTTATCCTATAAGGTTGTCGCGAGACCTTCTGCTATGAGTCTGCTGCTTACGGGGAGGTACCGTGTATACTTCGTGAATCGGTCTACTACGATAAGTATAGAGTCTTGCTTTGCCGTTAGTAGGAGGCCCGTTATGAAGTCTATAGAGAGCTCTTGGAACGGCCCGCCTAGTAGCGGTAGACTAGCGAGGGTGCCGTAGGGCTTGTATTATCGTAGTTTCGTGATTTAGCAGGTTAGGCAGGTCGGGATATAAGTCCTAACGTCTTTTAATAAGTTGTTCTAGAAGTAAGTATTTCGTAGTCGTGTAATCGTCTTTCTATATCCCTGATACCCTACTATTAGGCTATCGTATACTCGTTATAAGATTTCCTTCCTTAGGTCGTTATTCTATAGTATGAATACCTTCCCTCGGTACTATAGTAGCCTATCCGTATCCTCTTAGTCCTTCTTCCCCCTCTATTTCCCTAATAAATAGAATTTATCTCTTCGTTATTCGTCCTGGATGACCTTTTATAGTAGCCGGTTATCTCCCTGCTAGCAGTGCTCCGTGACTGCGCTAATAAGGTTACCGAACTATCGTAACTACGATAGTAGATATCTAGCTCGAGCCTCGTCTTATTCTCCTTTTTACGGCTTATAGTCTAGTCGCCGTAATAGGCCGTCTACTAGGTTCCTACTACTAGCTCTGAAGTCGATTCTGAAGTTAAACTCTACTAGGGCTTATAGCTATCTAGCTTATCTTCCTAATATCTTCGGTTTATCTAGGAGGTACCTATAGTTCAGGTAATTAGTTAGTACTTCTATAGTATCTCTACTATACGCTAGGTACTACCTCTACGTTCTAAATAATTCTATAATCGCTATTATTTCTACTTCCGGGGTATTATATCTTAGTTCTACCCCCTAGAGCTTCCTCGAGAAGAAGGCGACTAGTCTCTAGCTATCCCCTTCTAGCTAGGAGATAATAGATCCGATCGCGAAGCTCGAAGCGTCTAGCTCGACTCGGGTTCTAAGTAATAGATCGAAGTAGCGTAGTACTAGTGCCCTTATAAAGATAATTTTTAGTTTCTTAAATACCGCAATCTCCTTCGTCGTTAGTAGTAGGGGTGCTATAGGGTTATAGTTGCCTCTACTAGTAAGGGGTACTGCGATCTTTAAGTAGTTCTTTACGAAGCGCCTATAGAACCCCGTAAATCTAAGGAAACCCTATAGTTCCTTGAGTATCTTAGGCATCGGCTAGTCTCGTACTATAGTAATTCTTTCGTCCGCGATCGAGAGTCCTGCTAGGGATATTATAAACCCCAGGAACTCTACTATAGTTATATTAAAGGCGTACTTATCTGGGTTTACGTATAACCCCTATTCTCTAAGTCTCTATAGTACGGCTCTAGTACTCTTCTAGTATTCTATTATTATTTTCGAGTATATTAGGATATCGTCTATATAGATTACGTAAATTGTATCTATAAGGCCCGCTAGTACCTTATTAATATACGCCTAGAAGGTAGCTAGTGCGTTTGCGAGTCTAAACGGTATAACTAGGTACTCGAAGTATCCGTACTTCGTCCTAAAGGCGGTCTTCTATTCGTCTCTAGCCCTAATCCTAAGGCGGTAGTATACGTCTTTAAGGTCGAGCTTCGTAAAGAGCCTAGCTATAGATAGCCTATCGAGTATCTCGTAGATAAGTAGGAGTACTATACGATCCTTTTTTATAACTTTATTTAATACTCTATAGTCTATATATATCCTAAGTTTGCCGCCTTTCTTTAGGACGAATAGTACTAGGGCTCTAGCTAGGCTAGTAGAGGGCCTAATCTATCCCTTCTTTAGTAAGTCGTCGATATATTCCCGGAGCACCTTAAGTTCCTCTTCTGCGAGTGCGTAGATAGGCCCGAATAGAACTCTCTTCCCTCCTTCTACGTCGATAGCGTAGTCCTACTCGTAGTACTGCGGCAGGGTAGCGGCTCTCTCTACGTCGAATACGTCTCCGAATTCTTAGAACTATTATAGGATTTATAAGGTTATAGCTTTATCTCTATAGTAGTTATCCTACTATACCCCCCGTAGTAGTATCTAGACGTTTCCCGGGATAATTATCGCGATTATATCCGTCTCCTCTACTACTTTCCTAATTTCCTTCCTTAATACTACGATCTTAATATCTTCTCTCCGTAGTAGGTACCTCTAGTGCCTCGACTACTAGTCTTTTATAGGGTTCGTCTGGGTTAGCTAAGGATTGCCTAGTATAATATTATAGCCGTTCCGGATCTCGTCTACTACTTTATACTCGGAGGACTAGATCCTTATAATCCTAGGGTTATTAGTAACCCTATAGATAAGCTTCCTTACGCCGAAGGTTAGGATCCGCTCGTTACTTAGGGGGGTAGCTAAAGATTCCTTATCTAGTACGAGCTATATTCCTGACCTCCTTAGTAGGTCGCCGCTTATAACGTTTGCGTCTGCTCCGTTATCTAGTATTGCTTCTACCGCGACCTATCGGTTATTTAGCTATATCTTAATCTTTACTTCGAATCTTCTTCGTAATAGTCGCGACTGCTTATCCTATTCCTAGTTATTATCTGCTAGTAGCCTACTACCGATTAGCTCCTAGTTCGTCCTCGAGTTTTTTCGGCAGCCCTTAAACGTATATCCCTATTCGCCGTATAAAGTATAGGCCGCTTCTAGGTAGTTGCTTGCGTAGTAGCTAAACCTATTATAGGCGTAGTATCGGACGTTTTCCAGGCTTCCTAACCTCCTAGTAGTTTACTATTAATCTACTATTAGGGACCTTAGCTATATCTTTAGGGACTATAGCCGTGTCTTAGGTACTTTCTATTCCGCGCTTTGTCCCCTACTTCCTCGCTAGTAGGTGTCTGTATGCGTATCGGGGGTACGTTCCTAGCGCGTTACTAGGTGCTCGGACTATCTCCTTGTCTATTCCTGATTGTTCGCGTGCTAGGGTTGTTTTAGGGTCCGTTTCGTCCGTAGCAGGGTCTTAGCTCGTTTCGCAGCGCTATTTAGTTCCGTTCTTATACGGGGAATGCCTTAAGCTATAATCTACTAAACGAGGTCTAGGTCTAACTTAGCGAGGAGTAGGGTAACCCTATAGATCTGCGGTAGGGGCTCCGGTAGCTCTGCCTCTAGACTATCGTACGCGTCCGCGAAGTCCTAATACTTCTGCCTAGGGTTTTAGAAACGTTAGTTACGGCCGTGTAGTTTAATAATAGTTTAGAGTACTCGGGTATTATCGTCGTCCGCGTCTTCCCGTAGCTAGGTCTCTATTACCTTCTAGGTAACGTCGTAAATTAAGTCGTAGCTTATTTATACGTTTGCCGTCTATCTCTGCTATAGGTTGTCTATAAGGCAGCTACTTACGTATACTACTTTATCGATATCTCTCCGAAAGCTCTTATCGTTAATTTAGAACCTTATATCTAGACTAAATAAGAACGAGTTAAGCTCTGCCTAGCTAGCTCCTTTATAACGGATAGGTAGTAGCTAGATCTTAGTAAAGGATATGCCTTTATAGTTTTCTTCGTCGTAGGCTATCCTTAGGGCAGGGGCCGTTCTTCTACTACTAGTCGGCCGTTAGGCCGAGGGGTCCTCCCCCCTTCTCAGTGAAGTCAGTTCCTCGATCTTCCTCTTACGTGCGAATTTCCGTCTTTCCTCTTCTAGTTGCCTGTCTAGTTCCTCGTCGGTTATTATTAGGGTGTCTGCCGTAGCCTCCTGGTCGGTTGCTTGGCTGTGCTCCGTTGGCGGCGTATTGCCCCCGGTGTCGACGTCCTCTTAGTGCCCTGCTATGGTCTGGCTTCTAGTGTTTCGCGTCTCTCTAGTTGCTATTATATCCAATGGTCGTTGCCTCCTAAAGGATAGATCGATTATTATATTAGGGGAGTAGTTTAGCAATGAGTAAAGGACGAGCAATGAGTCTGTTAGTAGGTAGCTATAGAGACGTAGAATAATCGATGGCCTCCTTCTCCTTGTCTAGGCCTCCGGCCGCATCTATATATATATGATTCTGCCAACGCTCGGCCCCTTAGTCTGCCGGTGACCCCCAGGGTCCCGGCCCCCCCTGGCCCGTGGTCGCCCGTGCTCATGACATGTACGCTGAGTAAAATCAGTTCCCCTTTACTGCCTTACTTTGAACCATCATCTTTCTAATCCTGGGCAGTCCCTCATGCTTACAAGGCCGGGAAGAATAACGAGACGGTCAGGCATCCCAGCGGAAACGGAAAGGTAATACAGCAGTCAGCAGGCCTTCCACGCTCGAACTGCATTCATAGCTGACTCCGGAAACTCAGCCAGTAATCGACTATGACCTGTCCCGTCGGTACACGGACACTTGGGCTGCCATGGAAAAGCTTGTCGACTCTGGGAAGGCCCGCTCCATCGGTCGGTATCCTAGTGATGCATTCTGCCGGTACCCGACTGAACTTCTCAGGGCTTTCCAATTTCAACCTGCTCAAGTCCAAGCGGATTCTTGACAGCGCCAGAATTCCACCAGCCGTCAACCAAGTCGAGCTTCATCCGTATGACTCTCCCTGTGATATTGTGTTTGAGTAACTCCTGACATTCTCTGCCAGGTTCTTCCCTCAGAAAGAGCTTCTATCGTTCTGTCAAAGCAACGGGATCTTTCTCATGGCCCATCAGCCACTTGGCGGGAGACCTGTCCCCGTCGTTCGAGCGCACCCAGATGAGCCATACCCGACGGAGCACCCCAAGGTCAGAAATAATATGCTATCCAATTGCAAGCAAGCTAATTACCACGTCAGATTAAGTCAGTTGCACAACAGCTAGGGATGACACCGGCTCAGGTAAGCATCAAATCAAGCCCCTCTCATGGCCGACATGTTAACCCACAGTGTCAGGTTTGCCTCGCTTGGTCAGTCCAGAGGGGCGTTCCGGTTGTTCCCAAATCCGTCAGAGAAGCACACATGCAGCAGAATATCAACTTGAAGAGGCTCCCTGATGATGTTTTTCAGATTGTAGATGATATTTCTGCCGAGAAGGGACCCATGCGATTCCTAGACCCTGGCTCTTATCTAGGCTTTGATATCTTTGATGAGGCCCATGATCAGCCTATTGGAAATTCGGCGCCATGGGATTGATGTGTTCATTCAGAGGGGGAAACGCACTAGAAGGAAAACACCTAGTTCCGTCATCAGGACAGACTAACAAGTTCGAGCTCTGCATGGAGTCTTAGTAGCACTGATTCCCACGCCCACTACCTACGCAGCGGTGCCTTCGCTTGCCTAGCTTCACATCCACTAAGTCGAGAACATAACCAAGTCCAAAAAGACAAAAGCATATAACACCAGGTATTCGCTGGTCGTCATCGACCCAACTACTAATCCGGCCCTCGTATGGATTTATTATAGGATTCGAGTCGTCCGAATATAGCATCTTTTTCTTCCAGGTATAGGAGAACAGAATCCGGACATAAACTCGTTATAGTATATACTATAGTTAATACTATAAATTAATTAGATATCGCCCAAACACCTTCTATATAAGGCTAAGCGCCGACGCTAATATATCGCCGCTTCATAATATGCTATAAAGCCTTTGAACCCCCTCCCCGGCGCTAACCTCTATTCCTAACTTTTAATTCTAAATGCATTATACTTTAAATCTCTAATTTCTTAAATACGCTTCAGCTTAAGAATCGTATTCGTTTATTAATTTAAGATTATTTATTTTCAGATCTATCCTTACCTTAGCTTCGTTCTCGAGCTTCGTCTCGCGGCTATCTCGACTCGTTCGACTTCCCCTACGAAGGTTAATAGAACGGGCCTTTATAGCCTATCCAAGGCATGCCTTAAGGGGGCCTAGCCTAAGCGTTTTAGCTACGTTAGCGCGCTATTAAATCCGGATTTTACGCTGCTTATAGCCTGGGATTCCGCAGTACCCCGTCGGCGAGATAAGCATTAAAAGCAATAAGACTTCTAGGAAGACCTATTAAAACGAGGGACTACGCACTAAAATCTCTCTCATCGCCGGAGACGATGCCTAGTACGAGGACGTTAGAGATTATAAGCATAGAGTAGTCCGTCTTCGCTTTACCTCGCGTCTGGAAAGCCCCGTTATATACTAATAGACCCCTTTCACAATCCCTTTCGCTACTAGTAAAAGCCTATCATTACTTTTAGCTAGCTCGAGGTCGCCGAAGAAGACCCCGTCGGGGACCTGCTACGTTATCCCAAGGGCCTGCGTCCGGCCGAAAGGAAGCAGATAATATTCTAGCTACTTCCTCTCGCTCTACTAGGATAGCTATTACTAAATATTACGGAGGTCTCGCGACGAGTAAAGGGCTGGTAATATTAATCTCTTAGGAGTCTATAGATACGTAGAATAATCGGTTATCCTCTTTAATATATAGCCTACCGGCCTTCCTTATAACTACTTCCTCCTTACGCTCTGGCCCTTCCTCTAGGGCTCTGCGATTAAACAGGCGGCCCCCTACTAGTCTCTTAGGCTCTCTAGGTCCTAATACTAGACTAACTATATAAGTTTAGTAGTAGTGCTTTCGCGATAGCTTTTTTACGGTAAACTATTAATTATAAGGCCGAAAATAAATTCTCTTCTAAGTAATTTCCTCTTAACCTTAAACTAGAAGCAGAGATGTATAATGCCCTAGCTTAAGAGAATAGATAAATTATTATAATTAATCTCTGTTTTTTATAAGGTTTCCTACTACGTAAGCTAGTTATAATCTTAACGCCTGTCTGCGCGCTAGATCGCTATGCTTCCTACTTATAAGGGTAGTAAAGCTTTTCCTAATTTATAACTCCTTCGGCCGGCGTCGGCTGCAAATCTATAGTATATAGAAAAGAAGCTAGTCCTAGGCCCTCTAAGCTAAGATACTAACCTTCTTATATACCCTACTAAACCTACTATAACCCGCCTACTATAACCCACTTACTATAAATAATACCGAAGTACCTAATATAACCCTATAGCGCTATATAATTCTAACGGTAGATAATACCTACTATATAGAATTTCCAGGGTTTCCTAGTAACCGAGTACTTACCTTAACCTTAAGCTACTTTACTAGAATACCCTTAATATCCTAGCTAAGTCCTCTTTTAACCTATACGCGGATAGGCTGAATATAAACGAAGACTAATAGATCGAACTAGCATATTAGGGCTTCCGAATAGCCGAGCTATTTAACTTATAGTATATTCTACTAAAGATACGGTAACTAGAACGCCTACGCGGCAATAAGAAGACTAAGTTCAGAGGTAAATGCGCAACTAACCGCAAATAGCTCTACAAGGTAGCTAGGGAAGCTAATACTATATAATAGGGGAAGAAGATAAAGAACTTCCGGTATAACTAAGGATAAGTCGTAATAATAGAAGAGAGCTAGCTTCGTTTAGGTCGGGGGGAGGATCTAGAGTAGAAGTAGTAGACTAAAATAATTAAAATCAGGAGCAGTTTATATTCACCTAATACGTAGCGCTACGTGCCTTATATCTAAGAATATTTCGAGGTCTACCTCCGAGGAGAGGTATAATTAATCCCATAGTCCTAGAGCGCTTTCGGTAATAGTTCAGATATCGACTTATATAACCTATAGCGCTACGTAACGAGACTTAACCTAGCTATAGGCCGTAACTAGGCGAAATAGAATAGGTAGTCTTACTACTAACGTAGTAACTAGGAGATATAAGATACTTAGTAGTAGTATAGCGTATATAAATACGGGCTCCGCTACGTTAATAGTACTCTTCTATTTCTTATCCTATAGTATATATGCCCCTTCTCTCTACCTCGAATCATCGTTAGTAATACGCCGACGAGATAGCTTCTTACTTAGGTACTGCGAGCGCTTCTAAAAAAGGAGCTACGGGTCCTCCTCCTTCTATTACGCCCACGAACGAATATAGCCCTTACCTACTAAACGATACAGAGATATCTGCCTTTATTCCGCAGAGAGATAATTCTAAGCCCGACAGCACCTACGACGTCCAATTAGTTAATAATACTACTATTCGACCTTTAGATACCTTCGAGGTAACTAGCTACGGAACTATCTAGGATATACTCCTCAGGAAGTAAGGACTAGATCGTAAGCTAGTCGATATAGCTATCTATAATCCGCTACTCTCTAGTCCTATAGTAAGGGCAATAGAAGATAAACGGAAGCCCGAGGGGTACGAAACCTAATTAGAAACTCATTAATAGGATTTTTAAGTAATAGGTTCGAGTAAGTAAAGCTAGTAGTATATATAACGAAGAGTAATCCATCTCACTATATTTCTAGGTTCTCCCTCTTCCAGGCCTACCGCCGGCAGGCCTAGCTATAGGTCAGGTACTATACAGAGTCTTCGAAAGAGACTTACTATATAACCGTCTCTTATACCGCAGTTAAAGAGAAGACAACCCTAAAAAGCAGCCAGCTTCCCTAAGCGCGTAACTTAGGAAGTAGCTAACCTAAAGAGCTTCAAGCGGCAATCAGATAGAACAATGACCTGCGAGGCAGTATTGCACCCCGATTAAATAAGTTAAATACAGCGTTCGTATTTGACTATTTAGCTCGCTGAAATCGACGTATTTATTTCTTTAGCTCTATTTGCAAATATTTAACTTATTTATTAGATAATAAAGCTCTTACGATAGTCAGGGACTCACCTATTACCTAGAATCGTTAGTATTAACGCCGTTAATACCCTAATATAGCCCTCCTAATTAAATAGCCCGTCGACGAAGCCAGTTATTAAGGCACTAAAGCTCTTCTAATGTCTCTGGAGCTATTCTGGCCCTCTGTAACGTTATCGTTAACTTCGCGAGACTAAACGCCCTCTCGCAGTCTGCCGATATTACAGGTATCGCTAAGATATTGAGAGGGAGCTTACTAATAGTAGGATACGTCTCCTAGCGCCCGTTCTACTAAGTAATAGGATCCTTAGCGCTAGACTCTTATAATAGATCGAGTCGAAGATATCGATCGAGCTTAGAGTCAGGTATTATAGCTCTCTAACGCCTGCTCTATACCTAGTCGTCGAATTTTAATAAAAGCGTTTTAGGTAGGTAACATTATAGATAGTTCTATTAGTAGAATTACTACTTTAGTAGAGGATTTACGCCTCGGTAATTTTTAGGGTAGGAGACTAAACTAGTTAATTAGTAGATTAATATATATAGGTCTTTTCCCCTATTAGTAATAGTAGTTAATAGCCTAATTAGTTAAGGTCTCTACTCTATTATAGAGGGTCTAGGTTCGATTCCTAGTAGTAATATACCCCGATTAAATCTAATAAGTTAAATTATTAAATAACTAAATAAATAACATATTTTCCTATAGTTAAATAGCTAAATATATAGATTTACAATATTTAGATATTTAGTAAACGTTTAAATAGATATCGAGACTAGAGACCTATAAAAAAAAGAGTAACTAAGCTAATTAAAACTTTATATTATCTATTACAAATAGAAA
The DNA here is from genome assembly GCA_002851675.1 of Verticillium nubilum. Lineage (NCBI taxonomy): Eukaryota > Fungi > Ascomycota > Sordariomycetes > Glomerellales > Plectosphaerellaceae > Verticillium > Verticillium nubilum. Next base: position 130,759 of record NMXI01000067.1, read on the forward strand.
TTTATAATAGGTAATATAAACTCTAATACTAGGAATCGAACCTAGACCCTCTATAATAAAGTAGAGACCTTAACTAATTAGGCTATTAACTACTATTACTAATAAGGGAAAACACCTATATATATTAATCTACTAATTAGCTAGTTTAGTCTCCTACCCTAAAAATTACCGAGGTATAAATCCCCTACTAAAGTAGTAATTCTACTAACGGAACTATCTATAACGTCACTCACCTATAACGTTACTACGATACTACCTATACTATTAAAGCTATCGCTACTAGTACTACTATTATCGATATATCTATAACGGTCTTTAGGGCGCGTCTACTAGACTTAATTCGAACCTAACTTTCACGCCTAACGCAGTCTAATTCCGACCTCCCTACGGCGATTTACTACGCCCGGCGCTTTACTCTCGACGCGACTATTACGAGGAAGGGCGCTAGAGACGTTAGAAGAGCTTCAGTGCCTTAATAACTAGCTTCGTCGAGGGGCTATTCAATTAGGAGGGCTATATTAGGGTATTAACGTCGTTAATACTAACGATTCTGGGTAATAGGTAAGTCCCTGACTATCGTAAGAGCTTTATTATCTAATATATAAGTTAAATATTTATAAATAGAGCTAAATAAATAAATACGTCGATTTTAGCGAGCTAAATAGTTAAATACGAACGCTGTATTTAACTTATTTAATCGGGGTGCGATACTAATTCCTAGTATTAGCGTTTATATTGCCGATTATAAACTTCTATTTATAATAGGTAATATAAAGTTTTAATTGGCTTAGTTGCTCTTTTTTATAGGTCTCGAGTCTCGATATCTATTTAAACGTTTGCCAAATATCTAAGTATTGTAAATCTATATATTTAGCTATTTAACTATAGGAAAATAGCTTATTTATTTAATTATTTAATAATTTAACTTATTAGATTTAATCGGGGTGCATTACTACTGCGAGTTACTATGGGTTAAGTCCGTATTATATCTTCGCGATATCCGTAGCTTAGAAGCCCTTAAGATCTATAAAAGCGCTATTATCTCCTAGTTTAGTATCGATAAATAGAATAGGCAGAAGACTACTTACGAGAGGGACTAGTAGTAGTATTAATTAAGGAGTTAGAGTTCCGGGATCGGTTATATTTCTTTCGATTAGTATACTTATTTAGTTAGGATATACTTACTATTAGTTTCATTTATTTCATAACTACGTAAGCTATAATTAAAGTACTAGAAAGTCTATTATATATTTACGTAACTTTAACCGAAGGCTCTTTCGATTAAGTGCATTACTACTACTAGCCTAGTATTACTATAGAATAGAACTAAGTAGACTAATTATTATAAGGTATAAAAAGGAGACTTCCCGTAGATTCCGATCGAAGATAATTAGTTAGAATCTAATACTAGTAGAGCGATATTTACCTTAATAGGCTATAAAGAAAAGAATAAATGCATTAAATAAATACCCTACTTCTAGGATCTAACCTATATGTATATATATATAGAATATCAGGGGCGTAGACGCGCTACCTAAGTGTAAGTTCGGTTATTCTAGGTTATAGCCGGGTCTATACTTCCGTTCTACTACTATTACCTCGGGTGAACCGTCTAACCTAAAAAGCTTACGGCTTAGTACTACTCCGATACTTTACTCTACTAAACGTTTCCGCCCTATATCCGCTAATATTAATAAGCGAACCTATTCCGTTAAAGTACGGTCTATCGTAGTTTAGCTACCGCTATTAGAGGTATCGATCTTTATAATCTACGCTTTACCGTTTCTTTTTACCTATCTTAAGCAATCTCTAGTTAGCGCGAGGCAGTATAGAGTATAACGTTATTTAGAAACTAGTAAGATTAATAATAACCGTAGTAATACCTGAGAAAGTAAGACTATCGTAGACTCGCTATCGCCTTATTCGAACGATTTACTAGGTCGTAGCACTGCCGGATCTATAATAGCCCGTTCTCCGTAAAGTAGGTCTTCTCGACTAGCGGCTAAGGCGCCCCGAATCTATAAGGATTCTGCCTCTTCTATCTCCCCGCAGCGTATTTCACGTATATTGGGCTATGCGTGTGAACCTGGATAGCACCTATATAAAAGTTCGCCTCCTCCTCGAACGATGCCTCGAACTAGGCAGTATTATCTAGTAACGACGATATCTCTCTAGATACCGACCTGCCCACCCGCGCTCCCGCAAACGCTTCCGCGTCGAGATCCTACTACTAGTATTAGCGCGCCTGTATTTCTTCGTTACTAACGCTACCCGAACGTCGGATAAACCTACCTTAGTAAAGATATAGTTAATATACTCGACTACCCGGTCTCTAAGCGCAGCTTAACCCTTACTACGAATATCGCTTATTAGGCTACTTAGGTGCATATTGCCCTAGAGCTAGAGGAGGCCGTAGAGGTAGAGCGTACCCTTCTCGTTCGTCTCTACTACGCCGTAGTACTCTATAGTTCTAACGTTAAAGTTAAACCCGTTCGCGCCCTAATTTATATATATCTTACGCGAGAAGAAAGGGATCTCTATATTCCTAAGACCTTTTTCTTTACCGACGGCCGCTTTTCCGTGACGCAATCTCCGGACGATAGCTTAGAAATTAACGTTTAGGCCCTTAGCCTGAAAAGATACCTGCTACTATACTCCTAGTCCCGACCCGCCTAACCTAAATAGATATCTAGGAGATATATCTGACTTTAACGGATATCGCCGATACTTACCGGAGTAATAGTACCGAATAGAAACCGTTATCGGTTCTATATCGATAAAGAACGATAACTCTATAGACGCCTTAGAACTACGCTATTTCGCCGTCGAGACGTGCGTCTATAAGCTATTAAAACCTATACTAGTAATATTCGTCGTCGCCTGCTTCCTAGAAAACATAAGGCGTTAGTAAAGGGTTAAGATACTACTAACTAGAACCCTACTAAGCCTTATAACTAAGATAGTCGGTCGCATAGCAGATACAAATTAACTCGTCCTTTGCGTCCTTAATTTATCCTACCTACTAAAGCCTGCCTTAGCCGCGGTAATACCGCCTTTAATAGCTACTCTATATTTAAAGCGATCTACCTACTAGGAAAGTTAAGTAACTCTATCTATACCCTCTAAGAAGCCTTAGCTATCGAATACACTTAGAGACGTTATAAACCCAGTATATAGCTCTATACCTCTACTATTAGTAATAGCGTCTAGTCCCGAGCTGCCTCCGGTTAGAGGCGCCAGGGATTCTCTATATATCCTAGTATTACTATCGACTATAGCTAAACTAGAGGAACCGTCTATTACATTAGATCCCTCTCCGAATATTAATTCCGGAACGCACCCGCACCGTATACGTTAGCCTCCTAAGAAATATCCTAATATTAAATAGCTAAGGCCGGGTAAATAAGTTTTTAAACTTATAAATAGGGGCGATATTATACGTCCCTCCTTACTTTAAACCCTACTATAATCCTATCGCGCTACTACTCCCTATCCTCTCTCGCCCATCGTCCCGTTTATAAGATATATAATTTACTCTATAACTCTTCCAATCTACCCTCTAGTAGCCTTTCCCGTAGTATGCCGCTATTATAACTACAGACGACTACGAGCTAGGGGGCCGGGACCCTAGGGGTTACTAGCAGAGTAAGGGGCCGAGCGTTAGCAGAATTATATATATATAAATGCAGCTAGAGGCCTAGATAAGGAGAAGGAGGGCATCGATTATTCTACGTCTCTATAGCTACCTACTAATAGACTTATTACTCGTCCTTTACTTATTACTAAACTACTCCCTTAATATAATAATCGATCTATCCTTTAAGAGGTAATAACTATTAGATACGATAGTAATTAGAGAGACGCGAAATACTAGAAGCTAGACTATAGTAGAGTACTAAGAGGATATTAATACTAGGGGTAATACGCTACTAACGGAGCATAGCTAAGCGACCGACTAGGAGACTATAGGAGATACTCTAATAAAAACCGACGAGGAACTAAATAGGTAACTAGAAGAGGAAAGACGGAAATTCGTATATAAGAGGAAGATCGAGGAATTAACTTTACTAAGAAGGGGGGAGGACCCCTTAGCCTAACGGCCGACTAATAGTAGAAGAACGGCCTCTACCCTAAGAATAGCCTATAACGAAGAAAGCTATAAGGGTATATCCTTTACTAAGATCTAGGTACTACTTATCCGTTATAAGGGAGCTAGCTAGGTAGAGCTTAACTCGTTCTTATTTAGTCTAGATATAAGGTTCTAAATCGACGATAAAAGCTTTTAGAGAGATATTAATAAAGTAATATATATAAATAGCTACTTTAGAAATAACTTATAGCGGAAATAGATAGTAAATATATAAATAAGCTATAACTTAATTTACGATATTACTTAGAAGGTAATAGAGACTTAGTTATAGGAAGACGCGGATAACGATAATACCCGAGTACTCTAAACTATTATTAAACTATATAGCCGTAACTAACGTTTCTAAAACCCTAAGTAGAAGTATTAGGACTTCGCAGACGCGTACGATAGCCTAGAAGCGGATCTACTAGAGCCCCCTACTATAGAGCTATAGGGTTACCCTACTCCTTACTAAGTTAGATCTAGACCTCGTTTAATAAATTATAGTTTAAGGTATTCCCTATATAAGAACGGAACTAAATAGCGCTATGAAACGAGCTAAGACCCTATTATAGACGAAGCGGACCCTAAAATAACCCTAGTACGCGAATAATTAGGAATAGACGAGGAGATAGTCCGGGTACTTAGTAATATACTAGGAACGTACCCCTAATACGTATATAGATACCTACTAGCGAGGAAGTAAGGGATAAAGCGCGGAATAGAAAGTATCTAAGATATAGCTATAGTCCCTAAAGATATAGCTAAGGTCTCTAATAGTAGATTAATAGTAAGCTACTAGGAGGTTAGGAAGCCTAGAAAACGTCCGATACTACGCTTATAATAGGTTTAGCTACTATATAAGTAATTACCTAGAAGCGGCCTATACTATATATAGTAAATAGGGATATATATTTAAGAGCTACTAAAAAAACTTAAGGCCGAACTAGGAGCTAATTAGTAGTAGGCTACTAATAGATAATAACTAGGAATAGGATAAGTAGTAGCGACTATAATAAAGAAGATTCGAAGTAAAGATTAAGATATAGCTAAATAACCGATAGGTCGTAGTAGAAGTAATACTAGATAATAGAATAGACGTAAACGTTATAAGCGGTAATCTACTAAAGAGGTTAGGATTATAGCTTATATTAGATAAGGAATCTTTAGCTACTCCCCTAAATAACGAGCGAATCCTAACCTTTAGCGTAAGGAAGCTTACTTATAGGGTTACTAATAACCCTAGGATTACGAGGATCTAGTCCTCTAAGTATAAAGTAGTAGACGAGATCCGGAACGGCTATAATATTATACTAAGTAATCCTTAGCTAACCTACACGAACCCTATAAAAGACTAGTAGTTAAAGTACTAGAGATACTTATTATAGAGAGAAGATATTAAGATCGTAGTATTAAAGAAGGAAATTAGGAAAGTAATAGAAGAGATAGATATAATTATAATAATTATCCTAGAAAACGTCTAAATACTACTATAAGGGGTATAGTAGGATAACTACCCTAGAGATAAAGCTATAACCTTATAAATCCTATAATAGTTTTAAGAATTCGGAGATATATTCGATATAGAGAGAGCCGCTACCCTATTATAGTACTACGAGTAGGACTACGCTATCGATATATAATAAGAGAAGAGAGTTCTATTCGGGCCTATCTACGTACTCGTAGAAGAGGAACTTAAAGTATTCTAGGAATATATTAATAACTTACTAAAGAAGGGATATATTAGGTCCTCTATTAGCCTAGCTAGAGCCCTAATACTATTCGTCCTAAAGAAAGGCAGTAAACCTAGGATATATATAGATTATAGAGTATTAAATAAAGTTATAAAAAAAGATCGTATAGTATTCCTACTTATCTACGAGATACTCGATAGGCTATTTATAGCTAGGATCTTTACGAAGCTCGACCTTAAAGATATATACTACTACTTTAGGATTAGGGCTAGAGACGAATAGAAGACTACTTTTAGGACGAAGTACGGATACTTTTAGTACTTAGTTATACTATTTAGACTCGTAAATATACTAGCTACCTTCTAGGCGTATATTAATAAAGTACTAGTAGGCCTTATAGATATAATTTACGTATTCTATATAGACGATATCCTAATATACTTAAAAATAATAATAGAATACTAAAAGAGTACTCGAGCCGTACTATAGAGACTTAGAGAATAGGGGTTATACGTAAACCTAGATAGATACGTCTTTAATATAACTATAGTAGAGTTCCTAGGGTTTATAATATCCCTAATAGGACTCTCGATTACCGACGAAAGAATTACTATAGTACGAGACTAGCTAATACCTAAGATACTTAAGGAACTATAGGGTTTCCTTAGATTTATAGAGTTATATAAGCGCTTTATAAAGAATTACTTAAAGATCGTAGTACCCTTTACTAATAAAGGTAATTATAACCTTATAGTACCCCTACTACTAACGACGAAGGAGATTATAGTATTTAAGAAACTAAAAATTATCTTTATAAGAGTACTAGTACTATACTACTTCGATCTATTACTTAGAACCCGAGTCGAGCTAGACGCTTCGAGCTTCGTAATCGGATCTATTATCTCCTAGCTAGAAGGGAATAGCTAGAGATTAGTCGCCTTCTTCTCGAGGAAGCTCTAGGGGGTAGACCTAAAATATAATACTCTAGAAGTAGAAATAATAGTAATTATAGAATTATTTAGAACGTAGAAGTAGTACCTAGTATATAATAGAAATACTATAGAAGTACTAACTAATTACTTAAACTATAAGTACTTCCTAGATAAACTAAAGATATTAGGAAGATAAGCTAGATAACTATAAGCCCTAGTAGAGTTTAACTTTAGAATCGACTTTAGAGCTAGTAATAGGAACCTAATAGACGGCCTATTATAGCGACTAGACTATAAGCTATAAAAAGGAGAGTAAGACGAGGATCGAGCTAGATATCTACTATTATAATTATAATAGTTTAGTAACCTTATTAGCGTAGTTATAGAGCGCTATTAGTAGGGAGATAGCCGGCTACTATAAGAGGTTATCTAGGACGAATAACGGAGAGATAAATTCTATTTATTAGGGAAATAGAGGGGGAAGAAGGACTAGGAGGATATAGATAGGCTACTATAGTACTAAGGGAAGGTATTTATATTATAGAATAATAACCTAAGGAAGGAAATCTTATAACGAGTATACGATAGCCTAATAGTAGGGTATTAGGGATATAGAAAGACGATTATACGATTATAGAATACTTACTTCTAGAATAACTTATTAAAGGATATTAGAACTTATATCCCGACCTACCTAACTTACTAAAATACGAAACTATTATAATATAAGCCCTATAGTACCCTCGCTAGTCTACTACTACTAGGCAGGCTATTCTAAGAGCTCTCTATAGACTTTATAATAGGCCTCCTACTAATAGTAAAGTAAGACTCTATACTTATCGTAGTAGACCGATTTACGAAGTATATCTAGTACTTCCCCGTAAGTAGTAGACTTTTAGTAGAGGGTCTCGTAATAATCTTATAGGATAACGTCTTTAAGATATACGGGCTCCCTAGGGGAATAGTATTAGATAGAGGATCCCTCTTTATAAGTAAGTTCTAGATAATACTTTATAGACGGATAGTAATAGAGAGACGCCTATCTATAGCGTTTTACCTATAGATAGACGGTTAGACGGAACGATAGAACTAGAACCTCGAATACTACCTTAGAACGTTCTATAATACGGAATAGCTGAACTAGGCCTAGCTACTCCTATTAGTAGAGTTCGTATATAATATATCGTTCTATTCGACTATCTAATAGTCCCTAGCGGAAGCCCTAATAGGGTATACCCTAACTAGTCCTAGTAACTTATTACGATATTAGTAATATTAGGGAAACGCGGTCGTAGTAGAAGAATATAGTATAGAATAGAAGGGGAATAGGAGAAGGATACGGGATCTATAATAGGAATATAGTAGATAATAAGCTAGATACTATAATAAGAACTATAAATTAAAGTAATACGAAGAAGGTAATATAGTCTTACTATTAGTAAAAACGGTTAAATAGTAGCGACTAAGTAGGAACCTACTAAGTAAGTACCTAGGACTATTTAAGGTTATTAGGAAAGTTAGGGACTATAGCCTCGTATATAGGCTATAGCTGCCTACTAGCTATAGAATCTACGATATCTTCTATATATCCTACCTAGAAGACTAGAAGCTATAACTATAAGAGCTGATATTAAACCTATAGACGATAGAAGTTAACCTAATTATAGGGATAGAAGATATATACTTAGTATAGGAGATCGTAGCTTATAAGGGGCCGCTACGTAATAGATAGTACCTTATTAGGTAGGCTAGTTACCCCGAGAGCGAAAATTCGTAGGAGCTAGCTAGAAATCTTACGGACGATACAATCGATAGCTATTACGAGGAATAGAATAGATAGAAGGATTATAGTAGCGGGTTACTAGGAGAGTAGTAGTAAATAGTTATAGGGTATTAATAGGGGACTAGCCCCCGCCCTACTAGAAGCTAAGTAAAAGTAAAGTAATAGAAAAAACGAAAACGAAACTATATAGCTAGTAGTAGACTAGTAGGGGGGTGAGTAGCGGATTATTAGCCGAAGTTAGAAAAGAAATAAAAATAAAAAAGAAAATAGATAGGAGACTACTAGTAGACTAGGAGTAATAGTAGCGTAGGTATATAGCATAGAATTCACGTATCCTAGCTATCCTAGGTATCTAGGCTACCCTTAACCCTAAGATTATTACTACTAATAGTATTATCCTCTACCTCCTCCTCGTTAGTAAGGGTATTACGGTTCTATAGTAGGTTAGTAGCCGATTACTAGTAGACTACTAAGAAAGGACCTACGATAAAGTTATAGCTTTTATAGACCTCGGAAACTATAGTAAAAATATTACCGACCCTACCAGTAATCTATTATAGAATAGTAGTAGAGGCCTCGGCGGCCTAGGCGGAGCGCTCGGCGGCCTAGGCGAGGCGCTCTATAGTAGCTAGGTAGCGAGCCTAGTACTACTCGGCGTCCTCCTTCTCCGAGGCAGCGCGCTTCTCCGCGCTAGCGGCCTTATTATTTTTACCCTACTAGAGAGCCTTAGCGGCGTCGGCCCTAGCCTTATTAAGGTTAGCCTATAGTAGTTTAGTAGTAGACTACTAGGAGATAATAAAGAAAAATATACTTTAAAGTTACTAGTATAGCTATTAGCGGCTACGCGGCTAGTTAAAGAGCCCGAAAGATAGGCTAGTCCTTAATAGGGGGCTATAGTAGATTAGCTAGAGACTATTAGAGGATTACTAGAAGTACTTATAGAGATATATACTTTTCCCTTCTAAGAAATATTATAGTACGAATATTTAGTAGAGGTAGCTATTTATAGTTAGTAGGGTATAGGGGTATACTAGTAGACTACCTAGATACTTATATCCGTCGTTTTTATAGTAGGGGTAGTCCTAGGTATTAGCTAGGACTTACTACTTAGCTATATAGTCTATATAGTAGATATATAGTATACTTCTAATAGTTTAAAGTATATTAGTAGCGTTATAAGCAGGGTTCCGGGTAAGGGGAGCTATAGTTCTATAGTAGATTAGTAGCAAGCTACTAAGAGATTACTAGTAGACTACTTACGAGAGAGAGGGTATATAATTAAGATTAACGAACTATAGTAATATTAGTACTAAGACTACTACTAGACTATAGTAGACTTATAAGTAAGTAATTAAAAATTAAAAGAAATAGAAATCTATTCGAAGTTAGTAGGAGAACCCTAGGTAACTAGCTACTAGGACCTAGGACTCTTAGACTAAGGCCGAGATAGGCCTAGGGAAGAGCTACTTACTATTATTATCGTTATTATTATTAAAGAAGAAGAGAATAGGAGACTCAGAGACTAGAAGAGGCTATTAGATATACGGGAGGGCTATAACTAGACGAAATAGAATAATACGCTATTCTTTATTATAATATTAAAGTAAATAGGAGTAACGACCTATATAATAACTACGGAGAGCCCTAACGGCAACTATAAGAACCCTCTAATAGACTACTAGAAGATATAACTACTAGACGACGACCTAGAATAAAGAAAGAACGTAGAATTAGAAAATAGAAAGAGTAAAGATATCCGTAGTAGATTAATAGTAGAACCCCTAGGGGCAGCCTAAGTACTAAGGCGTACTTAGTAAACTAAGAAAAGAAGAAAGACTAGAATAGATAATAAAGATAATAGATAATAAGACTAATAGAATAATAGAATAATAGAATAATAGAATAATGGAATAATAATAGCTAGTTAAGGCTATAGGCACTACGTAGTAGGCTATAAAGAGAAGAAACTATTAAAGGCTATTACTTCGAGACGAAGTAATAAGAGAGGAGGGCCGTTATATTATAACTACGGACGACTACGGGCCAGGGGGCCGGGACCCTAGGGGTTACCGGCAGACTAAGGGGCCGAGCGTTAGTAGAATTATATATATATAGATACGGCTAGAGGCCTAGATAAGGGGAAGGAGGGCATCGATTATTCTACGTCTCTACGGCTACCTACTAACAGACTCATTGCTCGTTCTTCACTCATTGCTAAACCACCCCCTTGATAATAAGGGAGTTAATCTCCTATTGCGACGACTATAATATTATCCCCTTCAGCCTCCCCCCTCATACAATACACGTACTACAGCCACTTAACGTCGTAGTCTTCCAGCCTCGTAAGCACTATTACGCCCAGGCCCTTGACCTGATTGTGAGAGACGGGTATGTGAATATCACTAAGTTAGAATTCCTGCAGTATATCTAATAGGTACGGAGGCAGGCCTTCAAGGAGTCAACAATCAGGTCTGCATTCAAGAAGACAGGAATCGTAAATTTCAACCCGCTTGTTGTTCTACAGCAGGTAGCGCAACGGCGCCCACAGAACCCTCATACACCACCTGGCCAGCAGGACTCTTCTTCTCCCTGTGGAACCCCTACGACTATACGGAAACTCACACGTATAGCTCATAGACTTGTAAGCCTTGCCCAAGATCTTGAGCAATCAACGCAGGGCAATAGTCCCAGTCTCGCTGGAGGACTTCTTCGGTTCTTCAAGGGAGCAGAACAGCAGGGCACAGAACTGCTGCAGATACGCCGTGACCTGGGAAGAACCCAGACTGCAGAGAGCGCACGAAAGGCACGAAGGGAAGAGAGGAACAGACAGATACAGGCGGGGGGTATTTTGACTGTATCCGACGCAAGGGATATAGTTAAACAGAAGGAGAAAGACCCAGCAGCCCTAGCAGAACAGGTGCTATTAGGAGCCCAGCAGAAGCAATATAGGGTTGTGAAGCGTATTAGAAAAGGAGCTACTGCTAAGGCACGTAAATAGAGGCTTGAGAAGAGGCTGGAAAGCCTATATATCGTGGATAATAAGGGTGGACGTTATATACGGAGGGGATAGTAATAGATAGCCTTAAAAACGCCCGTATAGGTAGTAAGTACCCTCTTAGGGTATAATCCTCTTAAATGTTTAAGCCTAAATTTTACTATTAAAAATATATAAATAGTCTGTACCTATAACGCTTTATCTAATTTAATAGGCGCTTTATATGAAAGAAACGGTTACTTACTATTTTCCTCGACCCCCTTATTATAGAGGTACCGCCCTAGTAGAGGGGGCTCTTAGCAGGCTACTATGCCTATTTACGTAAAGATCTATATAAGAATTTTAGTTTAAGCCTAAACTCTTCGTTACTATTTAAGCTGAAACTCCTGCTCGTCCTACCTATATATTTCATAGTAAATTTACGAGCTGAGTACTCGTAATAGATATAGAGTATAGATTTCAAGACGAAGATTCTAATATTAAGAAAGCTATTTCTATAGTGCTCTTATATATCGTCGATTTATTATAAGTTCTACTTATAGCGCCTAACGATAAGGATTCCTAGGGTCGTACCTTTCTATAGATTAAACTAGTAGTAGAGGCTATTAAATAGTAGCTTAAGCGATTAGAAAAGGCTTTCTACAAATAATTTAGACTAACGAAGACCGAATTTCGTCACCTTATAAAATACCTATAGTAGAAAGGACTTATTAGTAATACTAAATATAGAACTATTAAGTAGAAAGTCCTCGTCTTCCTTAATATCGTCGGCTAGGTAGCGATATAACGAGTAACGGGCTTTCTATTATAAATCCTATAGTTACGGATTCTAGGTATCTTCTATAAAGTACTAAGCGTAATACTTTCGTTATATATAGAATTTATAAGGCTACTAAAGGAAAACTACTTATCGCCGTATATTAAACTAGACCCTCGATTCTATTAGTTTAACGGCTATATCGGAGCTATTAATAGGACTTATATTCTAGTATTTATCTAGGTATAAGACTAACGAAGGTTCTTTAATAGGAAGGGCCTTCTTATATAAAATATACTTATAGTAGTAGATTTCGATATAGTATTCGTATACATATTAGTAGGCGTAGAAGGATCGATAAACGACGCGTCTCTCTTATCGCAGGCCTTATCGAGGTCCTTCTATATACCGAGAGGGAGATACTATCTCGCAGATAGTAGTTTTACTTAGGATCTACGTAGGTTCGTTATACCGTAGGAGGGACGAAGATACTACCTTAGAGACTTCGAGGATATCGATTAGGATAGCGTACCTACTAAAGATAGGTATAACCGCGTCTACGCGCGCCTTCGCGTTATTATAGGGAAGGTATTCGGCGTTATAAAGAGGATATTCGCAATATTAAGAAAAGGAGTAGTAGAGTACTCGTTTACTACCTAAATTAACCTAGTTTATAGTATTACTAGGTTATAGAACTTCCTCCTATAATATCGAGATAAAGAAGAAGAAGAACTATAGGAGGAAGGTAGTAGAGGGCTAGAGGGTAATATCCTAGAGGAGGCGAGGAGGAGGGTAGAGGTCTAGGTTAGTAATAGGAAGGGTTTAGAGTTAAGGGAATAGCTAATATAGCTATTAAGTAGTTAGGGCGGCGGGCTTTTAACTAATAGGAATATAGGAAACGCTAACTAATAGAAGGCTATAGATAAGGCTATAATTTAGAATTCTACTCTTCTCCTTTATCCTCCCCTAGAATAACCCTCCTAATATCCCTATTTCTATTACTACTAACGCCTTCTACGAACCCCTGCCTCTTAAGATAAAGCCTCTTAGAGCTAGGCCGTAGTAGAATAAACGTTAAAGCTATCGCCGGATTCTATATAAAGAGTTCTACGACTTCTAGTATAGAATTATTACTTAACTCTCCTCTAAACCTCTCTTTATAAATCCTTAACGCTTACTCTATAGCTATAGATTATTTTAGGGTAGAGAGTCGATCGAGGCCTCCTCGAATAACCTATACTTCTTCTACCTATTATTCCTACTATTTCCCTTATTAAGGAAGATTTCGTCTCTTTACTAACGAAGTAGTAGAAGAGGGTAAATCGAGGCGTTAATAATTAATAAGAGGCGTAGAATACCCCGAATTACTACCTATTTTAGCGCTTTTAGTAAGTTATTACGATCGAGATCGCTTTACTAACGATCTCTATCTTCTTCTAAGTCTAGCTCTAAAGGGCGTTACCTACTACTTATTCGATTACTAGCCTTAGCGATATCTTCGCCTATAGCCCTCGTTCCTAGCTATATTTTACTTAAATAGCTATCGATAAAAGGGAAGCTACGAGTCCTTACGTAACTAATATTACTAAACCTTAAAGCAAAATCTTCCTAGTTCTATTCTAATATTAAAATTACGCCTAAATCGTTATTATATAAGGTTCCTAACTTATCAACGATTATTAGGACCTTTTAATAGTCGATAAAGAGGTTATTATACTTTAAGATAAGGCTCTTCGAGCTAAACGGCTCGGAAGGGAAGGCTAACGTAATTTTAGGTAGAATCTCCTCTATTATAGCCTTTATAGTAACTTCCTTATTACTTATTATAAATAGGCGGCCCTCGTTAGCTAAAACGCGGAGCTAATCGAGGAAAAACCTTATAGTATCCTACTCCTATAATACCCGTATCGGAACCCTTATATTTTAGCTACTTAGGGCTATAGAAGGGGTATTCGGGAAAGGATTCGATACTTCCTTAATAAACGGATCGTCTTCTTATATTACGATATCGTCGTTTTTATTATTTTCGTCGTTTTCGTTATTTTCGTCGTTAAGTATATCTTTAAGAGTCAGGGCGCTAATAGCCCTAACCTCTTCGCCGATATTATAGCGACGTTCTACTATCCTAGTAACGTATAATTTTAGCTTAGAATAATATTAATTTAACTAATTAGATTATAGGATATAATAATCTATCGTCTAACGGATACGGCGGAACGAAATTCCGGCCGTTTCGCTATTTAGTAAGAGAATAAGGGTCTTAAAGGTACTTCTGCTAACCCCTGCTAGTACCGTTTTTGCAAAGTCACTTTTATAAGCAAAATTTGGGCTCAAACTTTCTAAGAGGATCACGCCCTTACCAACAGTGCATTCTTCAAGCACTGCGGGGCACGCCGGCAAATGGCCAATGACCCTCCCACCCACCCTCTCTTAATGCAAAGAATCGGAAATTGGTCTTCCAAGTTAGGTGGCATTTATTCACCGGCTACGGCCCATCCCATAGGGTCCCCCTAGCTGCAGGGATACGCTTCTTGGAGGACCAGTTCGTGCATCTCCGTGGAGCGCTCGATTTATGGTAACACCGGAGGACGAGGAATTTTCCGCGTACCGTCCGAACCGAACCGTCAGCTTGCCCCTCAAATTCCTGCGCTCCACCTGAAAGGCTCCTCCTTCCCATGCTAGTTGAGTCCTTTTAGCGGCGTCCCGACTACGGAGATATGGATGATATTACAATCTCTTCGTTTCCTACTTGACTCGTCGCTATCCCCTTGCACTGGCCCAAATCGTCCTGTGGCATTTACAAATGCCACTGCGGCTGCTTGACCTTTTTATTTGGACTCCATCCGCGGAAGGAAGTCGAGAGAACGCATCCATGTTCTGCAGACTCGGAGGACAATGGGCCACAAGGCGAGTGTGGGCTTAAATATGTGACGAACCATGCATATCCCATATCTGCAGCTGATGTGGCACCTGCAATTGTCTGCTGATTTCCACCTCCCAAGCCGGAATAAGTTCAAATATGTCCTAGTTGCGGCAGGCACTCCAACTGGGCGCAGATCCGTACGTTCCGAGTAACGCGTATATCGGTGAGCCAAAGATCAACGCATTCCAACCCAATTTCGACTTGAGGCCATGAGGAACTTGGTGCGAAGTATGGAGCGCTGACAAACATCCCCTTTTGAGAAGCAGGCACCGGTCCCACTCCCCCGCCGCTATTTCAAGGCCAGCAAAATGTTTTAAAGCCCAACTCCTGAAATGCCCCTCTCCGCGAACGAACGGGGTCTGCCGTGATTCGTGTGACTGCGGTGTTCGTTGAGCTTGACTGCTGGCGACCGTCTCTTCCAGCAACCCAAACCCAACGACCGAGACGACAGTCCGGAAGATGATAAGAAGTTTCATAATGCCATTGACGTTATGAATCCAAATGCGAAGTCAACCGTTTAGAAGGGTGCAAAGGGGGGATCATCGAAGTAGTCTCTTGGGAAATTTGGTCGTGTATTTCTCGGTTTCTAAGAAACCCAGCCAAACATGAAGCGACTGAGGCTTCACGGGCGCCAACACACTCCTCTCCGTCCCACGGGGTTAGGGACGGCTCCAATATTTGCAATATTCGCGGAGCTAATCGATAGGGCTTAGAATAGAACGGGCCTTCCCGCACGCCCACTACTACCCCCTATTGCCCAATTACACCAAGTACACTAGTATTCTGCGGGCCCTTGTGGCCGGCTTCCTATTCCTGTACCAAGGAGTGGAGCCGTTGCGTTGCCTTGATGGACCGTCCCCTGTGGGACTCACAGGCAAGTTCCCTCCCGCCTCCTAGCTTGGGATCCGCAATTCGTGAACGCATTGCATGATTTGTGCGGGGAAAGGGGCTCCACTTACAATTCGCTCCAATAGCAGGCCGCCTTATAATTATGCAGGCCTTGTTGAATGGTTGCGCCAGATCATTTATAAAACAAACTAGGCCTACCTCGCACACTCTGCTGGTCAAACCCCGGATGATCTCCTTTTCCACTTGGAAAAGGACATTAGTTGCCTCGTTCCTTTTTTGGCCAACATGGCCAGCCCATCCGGCGCAGGTTCATCTAAAAACGGCCTCAATGGTGCAGTGCACTTGAAGAAGAGGTTTTTCATCTGCTGCGATGGAACGTGGCAGGATGGCGTAAACAACAAGGCGCCCTTGACCAACGTTGCGAGGTTTGCGCGATGCATCGCGCCCTTCAGCAACGACGGCTTTCTCCAGATTGTCTACTACGACTCTGGGGTAGGCAATGGGAATGCTTGGTCCACTCCCGCTATCGACGGGGCAACAGGGAGAGGTAAGCCTTGTCAGCAAGAGGCCGTCTTGGTTGCGGCGTACTGATATTTGCACAGGGATCTCGGCCAAGATCAAAAACGCCTACAGCTTCCTCTCGCACAACTACACCTTTCCTGACATGGAAGTGCGCTCAGAGGTGAGCGGGGACAACAAGATCAAGCAAAACGAAGGCGACAAGGACAACGCGGCAGGCCAGGTTGATGAGATCTTTCTGGTGGGGTTCTCCCGCGGGGCCTTTACAGTCCAGTGCCTCGCGTCACTGATAGCGGAAATCGGATTGCTCCGTAAGGACTCTTTGCAATACCTCCGCCACTTGTTCACTTTGTGGGCAAACAAAGAACTGAGGACTTTGGTGTCTGGTGAAAAGCCCCTGAAGAATTGGTTGAGAGATCATCTGCCGAACCTGGATACGGCGGATGAGGTGAGGAGGCAGAAGATCGTCAAGATCAAAGCCTGCGCTGTTTGGGACACAGTCAGCGCCCTTGGGCTCCCCTTGCCGCAGGTATCTCCCCGGCCACTCGCATTCGTCGGCAGAACAGTCCCATCGGTGGTTGAGAATGCTTTCCAGGCTCTGGCACTGAACGAGAGCAGGCATCACTTCAAGCCATGTGTATGGGAGGACCTGGGTGCGGGTTGCCCTAATGTTAAGCAGTGCTGGTTCCTCGGCTCCCATGCGGATGTTGGCGGCGGCAACAAGGACTATGGGCTGGCTGCAATCTCGTTCATATGGATAGTCTCCCAGCTGAAGGGGTTGGGGGTCGACTTGGATATGAGGACCCTGCCCGACTTTTTAATGCCCGACTACATGAAGTGGGAGAATAGGGTCAATGACTTTCTAGGGACGGTCAAGTCGAGAATGAAGCTTGACACTCGGGTTTCCGTCGAAGGTGGGTTCCCCTCTGTGATATGTCAGTCAGAGCAGAGTCTGATTCAGATACAGGGAAGGTCAACGAGACTGTTTTCTATTGGTATCTTACCGGTTTCGAGCTGCGCCGAAAATATTTTATGGACAAGACCCAGGCACCGAAAAAGGCCCCATGTCACTGGTTTCGACGAAATGGCAAAGGCAAGGCGGTTCCTGGTCCCGCGGAGGAGACGTCAGACCAACACACCCACGATGAGGGCATGGATGTGGAACCCGGCGATGGAAACAACCGACAATTCTCAATGTGCGTGCATTTTTCGGTCCGTCTCATGATGGCTAAGGGGCGGAATAAATGCCATGTGCTCAAGAAATGGAATACCAGCAGCATCATGGGACGTGACGCTGAAGGAAATGAGGGTGAGGAAGACGAGAATGATGGCCTGAAAATCTTTTGGGAGCGGAATGTGAATGGCTCGGACTCGCAGTCGATCAAGCCACAACTTGCCGAAGACCGAGTAGGCAAAACGGAACGGCAACTTCTCAGACAATGGGCCGAAACAGAAAGCCCCAAAGGAAGAGGGCCTCTCCCGACGTTCCTAAACCGAAATTCGCCCCCGAGCATGGATGTAATGTACTACAAGAAAGGGCAGGCGCCGCTCCATCGGGCCGCCGCGAACGGGCGCGACGCCGTCGTCAGGCTGCTGCTCAAATGGGGCGCCAACACGGAGGCGAGGGACGGCGGCGGGCAGACGCCGCTCCATCGAGCCGCCGCGAACGGGCACGACGCCGTCGTCAGGCTGCTGCTCGAGAAGGGCGCCAACACGGAGGCGAGGGACGGCGGCGGGCAGACGCCGCTCCATCGAGCCGCCGCGAACGGGCACGACGCCGTCGTCAGGCTGCTGCTCGAGAAGGGCGCCAACGCCAACGCGACGGACCACGACGGCAAGACGCCGCTCCATCGGGCCGCCGCGAACGGGCGCGACACCGTCGTCAGGTTGCTGCTCGAGAAGGGCGCCAACACGGAGGCGAGGGACGGCGACGGCGATACGCCGCTCCATCGAGCCGCCGCGAACGGGCACGACACCGTCGTCAGGTTGCTGCTCGAGAAGGGCGCCAACGCCAACGCGACGGACCACGACGGCAAGACGGCGCTCCATCGGGCCGCCGCGAACTGGCACGACGCCGTCGTCAGGCTGCTGCTCGAGAAGGGCGCCAACACGGAGGCGAGGGACGGCGACGGCGATACGCTGCTCCATCGAGCCGCCGCGAACGGGCGCGACGCCGTCGTCAGGTTGCTGCTCGAGAAGGGCGCCAACACGGAGGCGAGGGACGGCGACGGCGATACGCCGCTCCATCGAGCCGCCGCGAACGGGCACGACACCGTCGTCAGGTTGCTGCTCGAGAAGGGCGCCAACGCCAACGCGACGGACCACGACGGCGAGACGCCATTGAGTAGGGCCCGGGGCCACGCAACCGTTGCCAAATTACGAGTACTACAACCACAGATATAAATATGCGTCACGCACATTCATCTTCATTTCAATTTTTCTTCATATCATAGCGTGCCACCAGAAGAGTCGGAGAGGATTAATGAATATATGATTTTCCTGGATTCTGATATCAAGCAGATGCACCTGTAATTGTTGTCAGATTGATGCTTTGATCTGGTTTTAAGGGTGTCTGAAATCGGGTTTATTGAATATTCTACCATTCTGCCTGACGGAGTGGGGTCACGTTTGTCACTCGACAGAACCAGTACAAAAGAAGGATCAACGAAGTTACACCCATCAAGAGGTCCTTTTAGTAGGAGGACTCGGCCAGAAGTGACGAGTTTGATACATGAGGCATCGAGTATCTGACATGTGTTGCCGATCAGCAAGGTTCTGTCATGTGACCCAGGAGTACTTTCATCCCAGATGGTGAGTCCTCATTTTATGCAGTCATCCTTGGTAACTGTTGCGGGGAGTGGAATCATCCGCTTGCCTTGTTGCGTAATACGACGCGAACCAAATGACCCGCGCCCCAATATGTTCTTCGGTCTCCCCTTTTTGCGTCTGCAAACCCATGGACTGCATCAGCTATTTTCACCTTACACCGACAGGCACCTACTTTCAAACGCTTCCCTCGCACAGCGTTGGCCCCGGCTCCTCTGGCATTTCTTCTTATCTTATCGTCCGACCTGGCTCATAACCCAAATCTCTCGGACCTTGGCCTGCGGGCTGCGTCACCCAATTCAGCAGCGATCCCATGGCACCACGCTGGCGGCGCCAGCTCCGCTTGCTTGATGGCAATGACACCAACGACGACCACGGCTACCGCTTGCGGCCGCTTCCCTGCCGCAAGACACGTCCCCGTATTGCTGCAGGCCGCGCGATAGCTGCGGTGGGAGTACCTACTGCCCGGCCTCGACACGATGTTCTCTCTTCGCTCCCCAACGAGATCGGCATCCGCATCTCCTCGTACTTATCTGCGGAGGAGCTCCTCAACGCCTCTCTTGTCTCTAAACAGCTCTCTGCCTGGGCTTCTAGCCCTCCGTTATAGCGGGGACTATACTATCGTTACTTCGTTCTGCCTCGCATAGGAATGACTTTCCAGTACCACGGCAACGGAAGTACGCTCTATTCCTCGGTCCATGATGTAGAGTGGGTAATACAGGGCGGTAGTTTGGTATCCGCGCCTGACGATAGACGCCTCGGGAGCGGTGGCGGGATTACCGGGGATATCGACTGGAAGGAGGATTATCAGAATTACGAATTATGGAGAAGGATCTCCTGCATGGTGGAGATAGCGAGTGCGCCCCCCGCGCCACGCTCTCCAATGCCATTGGCCTGGGCAACACTTTCAATGAACCAAAGTAACTACAAGCAGGGTTGTGATTTAGTTTAGTTAGTTTAGTTTGGGCCTGGAATAAAACTAACTTAGTTAGTCAGCGCCTAGACTAAGAATAAACTAAAAAACTAAAGACTAACTATTAGTCACTGAATTAGTCCATTACGTAAGCCGATTTTACTCTTAAAACAGAGAAAACGCTGCTAGGGCCGCCCGATCGGGCGGTTTCTGCCGCCATTCTCACAGGCACAAGCAGTGCGGGGCGCAGGCCACCGTCATGTACCCGTCCAAGTACCTAGTACTTTCCGTGCCCACGGTCGGGGCCCCTCGCCCTCACTGGCAGCTATCGCAGTGTCGGGCCCACATCCCACTGGCGGGTGCTTGGGGGGCCTCGTCTCTCTACTGCTCCATTCCCCTCTGTCTTTCTCTTGTCATCAACCCACCGCGGAGGGCGCTTCTGGCCTTCTCCCCGTCAACGGGGGATGTCAGCAATCATGGTCGTTTTCCGCCATAAAAGGCGGCAATGCCTTTCGACCCCCTTCAACTCGTTTCCACATCTGCTGTGGCCGGCCTTCCGACGATCCCACCGGGAACTCCCACGCCTGCCCTTTGCCATCCCTCGTCAACGAACCTGTCTTCATCCACGCAGCGACCGTCCGAATGGCTTCGCGCCGTTGTACCGCTGCACGACGCCCCGGAGCGAATGGCCCCCCCGACAACAGCCATGCAGAGTTTCTCAACCTCGTCGCTGAGCGGGAGGCCGAGGGCCGCGTGTCCAAACGCCCCCTACCTCTGTCGGCTGAGGAACACGCCGCGCACAGAAAACGACTCGAGAGCGTTCGCTTCATCAAACCGAAATACGCCGACGAGACCGAGATTAATGTAGCTGGCATATTAGGGAAATGGAAATGGTACGTTCTACACCGTTGTCAGGCTGCTCTGTCTGACATCAGCCTATTTACTTTGTCTCCCAGTTATTGCACCGAGAAGAACGTAGGGGATTGGAGGGCAACAATCAAGGGCCTGACACGCGAACTAACGATGGACTTCTTCCTGTTCGTCTGCGGCAACTACAACGTCAACTCATGGGGCACATCACATGTGTACATCCGACAGTTCCAGCAGCTCTACACCACCATCACCGGTCGTTACGTGGATCGGAACGACGCTAAGGAGGTCTACAAGGTACGGAAACTAGTGCACTAGTCACAGGAGACCAACGTACTAATCTACTATCAGTATCATCGCCAAGTACTGGTCCCTCGCTTCGGCCTCCGCGAACCGAATGTTAATGGCAAGCCCGTCGTCGGTGTAGACGAGGTGCGGGTTCTCCTCACATTCAACATTGCCTATGACACCAGCATCTTCCCCGGCGAGCGTCACCGCGTCCAGCTAGCCGGTTGCTACCTCATCCAGAGTTACACTGGTGCCAGGATCGCTGAGCTTGTTCACAACGAGCGGCAAAAACCTCAGGATGGCTCCATGGAAGAACTCTTTGGCCTGAAGGTTGTCCCGTCAGGAGTGCCGCAGAGCATTGATGGAAGTGGGGACAAGGGCGAAAGTGAAGAATCCGACGTCGCTCAGGATGAAGACTCTCTGCGACTTGACGAGCTTCTCTGCACGCAGACTACAGGACGCGGGCGTCCGAAAGCCCTCTGCTACGAGGACATCTCCATGATGATGGTCGAACACCCGGTGACGCGCCGAGCCGTTCCGGCGATGTCAATCAAGTTTGTTCACCATAAGGGGTCAGATAACAAGCCAAAACCGTGAGTCTCTAGCTCTCAGGCACCGTCATCGCACCGTGCTCTCGCTAACAGATGCTAGAACCATCTTCTCCTTCACCCCCACCAGGAAGTTGATATTCTGCCCCGTCAGCATCATGATCGCCCTCGCGCTGCATGACCATGCTTTCGACGCCCCGAGCTTGACGGACGCCGCCCGGGTCCTCGGGACGAAGAACTGGGGCTCCACCAAGTGTACTCCGCTCCGGTGGAAGGAAGACATGAAGAAGATCCCCGTTTTTCGCCGCTTCGGGCGTGGCGGAGACCTGTCCAAGACCGAGGCCATGCTGTACAGCAAGTTCAGAGACGACCTCGGCCGACAAAGTCTGGATGCGGGGTTCGAGCAGCGCTGGACGGCCAAGATCTTCCGCAGAGGAGCATCCAACGCCGCCAACGGTATGCCAGCACTTCACCCGGGCGTCTAATAGCGGTCAACAACTGACGAGGGGTTCTTAGGAAATGCGCCCGACGTTGTACGCGATCAAATGATGCGCCACGACCCGAAATTCGCTACGTTTCACGGAGCCTACCTCAACGAGAGGGTTCAGTTCGACTTGCAGAATACGTTCCTTGAAGAAGAGACTGAAGATCAGTTGTATCGGCTGTTCGCGCACGTCAGCCTGACCCGCGATCCTCGGGCGAAGCGAGATATGGTCCCGGCAGAGGTGTGGGCGAATCTTCCCGCCGACCCGGAGATCGTCAAGCTGGAACAGCGGCGGACGGCGCTGAAGGAGCGGACGTACCGGATCCAAGGCCGCAAGCATGAGGCAGAGATCCGCCAGCTCACAGAGACAATCAGGACTATGCGAGCACGGCGCGAGGTCAAGATTGTAGACCAATACCGTAAACACTATTTCTATAACCGGCCAACCTGGAACATCGAGAGGCAAGCGCGAGGAGAGGAGGAAGAGGAGTATACCGAACCAGCGATCGATCTCGATATTCCCGAGCGGGCCCGGCTCGCCGAGATCTTATGCAAGCAGCCGAAGGATCTGAGTGAGACGGAAATTCACCAGCTACGAATTGAGGCTATTGACACGATGGTGGCGTTATGCGACAGACGGGAGACGGTCAAGCGCGACCATATACGGAATCGACCGCAGACCGACATTCCCATCAAGCAGGAGACGTCTGAGCCCGAGCGCGATGATTTCCCGTTACTAATGGACCCGACTCAGTGCCCCAGCTGCATTGGCGACCAGCGGCTTTCCTGTGAGCAGCGAACATTCAAGTACTGCCGCCCAGTGGTCAGAAACGATCATTTTGACGACCATCATTTGGAAGAACGGGAGCGTGCGGAGCAGCGTGGCGAGCCGATACGCTGCGACCACCCTAAGTGTAGGAATGAAAAGTTTCAGCACTTGGACCACTTTCGGAGCCATGTTCATTCAGTCCATGGCGTCCCGCTCAGGTCATCGGAGCAGGTGGAAATAAGACGTCGCAAGAAGGTCAAGAATCGGCAGATGGTGAGCGCAAAGAGACAGAAGATGTCATAGGTGTTGTGCCCAGAATGCACGGAAGGCTAAGTCCTCTACCGTCGCGTTGAACTATGGAACAGAGTTGCGTCATGAACTCCCACTGCAGGAAGCGTTTTTATCGATTTCGTTCCAATAAAGTCTCGTAAAAATGAAAAGTGAAGGTTCAGGATTTCACAACTCACTATGTGGGTGTGGCTAAACTGTAGACCCTCGAAAGATCTCTGCTTCGGTTCATGCCAGATCTGGAGAGGTAGGAAACTTTAGCAATGGAGCCTGTGTGCCGGAAGATTTGCCTTGAGGCCCCTCAATCGTCTCAGCCATGCCTGACGATATCCTTGTGCCCGCCCGTAACAGCCGTAGAGTTCGCAGCCTCTTTCCTCTCTTGGCCCTGCGCCACGTCATGAGCATGACCTTTGTCGACCCTTCTGGCCTAAAATTTGTGACTAGATCAACATGATCGACCATACCGGCACCAAGAACGCGCAACCTCCATACAATCACACCAAATGCCCATGCCGGGCATGTGGAAGAGAACTCCTCATCTGCAGAACCCATTGACTATAACAGCGACCTCGTCCTGTTTCGGGATGAACAATGTTCCTTTCAAAGATACCCGAGCCATTTCCAGAGCAGCCGGATCCATGTAGTCGGTGGGAAGGAGGAAATGACGCAGGACACTACGTCTTTGCAAAGAACATATACATCCGTCACTGTCAATGTATATCAGGCTGACATCCCCGGGCGTTTGAGCCAAGGCGTTCTGCTCAACGTCCCAGCAGAGTCCTAAGACATTGGAGCCGTTGATCCTCATCCCTTGTGGATACTGGTAAGCATCGAGAGCTTGAGCATTTGCAGGTTGCCACTCAGAAACAGCGCAGTTGGCCCGGAAAATGGTTGTCACCTTTGGGCTGTGTATGTTGAGAAGTTGCAGGAGAAGATGCGATCTATCCGGTGAAATGTAGACCGTGTTTATGCGATAGTCTGAATTTTCCCCAGACCACTCTTTTGGCTGGTATGCTGCTTCAGGGCGTTCAGGAGTTGAACCGTGTTCGAAAAGCTGAAGGCGTCGTGTTGAAGACTGCGAGAGGTCATCCCATCTGATAAGGCAAATTCTATCCATCGACAAGGCCAGTAGATGATTCGAGTCGTGCGGATAGTTGATCCAGTACTGGCCCAGAGGGTCAACACTCTTGTTGCTGTCGTACTGGTAGGTCGCACGGATACTTCCTTCTCTTATTGACCACACGACAACTCCGGCTTTCGACGTGACGAGCAGCAATGTGTTATCTTCGTTCAGTAGTACCTGATATACGGCCTTTTCAACTTTCACAGTAAACCGGGTAATGACTCCAACTCGGGGCTGGATGCAAAACACGTTGACATAGCCAGATAGATCGGCAGTCGCCAGATGTGTTTCGTCCTGACTCCACGTCATGTGGAGGATAGATGCCGCAGCAGGGAATGGTATTGACCATGATCGAGTTTGATCCTCGTTGTAGACCATGACTTGGCCTCTTGAATCCGCAATCGCGTATTTGTGAGTCTGACGTCCAATCGCAAGAACGTCGACGGCTTGTCCAGAACCACTTGAATACAGGCTTTCCTGTTGCCGAGCCAAGAAGTGACCTGCTCCTGGGGGAGCAGAAAGACCTAAGCTGACCAAAGACAGGGCTGTTGGAGCCCATACAATGCATTGAGCCCCTACAAGCAAGAATACCTGGGAAGCATCTGGGCAAATGGCCATGTCCGTAAAGATGCCGTCGCTCACCGAACCGGAACACAGATAGTGGCCATCAGTTGTCTGGATGTCCAGCTTCCCTTTCCCATCATTGACGAGAAATATTGGCCGGCTCGAACATCCCTTGACGTCGAATGTACCAAAGCCGGCAAGTTGTCGAGTGAGGCGTTGTTCAAGATCCCATATCGAAGTGGAACCATCAGCCCGAACAAAGGCGACGTTTCCAAGACTTGCCCAGCCAATCCTGACGACAGGTGATGGAGGGGGGGAGGAGGGTAGGGTGTCAGGTTCCACTTGGTTCTGGAAGAGACCACGATGAGAGACACGACATACGGATGATGGGGCATTTCCATACGAAACAGCGATCATCGTTGCATCATGGGTGAGTCTGGCGCATGTTGGAGGCTCTAGCTCGCCGTCTGCGTCGTATGTGGCCACGGTCTCAAACACTCTTCCGGTTGTTGACGGTGACTTGAGCGAAAACTCCAACAGGTCCCCGTCGTCAGCGCACACCAGAATAGTGAAATCGTCTCGCCGGAAGCCCATGTCGAGAGGCTCAATAGCCGGCGGGGGGCCAAATACTCGCAGTAAGACCTGTCTATCGACGTCCCAGATTTTGAGGGTATCGCTCCCGTAAGTGGCGAGCATGTTGCCGGCCGTGCTGAACCGGACCATTCTAATGCCTTCGTCATGCTGGAAAATACCCGCACGAGAGAAGTCGGATGTGTTGAAGACGATGATGTCGCCACCAGGATCGCGTGAACAGACAGCCATCTGTCTTGCAGTGCAAGCTATCGATCCAGCATTTGAGGGTACAGCAAAACGAGCGCGAACATCAGTCCATGACTTGTGTGCTAACCCCTTGACGGCAATCGTCAAATGTCGAGCTTGAAATCTCGTTTGACGACGTAGTAGAGACTGTAGAGGACAGAACGCAGGTATGACATCAGTCACTGACGAAGGGCGTCTTCGTATCTCTCTTCCATATCTACCAACAAGCTGGATCAGCTCCGTGGCCCAAGAATTTAGCACATCCTGGAATGCAACGCTGAGGTGGATTTGAGCGTCGAATCGCAGCGTGAGCAAGGCGGACGAGACAGGCGCCAGTGAATCAAGTTGCTCTGTTGCAGCCAGCAGATGAATCCACGTTATAATACCACGCCCTGATATGAACTCTTCGAGTAGGGCGAGGCAATCCTGGTCAAGAGCGTGTTTTGCGCGACCAAGATGGACGTGCCAGGAAGTGCTGGCGTATACGGCGAAGGAGTTCAGCGGTGGTAATGATCTTCCTTCATAAGTTGACATTTCGAGAAGAGCCTTCAGACAAGTGCTGAGAAGAAGCGTATGGGCAGTCGCATCATCTGAATATAAGTCATGGTCCTTTGATAGGACCAGAAACTCTCGAAGCGTTCGATGTCGCAGCCGTACAGGGTCTTGCTGTATAAAGACCCATGCTTCACATAACCTCGATGCGCTCCGAAGGTCCACTCCTTTTTGGGTTTGGATGCAAAGGGCCTCAGCCAGTTGCATGCCAGTGAGAGGTTTGTAAGCGTGAACTACCCAGGTCAACAAAGCCCTGAGTAGCGACGCATCTCCCCAAGCCCAGTTGGCGCTCTCCCTTATGTACACAGCCTTCCACAACGATTCGAATTGGGTGTGTGCGCTTTTGATTGCCTCGTTGAGATGATCTTCTTGACGGGTAGAGGTCAAATGGTGCGCGACAAGGGCTGCCCAGAGAAAGTTGCCGGCCGCCCCTTGGAATATTGCAGCTGAGATCTCAGTTGATCGGCCAAATCGTGACTCTATGTATGCCTTCAAAGCCATCTGTTTCCCTGCGCTTTCTTCGATGTCGACTATGCGAGGTGCCTCTTGTTCGCTGAACTGACACAACGCCTGTTCGATTGCTCCGGACCAGCGGCTTAGGAGGATTACTCTGATGGGGATTGTCGACAGAAAAGAGTCGCGCAGTATCCGAATGAAATCGTGCGGGGTGCTGCAAATGTCTAGCCCGTCTATGATCCAGAAGAACGGCTCATTGAAGTCTTCTCTCGGGTAAACTGACTCCGGAGAGAACAGATTTAACCATGCAGGCCATCCCGCTGCAAGATCTATGGTGTCCGCCCCACGACTGAGTCGCAAGAGGTGGGCCCGGAAATGTTGGGACTGCTGCGCCAAATACAGAGCAAGGGGACCAAATAGACAATGGAGTGAGTCCCGGGCTGATTCTGTCTCTTGCAGCAAGGTGAAATGACATCGCCGGTCAGATTTTTGAAGGTGTTGAACCAGGTAGGATGCGAGGACTGTCTTCCCCGAGCCAGGAAGACCATGGTACCACAAAAGGCTTGGTTTTTGTGAGGTATGCTCGAGAATAGACACAAGGTTGGCGTCGGAAGCAACCCAATCGCATGATCCAGGTGCCATGACCTTCTGAAGATGTGCTAGGTCATGTGGAGGCCCGCCGTCAAGGCTCAAATAATTCTGGATTCGTCTTAATTTTTCGTCAAACGTCATCCGGCAATGGTTTCCGGACCATGGGCCGACTTCCTCAATGCAGCGTTCAAGCCGGCGAAAGAGTTTCCTGAATTCCGGGTGCGTAGTGCTGGGAAACCTCGCAAGATTTCGGTGATTGGTGTTCATTGGAACGATATCCTGTGCAGGCAGAAACGCGATCGACGACTGTTTGCTAACGATCATCTGTTCTCGATTAGCGCATGCATCAATCTGTGAGGCTTGTTATACCATACTCTACGGAGTGGGAAGACCCCCATTTCTTCCATCTCATAAAAGGATGTAATAGTTATTTGCTCGGACATGGCTCGGAACTCCTCGCTAATCCTCTTCAGGTCTGGAGACTTGCGCTGCAGGGCTCTGACGTATGGCTCAACATCCATCCGAGCCGATCTCATAGCAGACACCAGCGAATCAGCGACGCTTGATCCCTCGTGAGGCGTCCCCAAGAAGAATATTGCACAAATCGACTGGATGAGATTTTGATACTGATGTTCGATAGCACCAAGGATGCAAGCATGTGCGCTGTTAGTGCCAGAAGGCAACAGGTGGAAAACGAAACTTACTTCTTTGACAACAAGGCCACCCAATGAGTGAGCAATGACTACAATCGGAACCTAGTCCATCTTATCAAACAAGTTTGTCACATACTGGTATCGAAGAATACTCACATCTTGCATATCATCCCGAAGATGACATAGAAAATCGCGGGCGAAGTCGGTGATGCTAGCTTCTGGCCTACGATGCAGCGTCTTGAAGCTGTCGGAAGGGTATCCATAGGTCCACACTCGGACCATCTGTAGTGGTTCTTCTTCGCAAATATTCGCAGGCCAGAAGCATTTCGGGTCTGCCTTCCATGTCCATGTTGCTTGGCTTTTCCCACCCAGGCCGTGGATCAGAACCACGTCGGCGTAAGGGATGCCTGTGCTTGGTTCATGTATTAAGGAGAGTCCGTGAGGGTTCTCGTCATCCTTAAGCCGGTATGGCCTTTCCGGGCGGGTGTTGCGGCTGTTTCGATTCATCTTGGTCGTGAACGGAAAGCAGAAAATGACAAACCCCCGCCTCGTTCCTTCCAGGTGTTGATGGGCCGCGGTGTCGGTCATACGCTAGGCCGTTTTCGTGACCCTGGCATCGCCAAGTGCCAACATAACCGCCCGCGGACCATCACAATTCGGACAACGATGGAATGCACACCACAAGCTTGTCGGCGATGGATTCCAGGGGGGTTCCAGCATCAGACTCCAAGCTGAGAAGCCGTCTTCTCTCAGGTTCGTACCCTGAGCTTTTGAGCACGGCGAAACTGATCTCAAGCGAACAGAATTGCCCGCATCTTCTGACATTGTAAATTGCCGCACTATCCGAAAAGGATGGATTTCAGCGGCACGCGTGGAAGTCCTCCTCTCTGGAGAAAGATACCATTATCACGTCAAAGTATGTTCGGCTTGTGTAGTGTTACACTTTGACTAACTCGTAGCAAGCTTGCCAATTCTCCCACTGGAAGTGAAGCACTTGCAGGGCAACTCGCGGCGCTAACGGCCCTCCGCGCGACTGGGTTGGAGGTCATCCCAGAGCCCAGGACGACGACGAGCGGGAGAGCCCAGGACGACGACGAGCGGGAGAGCCCAGGACGACGACGAGCGGGAGAGCCCAGGACGACGACGAGCGGGAGAGCCCAGGACGACGACGAGGAAAGGAACCGAAAGAGAAAGAGAAATAGACCGTGGAATGGTTCGGCCCTTTATACATCCCGAGCCTCTGGCCGTGCTGGTGACGGACTTCCTACGGATCAGCAAAAGCCTGCCGGAGGCGCAGCCACTTTGCATCAGCATTGCTGCGCTTCACCGAATCAGCATCTCGCCAATGGAAACTCATTTCGGATGCCTGGGTCAGCGGTATCACGGGACGTTCCCCCTTCCGAGGCAGTGTAGCCCCCAGTGGTCGGTCGTCTTCACCGTGATGCTGAAACAGCTGTGGCTGTTTGGTTTGGACTTGCATGCGCCTTGGCAGGGAAGGGAGACTGACATCTCCATTCTGATTGAACAAACAGTCGGGAGGTTGCTCAGCCCGCTTCAGGCTGATGACCGCCTTCTCAAGCCATGTCTTGTTCACGGGAACCTTTCAGCCGACAACATGGCGGTCAACATCGACACGGGGCGCCCCGTCTTCTTCAGTCCCATCGGACTCTACGCCCACAACGAGTTCGAACTGGGAGCTTGGCGAGGTGTTCATCCGCTACCGCGTAGCTACTTCAGGGAGTATCAGAAACACATGCCCCCTAGCGAGCCAGCCTCGCAGTGGGAAGACCGCATTTGCTTGTACAGCGTCTATTTCAACCTTGTCAGGCTCGTACATAACCCAAGGGCTGAGGAAGTCAAGACACAGCAAGTCCATATCAATCTATGCACCACATACCTATGCTAACCCAAAGACAGGATACTACAAGACATTGATTATTTGAACAGAGCATATGCTTGACCATCAAGGACGCCGTCTCCTGTCAAGTCGACCAGGCTGGAACGATAATTAGGCTTGTTTTTTACTTTGTGGGGAGACGAACGGGCAGGACAAGAGCTAGCTTCGAGTCTGAGCTAGCGTCGACGACCTGTAGATATTGGTTGCCCTCCATCACATCTCACGTAGAATATGTCGAGAGGCTGTGTGGAGCGCAAACCTAGCATGATTTGGCTGTACGCAAGCGTTTTGCGGCATTGTGCTCGAAGTCCTGGTAATCATTAGCCCAAGTTTACAAATCAGGCAACGCGATCAATACCTTGACGAGGTTGGACAACCGGCCAACCACATCTTGCCCACCCATCTCTTCCACCCTGCCAGCCCGGGCCCTGTTTGCAACAAGACCCTTGACAACGCGAAGAAGCTTCGGCGCAGTTAGCACCATGTCCTCGTTTGTCACTTCTGGATTCCTCCATTGGGCCTCGATCACTTGAAGCCAGCGCCCAATGCTAGACCATTGAAGTACATGTCCGCCCAACGCAAGAGTCTGCGCTCCTCGGATCCTGAAAGCAAAGTGGATCGTGCCGGAAGGGAAGAACACAGTCTGTCCCGGTGAGAGAATAGCGTATCTCCATTCACCTCCAGTGAAATGATGCGGGTCAGATGCCCATGCCTCTTCTTCCTTTTGACTTGGGTGCGACATCCATCCGAAGCCGAGATCCCCTTCTTGAGCCGTGATCCAGGTTGAGTAGCCATCGCTGTCCGTATGCGGCTCCGTATGATGCCCGCCCTCTGACAAGAGAGTCCATTCTATGATATTGCGCCATGAGGTCCAGTCATCCCCCGAGGCTGCTATCCTTTGAGCGCTACTGCCCATTAAGACAGTATCGCGAACTCGGAGCAGGAGCTGACAATTCTCGCCTTCCAGGAAAGACGGCAAGGTCGAACAGAACGGGCTCTGAAGATCAAGAAGATTCCAGGGATCGCTGGTATGTTGCTGATTGAGGAACCGGTCGCGTATTTCGAGAAGGGTCTTGGTCTCAAATGAATCCTCGGTGAAGCTGCGAGAGGGTACCTGAACAGATACGGTCCGATCAAGGCCAAGATCCTCCATCTGTCGAAAAAGCTGCGATATCGGTCGGTGTTTTTCTCTCCATTGGAAGTGCTGCTGGCCTTGCGTAAACACTGGGGCGTCGATGGTTCCACCTTGAAGAAGCTTGGCTGCTTCTTCTCCACTTAGAAAAAATGCTTCGTGATCGGTGGGCCGACTGCTTTTACGCAGGAGTTGCTGGATGTACTCATCTACTCGCCTGCCTCGAGAGCTCGGCTCACGTTCTGTCGTCTCCAGTTCATGTAGCACCAGCTGGCGATACTTCTCATCGAAGAATGGATCGCGTGTCGGGCGTTCGTATCGTTTTTGCATAGCCGGCGGGGGATGATAACTAGATGCGTCTGCTTCGTCATATCGGAGTCGTTTCGGATGTCCAGCGTCGACAAGGTCAGGGAGTGAAGCACGCCGTCGCCGGGGATGTGCACTTGTATCCGAACTTGTCACTCTGGGAGTCTTTTCCGGCTTCTGTAGTCGGAGAGGATCCGTTGGTGACATTGCTTCCACAAACTTCTTGAGATGCGCATGGCACATGTCTTGATAAAGCACCCCCGGAGACACAAGCAGTGCCTGCTGAACGGCAAAGTAGTCACATTGGTCTAGAAATGCCAAGAAGGAAACTGGGATTTCGGATGGACAGCATCGTACGCCAAGTCGATCCTCTCGGTTGATCGACCTAGTTCCACGGCGCGCTGGTTGAGAGGCTCTCCAGGGCGTCTCATGATATTCTGGTTGGCTTGTCTGTTGACGAAGTCGTGCAGATTGGCGGCCGGCGTCTGGAGCCCGCCCTGTGGCTGTCTTGCCACTCGACGCATCACCGCTTGACATTGGCGATGGTGGAAGAGCCCTTCTGGATGCGTTTTTGGATAAGTTTAGCTCATTGGTGTGACTGCCTGGTGGGGCATTCTCGGATGCCACTCGAATGTAGGGATGCGTAGTAAGAGGAGAATCTGGCGGCGAGCTTAGAGGCGTTGACTGCTGGGAACAGACAGGAGAAGAGACTTGAACACTGTCAGTAGGCGGCTCTGTAGAGCTGGCATGCTCATTCTCCACGCTGGCAGAGGAGAGTGGCTCTGAGACCGCACCCTCTACAGAGCCATTGTCAAAGACCTTCCCGATGGACATGTCGAAACGCGAATCTGTTGATCTGATTCCCGCTGGGGGTTTGAACTGGCGCCAAACCAAGAGCCCGTATTGGTCGAAGTCGTACTCGTGCGGCAAATCCTTGGTGGAAACCTCCCTGAAGGGAAGCGAGATGTTCTCGGGATCTTTGTCCTTGACGTACGAGTCCTCGCTCGACCACTTACCGAGGTTCTCCAGCTCGACAAGGTCAAGAGGGTCCGGCGATTCTCGAATGTGATGTCTCCTCAACATGCCGTTCATCTGTGCTCTTCGCGACAGTAATTGGTTCGCCTTGATCACCATTTCGGCCCATCCCATCTTGTTCGCGACGGCCCCCAGCTTCTTGCAGAACTTCCATCCCCTGGCGGGCCAGTTGTAATGTTGGACTTTCTCTCGACCCCAGCGAACACTGACGGATTTTAGATGCGGAAGGCACTTCTCGATGATGTCTGCGCCGCTCGCTGCAACTCCGATGAAGCGAGCCCATTCTTCTGCATCATTCTGCGCTCTGTCTGCCTTCGCCTGCGTCTTCTTGTAGCTCCTGTAGTCGGGACACTCGGCGAGCATCACACGCTCAAAAAGGGCAATAAGTAACCCCACCTCAGTGTACTTGTCGAGCAATTGACTGCGCATTTCTTCGCAGAGCCGGAACTTCTCCGCATCGGTCTCGCAGAGGCGGACATCTGTGCGAAACGTCTCGATTAGCTCAGCTTGGGTAGTGCTTATGAGGAGAAGATAGGGTTCTTCATCAGCGGCATCGACAGGAATGTGCGTGGTGGAAGGCATTTGTGCAGATGCAGGAGAGTCCATCGTGGGCGCGAAGATGGTGATGACGAAGTTCTCGCAGGTCAGGGTAGATACGCGTTTGAGACTGGTTCAGTCTGAACTAGTCCGTTCTATGATATGATTGGCGAGATATCGAACGCGTTCCCTTTCTCCCAGACTTGATTGATTGATTGTATTACGCCCGATATGGTCTAGGGCAACTACCGGATAAATACATATTCCATTCCGTCACGCATCTTTCTCGTCTCGTCCAGCCCTTACAAAAGTCTCTTCCTGAATGCACACTACGCATGATCAATGGTTGTTGACGAATTCTCGTGGGGGTTAGTAGCAAGTTGTCCGTGAAGGCGTCTTCTCCAGGTGCCCAGCTTCCTATAGTCAGCCGCTGGTGCGAACCTGCTGTCATGGCACGAGGTGAGTGTGTTAGTAGGAGAGGGTGGGCAGTTGTGGGTAGGGTTATGGGGTTTTCTGTCCTTCGTTCAGTCTCCCAGTTGCCATGGCGTACTTGATGGTCGCATGCACTGCCGCCATGTCGGGTTTCCAATCTTCCAAGTCCGTGGACGCCTTCCCCCCAAGATGGAAGGACAGGCTTCCCGTCTTTGCTCCGGTTACTTTCTGCATCTCGGCCCGTAGCGAGGTCCATCTCACGCATCGAAAGAGGAAGTGCTCTACCGTCTCCGCAGCTTGCCCGCAGGCGCACTCGACGTCCAGTGTAGCGCCGATCTTCCTCAAGTAGGTGTTCAGTCGTGTCATTCCTGTCCGCAACTGCGCGAGGACGCTCGCCTGCGCTGCTGTTAGGCCTTCGTATATCCAGCGCGTATGTCTTCCCGGGAGTGCTGTGTCGATCCTCTTGGAGTATCTGCTGACGTCTGCTGGCAGGGCATGGTGTCCTTCCTGGGTCTTCCTCGCCGCGGCGAGCGTCGTCGAGACTGCCCGATACGGTTCCTTCCTCAGCGGTTGTTCCGGGTCGGCGGCGCATTGTGCTGCTCTCTTCGCTGCTCGGGTGAGCTCCGATTCCGTGTCGGTGGGGAATCCATCCGATCGAGACCGTGACGCCTTTCTCTCTGAGCCTGTCGACGGTGGCGTAAATCCGCTCCATATCTGCCTGTCCGGATTGGCCACGCGGTTTGGTGATCGCTTGCGTCGCTGCTTTGTTCCTGGTGAGAATGACAATGTTGCCAAATACCAGGCGTCTCGATGTCTTGCGCACTATCTTGTTGACTGCGTCTAGCATCCTATCGTGAGCATCCAGGCCTTTGTGCATGGCTGCTAGCTCGGCCGTGAACGGGTTCTGCATGTCTCTTGGCCCTAGTCTGGCTCTTTCCGTGAAGACGCCCTCGGCCGCCTAGATGGCCCGCGGGGTCCTAGTTGTTACACCGATGCCGACCGTGTCGCTTCTCGTCGATGTGCTTGTGGTGATCACTGTGGGGTTTTGTGGTGCGCCCTCAGTAAGGGCCGTGGTCACATCCTTCTCCTGGAGTAGGTTGATTCTCTTCTCCCACGGGCCGAGTGCGAACGGCTTGATGATCTCCGTGTTGTCGACGGGTATTCCCTCGTGTGCTGCTGCTGCTATTCGTTGGAGCGGGGACGTGAACCGTCTCGTGCTGCTCCCCACAGGCTTGCGGTCGTGTCGTCCGAGTTTGCACCTTAAGCCAGCCGCAACGGCAACCCGTCTGTAAGCCGACCGACATGCGCATCCGTCCTCTCGAGCCACCGTGTCGTCTCCGCAGGTCTCAATGTAGGGGCCACCACGCCGGCGATACCACGTCAACGCGAGACGGCCTAGGTACGAGCTAGGGGCATACCGGAAACGGGGACGATGCCATGTTTCATGACGGCCCAGCAGAACTGGGAGCGCATCCGGTAAACCGGCGATACCACGTCTGCGTCACCGCCCAGGTACGAGCTGGGAACGCTCCTCCCCCACTGCCTTCTGGTCACGACCACGGCGCTACGGCCCACCGGCAACCCCGGGCGCAACCCCAGGACCAGCTTCCCGTTACCGCGCGTCGTCTCCGCTACGCGGCCGACCATGTCTTGCAGATCAGAGACGCACGGCAGCCGCCACGCCGGCACGGCTACCCGCACTCTGTCTACTAACCTAACCTATGTCTACTATATGATTTTCGATCGCGGTGCGCTGTGTCTTCGAGGTCGGTCCGGCCGCTTGTCTTGTGCACGAAGCTTAACAGGTCTGCTAACACCGGAGCCGGCCCTTCGGTCTTAACAACTTCCATTACGCTCGACAGAGCACGTAGGCTTGTTCCAAGCCCTCGCCGGGAGACGCGCCGATGCCTCATGATGCTCGACTCGTCCGCCTCCCGAGCCCAGAGCCGGATGGATCAGAGGGTGTCCTGTCTCTTCATCAACGTCAGCCAATATCAAGTCGGATGGTTTTCTTACGCCAGTATCCCTCGCGCAGCTTGTTGGCTTCGGAAACAGCGTGGGTGATGCGGTGGTCGTGGATCGCGTGGTCCGTTTGTAGGTCCGAGGGTACCAGTGAAAAACCTTCACGGCACCACACAACCGCGGGAATCGAATGCGCGCGACGCGCCGCACCACACCTGCCGTACCTACTGACACCGGACACCACGAGAAGGTCTGCTGCTTCGTCCTACTGCTCTTTCAAGCAGCATCCAGTGTGCTCACCGGGGGTAGCCCATGTCGGTGCTCGTGATGGACAACGCATCATTTCATCACTCGGAGAGAGTCAAGGAGATGTGCATGGCGGCGGGCGTCAAGCTCCTATACACCACTCCCCCCCCTTCTCCCGTACTCGCCCGACTTGAACCCTATCGAGGAGTTCTTCAGCGAGCGGAAGCGATTTGTCAAGCGGCAATGGCGGGATCACGAGGACTGTCAAGACTTTGGCGCCGCCTCAACACACCAGATTTACATTCAGAGCTCACCCAGGCATCACCAAAGCCCGCTGCTTTAAGGGTGATCAGGGTGCCACGGTGGGTGAGACCTGGGTGAGTATTATGTCAAATGAGTGAGGTGGGTGAGGGGACGGGTGAGGTGGTGTGTAGGCAGTGGGTCAACACGGCTTAGGTCTGTCACGCTGCGCAAAGAGCCGATAAAAGCCCCTATCTATGCCTTGTATGTAATGAAAAGTTAACTATATATATATGTATGTACATATGTACGTCCACTCTCTTTTGGTGTTCCAAGCTCTGAATTTCTTGCCACGGGTTCACGACTTCCCACTGGCGATCACAGGCTTCTAAACTCTTTCTTTGCCAGCTGGCGTGGGGGCGTGAGCGCGTGAGCGCGTGATTACTGTGCCTTTGAGTGGTCGGCGGGGTCCATCCTTGACAAAGAATTGCTTCAGAAATGCGGTATTTACCACGGTAGCATCTCCAACGTTCTGGGCGTTGAAGGTGATTTGTGCTCAAGTTTCGATTGAGATGTTCATTTGTAGTTGTGCTGGCAGTATGAGTAGAACCACGCCCCTTCTGAGTAGACGTGCTGTCCGGCGGGTGTAAGTTCCGTCTGCATTAGCGTTGCGGGCCGCATGTTCGCGGTGTGCTCGTACGCAAAACTCGAGGCTTCGGTCATGGGGACGTGGGCCCTAGGGTTCTGCGACATGTACGCGAGCTCGGGTAGCGCGGGCGCCTGGGCCGTGGCGATGAGTGTCGAGCCCTTGGTGATATCGTTTGATAGTATAGGCGCCTGCTGCTCCTGTACAGTGTCGATGCCGTTCTGGTCCCGCTCGATCTCACGCTCGCGGGGCCGGGGCGTCGTGTCGGTATGC
Source organism: Verticillium nubilum (assembly GCA_002851675.1). Taxonomy (NCBI): domain Eukaryota; kingdom Fungi; phylum Ascomycota; class Sordariomycetes; order Glomerellales; family Plectosphaerellaceae; genus Verticillium; species Verticillium nubilum. Next base: position 167,790 of record NMXI01000067.1, read on the forward strand.
CATCGCGCGTGTGTACCGACGATGACGTTCCTCGGCATGGTCAGCTTGGACGGGATACCGCCTTGCATGGGTATGTCTTCGCAGAGCTCAGGGTACTTATTAAGAAAATCGACATTCATTGTCCAGGACCTGATGTCCCGGATGCGTTCCTCGAAGAGCGGCGCGAGCTGGAAGCGACTAGTGGCCGAGTTCTGCACGAAACAATCGTTGAAGCCGAACTGCCAGAGGATGGTAAGATTAGATTGAAAGAGCTGCCAGAAGAGGTTGGCGCAGTAACGGTGCTGGGAGAAGACAAAGCGCTCCCGAATCCCGGGCCTGTTTATGGTGAGTCCTGATGGTCGCGTCGTACTAGGGGTTGTCTGCTGGATGCCAGCTCAGCTAGGAGACGAGACGTACCAGACTAAGAAGTCGATCGCGTATGAGTGAGGAATTGCTGACTGTGATGGTCTTGTGTTCCGTTAGCAACGCAGTCGGTCAACGCCGATGAGTATAGGAAGACTCACCTCGGTCGGAACCACCGCGGCAAGGTGGCCATCCTCTCTGGTGCGGGGTCCCCATGACAAGATATCAGGATGTGCATCATCTTCAGGATAGCCAGCCGTTCCACCGGGTCGCATTTGGAAACACAAAGATCGTCAACCACTCGCAGCTTCCGCCACGAGGCAGTCATCATACCCGCTCTCTCCACGCTGTGCCATCCTTCAACGACGGCCCGGACAGGTGTGTCTTGGCTCGCGCGGTCCTCAGCTTCCATGGCTAACTGTGTCAGTTTAACTGGCCTGCCCAGGGCGTAATTGGATTCTCTCCAAGTGTTACGCTCGGCGTTACCATGGGGACCTTGTTCGGCGATGGTGTCACATTCGCACGGCTGGGGAGGCGGCGGGATGATATAGCCATCTCCAGAATTGTTCGACTCGGAAGAAAACTTCGAGTCGCTCCTCAGAATCGTAGAAGGGTTCTGCGACAGCTCGTCAAGCCCAATGACTGCTTCCCTGATGTACGGCGGCATGGAAGAGGTGCTCCCAGCACCGTGGGGCTTCCCAGGCGCGTCAAATTTCCAGTCAAAGCTGTTTGGAGGCGGCGGTATGTTGAGGTCAGAAGTGTGGTGCTCATCGAGGCGCCCATGGCTTATCGTCAACGCCCCTTGATTAGGCGTCTGCTGGAAAGGCTTGACGTCCACGGGGCTTTCGTGGTCGGCTAACGCCTGCATGGCGGTCACGACGGAACCAGGGGAGCCTTTGGCCTGCTGCGTAGAGAGTGCATCCATGTGATGTTGGATGGTGGTCCCGAGCGAGGCCAGAACGCCCGTGAGCTTGTCGTGCTCCTGCGTCTTCTGGAAGAGCCGCTCCGTCAGGCGCAAGACCTCAGCGTTGGTGTCATTGTGGGACAGGCGATCGACGAGCTCTTCGAGATGGGCGATGCGACTTTTAGTACGGTTTCGTGCCATGCGTTGGGCCTTTCGGTCAAGCTCGCGTTTCTTGAGTCGACGGGCGGTGACCTCGGGCATCTCATCTTCGAACTCGGTCTTTGGCGCTGTCGACATGACGAGTTTTGGTACATGCATGAAGTATTAGGGTTTGAAGGTTAGAATGAGCGTGGTACGTTGACTTGAGCTTTCGGGATCAAGCTCCTGGTGTCTGGATTCACCGAGCAGGAGAGCAGAGGGGTGCTAAGTGGAGATATATAACCTCACCGTAGCTCCCCTTTGCAGCGCTCGAGCACATGCCGGCGGACTTTGGTGACGAGTCGAGGAATGGGGAGCCAGCTGACCGGGAAACTAGCTAGCCATGGTGTTTTTGCTTCTTCTTGGAGCAGGCTAAGGCAACATTAGGTAATTGGGCGCCCGAGTTCAAGGGTAATACAGTTATACACAATGGCCTCAGCGCCCTGATGGGCGCGGATAAGGGTGATAGCAGACGATAACGCGGGCTTTGATTGGCCCGAAGGCAGTTCGTAATGTCGATCAACAGCCTTGTTTCAACGTTCCATAGTGTGGCGGTCAGTGGTCGCTGCCCCGGACCAAGATCCGTGAACCCGCGATTGGCTGCCCGCTACACGCTCAGTCTAATGCGTCCTAGCGCCCTGCCAAGGGGTGCACGAAGTCTGCCCATGTCCAGGCTGTCGCTTCGTGCCCCGCAGCCAGCAGCCCTTCCCAGCCCCCCTGTAGTTTTACTGTCAAGCCAGGGGCGCCTACTGTCACCAGACCTGTTCGGTATATTCCCGTGCCCTCTAACCCCTCACTTGCATCATCCGCAGCAAGATCGCTACCATTTGCGGTACAGGTCCATGTACATCCCGGCCCTCTCAGAATATGTGTACGCAGCCCTCCAGCCCAAGGGTGCAGTGGAGGAGACGCACGTGCATGGCCTCCGCCGACGAACACCCTTGCCTCCTGCGCTGGCCCCAAAGTACCGGATCTCGACTTCTTCACCTACCTTGGTCTCGAATCTTGCTGCTCCAGTCCCCACAAAAACGGGATATCTGCTTCTACCCCGTCGTTCGGCCTTTTATTGAGTCGGCATGACCTCTACCACCACACCTTTGATTCTTCCTCTTTGACTGAATGTTTGATCGTCTGTATATTCTCAAAATCGGCACCCCGAGAAGAATTGCGCGTACCTCTCTGCTTTGGGCACCACAAGATCTTTTGATGGCGAAGTTAGCGTTCTAAGGTGGGAAACGATGAGCCGGGCTTGCCAGACTCGAACCTTGTCCATCTGCAAAGCGTCCCTCTTCGCCTTATATGCTAGTCCATTCGCTTCAGCGTTTCCTTGAAAAGGTCCCCCGCAAGCTCGCCACATGATACGAAGAGGTTCTGGAAATCCGTGCTCGTCCATAATACTTTCACTTGACATGCTGCGTATCCTGTGACGAGGTCGCGCAAAGCGCCCGGCGAGTCGTCTAGCTGAGCCGTGTTGTCGTATGCATATCGCATGAGCTGCACGATGTCCCCGATCCTGGACTCAAACAGCTTGAAAGACACAAGTTCTTGATGAAGCTTGTGCAAGGCCAGCGTCTCTAACGCCGGTATTCTGTAACAGTCAGCGAAGACGAACATCTTCGCGTGCGACAGAAAAACTCCGGTATAGTCTTCGCCTTCCGTGTTCTGGATTGGCATTGGGATCCTAGTCTCCACATAGTGGCGGGTCTTGAAAGCCTTCCACAGCTCAGATCTCTTATTGGGTGCTCTCTTGTTTTTTGGAGTTGCCGTCGAGATCTCCCACGAGTCTTCCTCAGGGTCGCCTTTCTGTTCAACTGACACCTCTGGAAGGTGGGTACCCGAGCTCTCCAGTAGTTGTGGGCGTGCTGGAGTGTAATCATCGGTGTATGCGAATTGGCAGAAACGAATGAAAGTCTCCTCGTCTGTGTCTAACCAGATGGCACGGCCTTCGCGCGACTCTTTCATCTCCCCATTCACGAGAGCGTTGAGAGGGCCAGACAGGGTCGCAACCGCTTCCTTGTGGAGCATGAATTCTCGGTGCTCTGAGCCCACAATGAAGTGGAAAGGCTTTGAGGCTAAGACACTATGGACGATTAACATGTTACGAGTCCCTTCCCATCGAATTAAACATACCTTTCCCAGTGGATTGCCATCGTTCCTACCCACTTAGGTGACAGGCAAGTAGGTTTGGGTCTGTTTTTCCTGCGTTGGATGGCGGTCGGTTGAGAAGTAGGCTGTAATGGCTGCCCATCTGGTTGTTACCCCGCTGTCGTGACGTCGCGCGTGCCAGATGTGGCGGACGTGGCTGACCATATCTGCGATTCAGACCCAGTGGACGACGATGTGACTAATCAACTGTGGCTGGGAATGCTCACAGAAGAAAAACATAGCACGGCAGCTTCGCGAGATGGTTGAAAAGATGAGATCTATGGCTCCTCCCCCCCATCTCATCGGCTCTTGCGATGGTACCGAGATCCGGGATACGAGGCTATACTTCACGTATCGTTCCCCTCCGTGTCGTGATGAACAAGCCTTCAACGAGTTTTTATTATCAGCTCTCTACAAACATATACCTCAGCTCGTGCGGGAGGCGTTTTCTCAACGACTGAAAACTAACCATCGCATTGTTCTCTCCCATTGCGATCTCACGCCCAGAAATATCTCGGTTCACGATGGGGAAATCAAAGAACTCGTTGATTGGGAGGATAGCGGATGGTATCCAGAATACTGGGAGTATGTGAAATTCTTCCAGCGCACTGCTGATAAGGACTGGAAACAATACGCAGAGGATATATTTCCCGAGCTATATCACGACGAGTTGGTTGATCTCATTGCGATGTCCAAGTGGCAGAACTCTTAGCTAGTATATCCGGAATCTAACTAGTCCCCTACTTCGTTTCAAATATCAAAGATGGGTCTGGTCTCGAGTGAAGGACGGACAACTGTAAGTCTGTTGAAGGTAGGTGTCTGGT
>NMXI01000068.1:0-169239 GCA_002851675.1 Verticillium nubilum
GATATTCCTTGGTTGCGTTCCTTGTAAACGGCGTTGAAGGGTAGCCCTCGGAATTCCCCACTGTATGGAAGCCTTCCGGATAGATTCGCCGTTTGTAATAGCCTCGAGGGCCTGGTTGACTTCATCTTCTGTATATCGAGGCATTGGTAACTGAAGTAATGATATCCTGAATTTGGAAGGAATTGGTGCAGAATTAGTAAAGATACGTTAGGTTGTAGAAGGGTGGTTGGGGTGGCGGTGAGGGATTTTGGGGTGGCCCACATGGGGGGGTGGCCCGTAAGTGGGTGAGCAACGTTACGTCAGAACCGTGTAGGTGTTTTCTGAAGTACTCTCGCCTGGGATCAGGACTGCTGCTGCATCGAAACGCGTTCAGCTGCCAGTGAATGATCAGACCCCGTCATCAGTTCGAGAATGCCAGACCTAGCAATTCTTTTCGTGAACTCGTAGTAGTACTCCTGGAACGCCTGCCTGCCCCTCACGTTCATCATATGCGCCACTTTTGACGATCGGACTCACACTGCCCTGAAATTCTGGAGACCACGTCTCACAAGGGTCATTCCGAACCCCTCATTACAAGTGTCACAAGTGAGGCCCTCTGCCTTCATGTCGGCAGCATCCGGGAAGTCCGATGATTGCAGCTGGAATTGGCCTCAATACCTGCTTGTGGGAAGCTTGAGCATTCAAGTTCAATGTGACGACCGGACCTTCGGGGGTCAAGGGACCTTCAGTCGTTATTTCTCCGAGAGGACGATCCATATCATTGGCCTCGTCAGCTTTCTATTAGAAACAGACCGTTCGTCGGTGATGAAAGAAGACGCGAAGACCTTTTACGAACTTCAGAGTGGACAGCTACTACATGTAGCATGCTTCTCCTCCACAAATCGTGGGGGCCAGGAGGTACAGAACGACATCAAGACTCTTCATAACGTGTAGTCTGGTATACTGAATCTGGATGGAAGGTGGAAGTGTTATTGCTTGTGTTGAGATGTCCAACGTAGATTTCTATGATCAGTTGCTCGCCATTCTCTTACAGCACTGGGCCTTCTGCGTAGCTAATGGTTCCTCGTTGAAGATCCATTTTCTGCGGTTAAAGTGTCTTCGCCTAAGGAGAAGCGGATCCAGGCTTGGCTCAGCTCAGCTGGAATTCAGTTACAAAATTATCTTCTCGCCAATACAAACTGTGCCATCAGGAAGACGCCATGCAGCCGTCTTCTCCATCGATGACCTCACTTGGGCTTACCAAATGCAACATCACGGCGGGCACCCCTTTTGCAACCTTTCACACATGCCAACGAAGGGCGGGGTGATCTACATGACTTGACAAGATGTCTTCTAGTCATCAATCTGGATTGTATGCTGCATCAGTTGGAAGGAAATTGTCAGATACAGTGCGTCAACTTGCTGACCACGTACACAAGTTTGGGTGAGTATCGTGAAGTAAGAGGGTCGGTCCATCACGACGATGAGAGGTATTGCACCACAAAAGTTTGATATGGGTCTCCAAAAAGGCACTGACTCGGCAAATACAATAACGGCTTTGAGTTGATGCCGGTCCTTGTCCATGATTGTACCCTGCGAAGCAACCTTCTAGATCACAAGTAGGTTGAGTTGCTGAAGCCTTGCGAAGTCATCGTGCAAGTCAAAGTCAAATGCCTTGTTGAAGCAATGTCAACTTGAGATCAGAAATGGCGTATTTTCCAAGCGCCATGAAAATGACCCTTGGCATTGTCCTTGCACTGCATTACATCTGGTAGCGAACGCTTGTGGACGAGTCAAACAATCGCTCAGCCCGACCATGGCTAAGTGGCTTTGTTGCCCAGATCGCATTCAAGTGGCGAAGCAAACCGTGTTGAAATCGCAACACGACGTAGTCGTGGAACACGACGGCTTCCCTTTCCGCATCGCGACCCGATCCCTTAATCGTGCGTACCTAGGTGGACAAGCACCATCAAGTGGATAAACCGAGTAGTAATAACAAGAGAGCCCACGTGTTTTGGCGAGATGGATATTCCGATTCCTCCTCATTCTTTCGCCAGCTTCATATCGTCGCTCTTTCAAAGACTTATAGAAACGGTCATTTCTGAAGTCCCAACACTGTCAATCTAGCCACAATGGCAAAGCTAAAGCCTTTTCGTGGAGACTACTATCTCTGGAAATATCTCCCTTCCATTCCTCTCGCCGCCGTGTTTGCAGTCCTCTTCCTCGTCGCTACCTCAGCTATAGTCTGGCGTCTCTGGAGGACGCGCAGCTGGTTCTGCACAGTATTCGCAACCGGTGGTCTCTGTAGGTCCACCCTGCTTATTTCATTCTTTCCCATAGCTTACACCTTGCAGTCCAGGTCATCGGATACGCAACTCGCATCGCCGCGCACAACAACACCGCCAAGATCATGTCCTACGCCATTCAGAATGCCTTCATGCTATACGGCGTCAGTGGGCTCATCATGGCTCGGTCCGTGTTCCGGCTTGACGAGTTCATCATGGGGATGGATGGCTATCTTTTGTCCAACGAGTGGCCCTTGTATGTGTTTGACAGTGTGCCTATGCTGGCAGTCATGGTCATTTTCTGGGAATGGTTTCCGTCGATGGCGGTGGATGCCTCGCTGAGGTCGTCGAGCGGGGAGCCACTTAATGTGTTGCCTTCGAGGGGCCATACTGCGACGTCTGTAGAGGAGGGGTGGCACCCCAAGAGTGGCTACCGATGATTGTATCGGACTGAAGTTTCAGCTGGAGTTTGTGTAGGCTCGCATATCGGAGTATGGTGCCTTCTCCTTTGTGGTTTAGAAGTCATTGCCCACTAAGATGTTATTTTCTATAATGTTGACATGAGAGGAAGAATTGAATATTAATATCTATGGAAGCCGCTTTATCAAACAATCCAATGAGACTGGCTGGCCATGGTGATCGTTGTCCGTTTCCGTCATCCAAGTCGCCGACTAGCTAGTCGGCTATATGAAAAAGACAATCAATTAAGCTTCATTCTCCCCACAAGCCCACCACAAGCCCATCGCTTGTCCTCGGTCAACCCACCCCATCACACCAACCGATCATGCTCACTCCGTTACGCATTCTTACAAGGCATCCCCGAGCGGGCTCGTGGCGCCCACAGACCGTTCTGCCCCGGCGGCATCTCTCCACCCTCACATCTGACCTCCTCCCCCTTGCCGGCATCACCATCCTAAGCCTCGAGCAAGCCATCGCCGCCCCCCTGTGCACCCGCCACCTCGCCGACTGCGGCGCCCGCGTCATAAAAGTCGAGCGTCCCGGCGTCGGCGACTTCGCCCGAGCCTACGACACGCGCGTCAAAGGCCAGGCCTCGCACTTCATCTGGACGAACCGCGGCAAGGAGAGCCTGGCGCTGGACCTCAAGGACGAAAAGGACCTCGACGTGCTGAAGAAACTGGTAAGCCGCGCGGACGTGCTTGTCCAGAACCTGGCGCCCGGGGCGAGCGCCCGGCTCGGACTCAGCTTCGACGCTCTACGAGAGGAGCATCCCGGGCTCATCGTGTGCGACATCTCAGGGTATGGCGCCGACGGACCGTACCGTGGGAAGAAGGCTTATGATTTGCTGGTGCAGAGCGAGGCGGGCGTCTTGTCTGTCACGGGCACCAAGGACGACCGCGTCAAGGTTGGCATTTCGCTGGCTGACATCGCGGCGGGGATGTATGCGTATTCGAACTTCTTGACGGCGCTGATCAAGCGTGGCAAGACGGGCAGGGGATCACGGATCGACATTTCAATGCTCGAGAGCATGGTTGAGTGGATGGGGTTTCCGATGTACTATGCATATGAAGGGGCACCTCCGCCGGTACGGGCGGGCGCTGCGCATGCGAGCATATATCCCTACGGACCGTTCGAGACGGGCGACGGCGGGTCGGTCATGCTTGGGCTCCAGAATGAGAGGGAGTGGGCGAATCTCTGCCGGAGGGTGTTGAGGCAGGATTCTCTTGCGGAGGAGGATCCCCGGTTTGCGACGAACAGCCTGCGTGTTACCAACCGCGAGGCATTGAAGGACATCATATGCAATGTCTTTTCGGGCATGACGGCCGGGGCAGTGCTTGAAAGATTGGACGAGGCGGCTATCGCAAATGCCAAAGTCAACGAAATGCAGGATGTATGGGAGCATCCGCAGTTGAAAGCACGCGGACGTTGGACCGATATTGACACCCCTGCCGGACGGGTGCCGGCGCTCGTTCCGCCGGGGGTTGAAGCCGAGGGGGCCTCCTTGGGGAAAGTTCCGGAGCTGGGAGAGCACAACGAGAAGATACTCGCAGAGCTAGGGTTGAAACCATCTTGACATGTAATATACGCATGTTCAGCACGACGAGAGTATTCACCGGGTCCCATCCCGTGGAGGTGATCGGCCGATGACTCACGCCGGTCCTCGGCCCCGCTCGGTCTCCGGCGCGGTCATGGGCGGGGAGTCGGACTTGCCACCGCTGTGTGCCGGTTTCAACATCTCGCCATGATAAATAAGTCATTCAAAATAGTCGTTGATGCTCAAGGGGAGATTACCAAGCTGATTCCTGAGAAGAACACTGGCGACCAGATGAGCAAGTTTCTGATGAGAGCCCTTGTCGCCCCTCAGTCGCCAAACTACTCACCCCGCATTAAATAAAATCTCGACACATCGCGCCTTTGGTTTTGCTTATCAACCTACTACACCATCGTCACCTCGTCAACCTCGTCACCATCGTCACCATCGTCACCTCGTCACCACCGTCACCCTCGTCACCATCACCCTCGTCACCGTCACCCAACAGTCGCCAACATGTCCCCCACGGAGCCCCTCACGCAGGAGTACAAGTATACTCCAGCCCAGCTGGACGCCTACTTTGAGCGCATCAACTTTCCCAAGGCCAAGCACCCCGCGGACCCCCTCGCCCTCCTAACGGCCCTACAGCGCCAGCAAGTCACCACCGTGCCCTTCGAGTCCCTGACCCTACACTACTCAAAGCACCACCGCATATCCATCGACCCCGAAGACGTCTTCGCCAAAGTCGTCACCCACCGCCACGGCGGCTACTGCATGGAACTGAACACCTTCTTCGCCGCCGTCCTCCGCGCCCTAGGCTTCACCCTCATCCACGCCGGCGCCCGCGTCAAAGACGGCAGCTGGCTCGGCCTCTCCCACATGGTCAACATTGTGACCATCGACGGAACGCGCTACCTCGTCGACGTCGGCTTCGGCTCCAACGGGTCATGCCAGCCCATCCCGCTGAGCGAGGACCCTGCCGTGGCGTGCTTTGAGAGGGAGCACCTCCGCGCGCGCGTCACGCGGAGGGCGATCGACATACACACGGACCCCGAGCAGCGGGTATGGGTTTACGAGACGGCGCTGCCCGGTGCCGAGGAATTCGAGGCGCAGTATAGCGTGGTGGATGCCGAGTTTTTCGCTGAGGACTTTGAGATTATGAACCTTGCTACCTCGACGCTGCCGACGGGGTTGTTCGTCAAGACGGTGCTCGCCACGCTGCAGGTTGGCGGTGCGGATGGGGAGGTCGAGGGGGTTTTGATCTTGCTGAAGGACGTCATCAAGCGACGCATCGGTCGAGGCAAGACGGAGGTGCTGGAGACGCTCAAGAACGAGGACGAGCGCGTCAGGGCGTTGGAGAAGTACTACGGGGTGGTGCTGACGGAGGAGGAGAAAAAGGGCATCAGGGGGTTGGCGTCTGAGATAACGAATGCGCCTTACTGATGTGTCATGATTAGACCTCATTTCAAGCATAGCAAGGTACCTTGTTTGACGAGATGAACGCGAAGATGACGAACGGCTCTCGCCAAAGACAAACAGACACCAAAACATCCTGGCATCGCCAGCTAGACAGTGGCCGCCTCAACTACTCTCCACCGTCGCCCCTCGTGCTCAAACTCATTCCCCTTCTCAAGCTTGACATCCTTCTCCATGACAACACCATACGGTATCCCCGTCCCATCACCAACCCTCTTTGTCCTCCGCCAACCAGGCCCAGCACGCCACTCCCACCGCTCAGCCTTGACCTCGTCCATCCTCCTGATGATCCCCTGACACCACGTCCCCAGCATGATGACCATCCCTCGCCCCGCGGACCCCTCATCCCAGACAAGCACATAGCACTTGGCCCTCCGCCCATCGACCCCCTGAATGCTCGGATCCCGCCACACCTCCTCGTACGGCGTCAAGACCCCCGTGTCCGGATTCACCATGCTGCCCGTTTCGAGAGTCCTCTCCTCATCCATGGGCGACATGTCCCCCTCGTCCGCAAGCCCCTCCGTGGCCGTCGTCCGCGAGTCAAGCCAGTGCCGCCAAACACCATGCGTCTCGCCCGGCCCGCCGCGCGGCGTCGACGACGACGTGCCAGCAATAGCCCAGTCGAGGCGCTCCAGCGGGACGACGTCTGCAGGGGTAGGAAAGCGACCAGTCAGTTCAGTTCAGTTCAGCTCAGCTCAGCTCAGCTCAGCTCAGGCGGCGCAACAAGATGACGTCTCATTGACACAAAGGAAGAAGACAGGAACCAAGATCGCGAGACGTATAATCTGGAACAATTGACGACGGCTCACCTTCCGCGGGTGTCGCGCCCTCGGGATACATGACGCGAATGTCGACGAACCGCCTCTCGGGCGACGTGAGGACAACGGTAGACGTCGGCTCGCTCATGGCGGCCGGAAGCCAGCGGATGCCCTCGCGGATGGATATGCTGGCCATGACTGATACTCGTTGGGATTTCCGGTCGATCCCGCCAAGAAAGAAAGAAAGAGAATGAAATGCAATCGGTCCTTGGCTCTTCCGGAGATGTAGCTTTGCAAGATGATGGAACTGATCAGATCCAGCGCCGATGCTGGGAAAAGAGTCAGGTGTTAAGCCTTTTTAATCGCCCCCCCCTGGGTGGAGCCAGCGAGGCCGGCCCTGCCAGCGAAGCCAATGTGGCCGTCGACCCAGTGAGGCTTTATAGTGCCGTGCCAGTCACACAAGTTGACGAGAGCAGGGAGCAATCATCTCCGCTAAACCACAAAAGATAGGCCCGTCCCGTACATGTGTTCCTATTTGGGCTCATTGCTTCATGTCTTTCCCTGACTACAAGAGTGATTCAGCAGCAAGTAGCGTTGGTTTGGAACACAATGGGGTCAACGCATTGTCGATCGATTTCTCTCGTCGCTCGTCGAATCCTCAAAGTTTGTCCTTCTTTTGTCATAATTTGATTCAAGGTGCTCGATACCCAAGCGTTCATCGACCACCTCGACCGAAGCAGCCATCGACCATCTCGACCGAAGCAGCCATCGACCATCTCGACCGAAGCAGCCATCGACCACCTCGACCCAAGCCTCCCCTCTATCGTCATGCTGCCCTCGAAATGAACTTGTCATGCCCGCCTGCCCTGCCTCGTTGGGCGCTTCTATCATGCATTCAAGCTTCGCTTCGCTTCGCGTCGACTCTTTCGGTCAACTTCTTCACCAGGACCCGCCATGTTCTAATCCCCCCGATACTGCCCCCTCAGCGCGTCCACCTCCCGCTGCAGCGCATCTAGGTCTGCGAGGATACTCTGGCCCTCTTTGAGAGCCCCGTCTCCCGACTCCTCGGCAATCGTGCCCTTGTTGTGGTGGTCATGAGCCGGCGGCGTGAACACGCGCACGCTGTCGAGGCTCGTCCGTTGAGACGCCCCCGGCGCATCCATGCTGCCCTTGCTGCTGCCCCTCTGTCGGGGTGGCGGCGGTGGTGGCGCGATATGATTCTCCTTCTCTCCGCTCACTGCTCGTTTGTTTGCCGCATCGGGATCTCGCGGCTGCGGTCTTCGCGTAGACGCCTTTCGCGCTGGAGGAGGCGGAGGTGGGGAGATTTTGGGTCCTTGGTCGGCGGCGCTTACATCTAGAGACCGAGGAGCTTCGAACGGCGTGTTCTCCGCGTCGCTGAACGGGCTTGTCGGCGATGCAAGTGAAGGAAGAGACGAGGACGCGCGCGAGACGGTGACCGGACGTCGTGGTGGCGGCGGCGCAGGGACATCTCTGTTCCGTATGCTCTCGGATCGTGACCGTTGTGAATCAACTGATGACCGTGGCTGCGCTTCATCGTCATGCAGCGGTGCGGCATTCGACGCAGGCATCTGCTTGCTCTCTGCGCGAGCATGCCCTCGCCGTGGCGGCGGTGCGGGTGTAGGCTTCCTGCCAGATGATGGGGCAGGCTCCGGCGTGTGTAGAAGCTCTTCGTGCTCCGGCACTTTCCCTGCCGCCTCACGTGCGAATATGTCCTCCGTCTCGTCGGTCACACGACTCCGCGGCGCTGGGGGCAGCGGCTTGTTGACGTCAGAAGGAGATCTCGGCTTTGGCGACGAGAGGGAAGATGATGAGGACGACGGTCGCGCCAGGGAGGCTTCCTCTAGATATTGCGGCTTTATGGACCTCCCGTGTCGCGAGCTCGGCGGTGGAGGAGGCTTTCGAGGGCCCGGTGGCACGAGTGTCCCTCGGTGGGATGTTGGTGGTGTTGGTCGCGCATCGTCATGGTTCGTCTCGTGAGTTCTGTCGATGGGTGCCGGGGAGAATGTATCGTCATTTTGCAGCGATGCCGTCGGCGGCACAGTCGCTTCAGCCCCCGACTGCCCCGTCAGCAGCAGCCTCTGAAAGGCATTGACGTCGAGAGCTCCCTTGCCGGGAGCCGATGCCGTCGTGGCAGCTTCGAGGTCATGGGCCACGTCCTGGTCCGACTTGTCTTCAAATGACGTCTCGGCACCGCGGTTGGCAGCCACCAGCGGCGCAGCCTCAGGAAGAGCGCCCATGTTGTCGGGATTGGCGGGGAAGCGGCTTTCAAAGGGATCCTTGTCGTCATGATCGTCGTCGCTGTAGCCGGGGACCACAGGAGGGTTGGGCATGCCGCCAGGGGACGGCGGTGGCGACTGCACGCGGACCCTTTTGACGACCTTCTGCTTTAGGGGGGGTGTTGCGGTGCCATCGCTGTCTGTAGAGGTGGTGATCGACTGGAGAAAGGCGGCGGAGGAGGTGGCCTTGGGGATGGAGGGGCGATCAGAGGCGGCGGCGGCGGCGCTCTTCTTGCGGAACGGGTTGGTCGAAATGTCGGCCATGTTGCGCCTGTGTTCTTCTTTTCGCTTTGGGGAGATGATGAGGTAGAGATTGAGTAGCTGATGGGCCTGTGGGTGGATTTCAAATTGCTCCCGCCATTGTCCGGTCTATCCGGCGGGGTGTTGGGGTGGATGTGAGCGAAGAGCGAGGCAATCAGAGGTCGGAGACAATTCGATCAACTCGAACCCCCAGAGCCAAGATCGCACCGCACGTTTCGTAGGAGAAGCTAGCTCTGTCGTCTTGATGAGCAGAGACTGTAGGGCCGCAGGATCGGTGGGTAAAAGGTGTGCAGCGCGAAGTCGAAGCAAGTCGTATTTTGGGTCGTCACGCACAAGGGCGGCTGGCGCAGCTCAGGGTGATGAGGTGTACAGGCAGTGCCTGTCAGGCACTGACAGGCAGATGATTGTGTTGTATTGGAGCAGGGGCAGGAGCGGCCAGCGGCCAGCGGCCAGTAGGAGCCAAGGGGTGACGGGGTGGGGTTCTTTGGATGCTTGGTGTGTGCTGCCTGCCCAGTTTGCCCAGGGACGTACGTGCTGTGCTGTATTGTTGCTGGTGCTGGCGTGGCCGCTGCGTGACAGCGGGAGGAGCGCCGGACAATCCACAGTGACGCTGAAGCCTGAAGGGGACCAAGAGGCGCGAGGAGCTTGCGGCGCCGCTGCCTTATCGGACTCGGATCAAAAGCGGGCCCTTCGGTCAACGGCACGCAGCGTCCTAAGAATCCACCCTCCACCACCCACCACAACCTCCACCACGACGCGGTGTCCAAGCCACACAGCGACCGCCCCTCGCCTCGTCATCCCTAAGCCATTGACGTGCGATTCTTCTTACCAATGCACGGCAATAACAAACTTTCGTACCTCAATCAGCAGGAAATGGTCTGTATTTTCCCATCATCCGCGCAATACACGAGGCCGCAATATCACTACATTACGTTGCCTGCCATTTGCAATCATATCCGTGCTCCTCCGCTACAAGACGAAGCCGCATCACCAAGACATTGGCACGCCATGTCGGAGCTGGTCGCCGAACTCGAGCTGCAAGAAATTGACGCAGCACGGGCAGCATCCGTTGGGCTCAATAAACTGGAGGAGGAGGAGACCGTCAAATACAGAACGCAAAGACGACTCGGCATTCCCGTCGCCCGTCCCGTGTCACAATCCACCGCGCGCTGTTTCAGAACTCAATTTGCATTGATCTGCATCCTGGCACTTGACATGGCAAACACCAAACGTTGCACAAGCTTGGGCCTCACCGACGTTCATCCAACCTCATATTCACACGTGACCTTCAATGTTGCGACGCGCCCCTTGATCGGGGTAAACAAATATTCGACCTTGGACCGCGTCGACTCCACATGCGCGCACCATATCTCAAGGGACCAAACAAAGACTTCAGAGAAAGCATCATGTGCACAAACAGCTCGTATGCTGGAAGCAGTTGAACAAAATATATCATTCCCAGAATCATCATGGTATAATTACAGTCATCCCAAGCCTGCCCCGGCTGCATGCGAGCGCCGCGGCGCTCGCGTCGACAGCCCGTGACATACGGCAAAGACACCCGCGCTTCCTGTAACCAGCCCTAGCCCCTGCCTGCCTTCCCAATTGCAACCGGAACGCCCGCAAAGTCAACCAACGCGTACCGTCATGATCAGCCGTGCTGTCCTCGGCCCTCGGAAGCGTCTCGGACATGCACTAATGGCGTTCCGTCTATGCGGAAGCAGCAGCGGCCTTCTTGGGCGCAGCGGCCTTCTTGGGCGCCGCCTTCTTCGTGGCGGCCGCCTTGGGAGCAGCTGTCTTGGCCACACGACCAGACTTGGTCTTGGTCAGGACGGTGGGCTTCTCGGTAACAGCGGGGGCCTGTACAGTGTTAGCAAAGATGGTTGCGCAAACTTCGGTTTAGGGACAAGACGTACAGCAGCGGCAGTCTTCTTGGTGGCGGCAGCCTTCTTCGCAGGAGCAGCGGCCTTCTTCGCGGGAGCGGCCTTCTTGGGGGCAGCCTTCTTCTCAGCGGGGGCAGCCTTCTTGGTGGCGGCGGCCTTCTTAGCGGGGGCCTTCTTCTCCGTCGTCTTCTTCTCAGCGGCGGCCTTCTTCTCGGCAGGCTCCTTCTTCTCAGCGGCCTTCTTGGGAGCGGCGGCCTTGGGGGTCTTCTTGGCCAGCTTGGTACCACCGGAGGGGCCTGGTACTGTTAGCGAGATGCTTTGCTTGTAGAGAGAACGGCAACATACCCTTGGGCTGCTCGAACACGCCCTTGGCAACACCGGCCTTCAGGGCCTTGTTGAAGCAAGAGTCGAACATGGCATCGCCAACCTTGATGTCGTTCTGAGCACGAACATACTTCTTGAGCGACTGACGCGAAGAGCCGTTGCGGTCCTTAAGCTGCGGTGTGTGTTAGTGGTTGGTGTGCAAAGAGCGTGACCAAGTGCTGGTGGCGGAGTGGAGTCATGCCCAACACTGGCACACATGCCCCCTCTCTCGCGCACCAAGCATGTTGCGCCGGAAGGCTGGGAAGACTAAAACATACGTTGAGGATGGCGTCGTGGATCATGTCCTACGAACAATTAGCAGCGATTCACGTAGGCACACGCCGAAAGGCGACAAACCTGATAGGTGTGCGACTTCTTCTCGGCAGGGGCGCCAGACTCGGTCTTCTTGGGAGGCATCGTGTTGGATGGTGTGGGGTGAGAGACGCGTCGGTGTGTTGTGTTTGACTTTGAAAGCTCTTAGGAGATGCGCGAATGGATGATGGACGCGATGAACCGTGCGGTTATTCAGTTGATGTTTGGTGATAGCGAGTAGAAGCAAGAGACAGCAGGGACAGGTGGTGTGGGAGGAGCGCGCGAGGAGGGGATGGGGGAGTGTTTATACATCAGCGGGGGCACTTGCCGCAGATGCGCAATCAGTAAACTCGGCATGTCTGCTGCGGCAGGTCCAGGTGTGTCCCGGAAGAAACCCGCTAGGCTGTTTCGGGGCTGGAGCTCGAGCTTCAGCGTGTGTGTGCAGATGTGACGGGGTCCTCCAGGGACGGCTGATCGCTCCTGCCAGTGCTGAGATGTGCCCCCACCGCACAGGGCCCAGCACGCTGCCGCCCGTTTTTTAGGGCGGGCCAGACGCGATCTGAGGTAGATGGGGCCTGTCGGGGGGACGGGGGGACGGGGGGAGCTCTCTCCCCCCTCGACCCGCGAACTGCCCTGGCTGCATGAGAAGCTCCCGGAGCTTCGTCCCTTGGGTCTTGCCTTTTGGGGCTCTGGCTCTGGTGTTCCTTCTGTTCCCTGTGCCCTCCGCAGGTACCTAGGTACCTTAGGTAAGGTACACACGGTCATCGAAAAGGGTACTTCCAGAGGTACCTCGAAAATAGGTCCCTCTTTCCAGAAAAATACGTCACGCGGCACCATTTTTCTGATTGGCCAGCTTCCCACCCCCCAACGTCGGTCCCCCTTCTGCGTTGTCTGATCTCGTCCTCGCCCAACGCCCTCCTCATCGCCCACCTCGACGTCTTTGTCCGTCCCCTTCTTCTTCCTCTTTTTCCCTCCTCACTTGCTCTTCTCGTTTGGTCTGTCCACCCTCCATTATGGTGTTGGATGTTTCGCGTCGTCGAATCTCTTCCATTGTGTCTTTTTCCTGCGCCGATTATGTCTCCGAGTGCATGTGAACTTGATTCGCGTCAAGGGTGTTTTTGGGCGACGAGATGTCGTGTTTTGCATCGCTGTCGTCGCGACGCGATTTGCCATGTCATGTCACATTCCCGCTCTGCTACCGCCTCTAGTTGATTTTCCTTGTCTTGATCACATGAGCGTCTTTCCATCATGCTGCCATGCAGTTGAACACATTGTTCATTCATTTCTAATCCCCGCAGAGCGGGTGCAACGCCGTCATGTTTTGATCGGGCGCGACTGAAGCCATCCGCACACCTACGATCTTCCATCACGTCTTGCCTTTTGCACCACTTGCACCCCAATCATTTTTCCTCAATGCCTATCACCATGCATCAATGTCTTGTCATTTTTCCAATGGTGCGACCGGATGGTTATTTTACTTCGAAAAGGGGAAGACACGTCAACAGAGATGCGATCATGAATCCCAATAGCCGGAGTATCAATCCTGAAAAGCACCATGTCGAATCCCCGATCACACAAGCACACGATGGCCAATAAGGTCACCGTCACTCGCTGTCTCTACCATTTTCCTTTCCCATTCTCATGTTATTAACTAAAACCTCTCTTTACAATCCTTTTGACTACTTGAATCCGATTGCCTTCGGATTTCGGTAGCAACAACAGCACCCAAGCATTCCGTGTCATGTTAGTCATCGAAGTTTTATGGTTTCATCGCCATCCTCAGCTCCATCACCAGCACCCTCCACACCGCGCTCTTTGGCTTCAATAAGATGAACTGTTAGTCACTTGCATCTAGATATCAACTGCCGGCATCACATTCAAGGTTTCCTATATGGTGTGGCTCGCGCCGAGTAAGATGACATGCCCACCCGACATGATCATCACACCACCGAGAAGCTTGGGCAAATGTTCGGCAATCAAGCTAAACAACAAGTTGGTGGTTCACGGGCGGCAGGATGATTTGAAAATGAAAATTATTTGAAGAGAGACAGACAAGCACCTTGATAAAGAATATAGACAATATCATAGTCACACCTCCATTTCCCGAGAAGACGCCGTCCCAGAGTGCCAGCACTAGCCAGCTGGCATTAGGTGCCTTGGAGTGAGTGAGTAACTACCCAAAAGAACCATGGTAAGTTCATAACTCCATGCCAGAACCCGAGTGCTGGATACCCTGAGGCGGAAATCACATATGATACAACGGGAACGACTGTCATATATGAACTAAAGTACATGATCGAAAACCGTGATCAGCAGCGAGAGGCCCGGTAAAGTACCGGGTTCTCATCCAGAGCCAGCCGGCCGTCCATTTCTCTCTCTTCGTGATCAGTGACAAAGGAACCGAAACACGAGTCTTGCCGTAATATCACCATGCTCCTGTTCGTATCGAGACTCCGGAAGACCTGCCTCTAACTTGTGCCAATGTGGGGGATATTCGCTGCCCAGGTAGTAGCATAGGCGTCGGGCGGCAGAAAATATAACAATCGAAACGCCTCAACAATCAGAGTGAGCCGCGCCAGTACCAAAGCACCTCCTAATGTTATACCCAAGACGTGGTACAAGTTGTTAAGTCTCCGTTCTGGGAAACCAAGTAGTGCCACTAGATAAGCAAGTACAAGCATAGATATAGGCGTGACTATAGTAAGCAGCGAGCAAATACGCTAGAGAAGCTGTTTAATAAGGTTAGGGAAAGAAAAGTTCCATGCTCCCAGATGAAGCCCACCAAAAGCTAAAGATCCTAATGCGAGATTCACAAGCCAAATGAAGAGTTCCCCGCTTACGTTTTTCTCGGGCCATAGACAGTAGACAGCAGCATTAGAAACACGACCCAGCTCAGTTTGCGTCAAACTCGTGCTAAGTGGTGCGCTCAAAGCAATGGCCTGCACATCTTCGAGTTGGGCGGCTCGGTTGGCGGCAATGTTGACGGAAGTGTTGACGTCCTGAGGGTGATCCAGCATGAGAAGGTAAATGACCAGGGCACACACGGAAAACGCGATGATCATGACCTCGAGCGGAGACGTGGACTTATTCAGTGCAGCGCGGGTGGCTACTTGGACAATCATCCAGATGACTTGGATAAGAGCCAATACCTTTACCACCGAATCCCCTTTGCTATTGTCCCAAAGTTCGTCTTCAGTTATATGCGGCAAAGCAGCGATAATGTTTCTCTTGCGCGCCTCGTACAGCTGCGAGGCTGTAAGAACCCAAATATTGCCTTCGAGAGAAAAGACAGAACGACGTGCATAAGGAGTAGTATAGTATCGTCGAAAGTCGCCACAAAGCAATTGTTTGCCAAGCGACTGGTGGCTCTCGTAGGGACGCCAAACTATAGAACCCAGACGCCGGGACTTTGAGTTCGTTATATCTTTGTATCGCTGACGTGTCTGTTCCCAGTTTTCGTATTCATCAGCATCGATCACGCCTTCACCAAGCAGCTCAATGTTAGCTGGCCTAGCTGTGTCGATGCTTTGCGAACGGCCAGATGATTCAACATTAGCTCTTCCAACGCGCTGACCGAATTCTTCTTCGCTGCCAGTCGTAAGTATCGTACTAATCGGTTGAAGCTCAGTCTCAGGTGACCTAGCAGACTCGCCAGGACCGGGCGGCTCGGCGGCCGCATCCAAAGGGTTGGCGCCGCTGTTGAGGGAGGATTGCAGAGCTTCATTTGAGTGAGGCAAAGATTCCGTCTCGAGGTGTGTTGGTGAGCAGAATTCTATGACGAATCCGCCCATGTCGGCGAAAATAGTGTGCGTGGTGCTCCAAGGAACCTCGTCCTTTGTTGCGAAATCTCTGAACAACTTAGAGTGGTGGCGAGCGGACCGCAAAACAGCCACGGCTCTAGCGAATAGGATCTCAGGTGCTATCAGGGTGATGATCATCCACTTTATCTTCTGCAAAAGGCGGTCCCCCTTGCGCAGCCATTTCTGGGAGTTGGTTGGCGTAATGTTGCGATCGTACTGCCTGGGGAGGTTGAGGTGCAGGATGGACCAGCTGCAGAGAATGAGGATCGAGACGCAACTGAAGGCGATGTCTAGAGTTGATCGGACATTGGTGGCGGTGACAAACACTGGCGTTTGCTGTGGTAGGGTGCAGTTCGGATGGAATGTGACCATTTTGACGGACGTCGGTGTTGCACGTATGTAACGGGTGTAATTCTTTTGTCGCTCGTTCGATTATGCTTTCGAGCGCGTCGAAATTCAGAAACAAACATAGAAGAAGAAGTCGACGCTTCTTTGGCAGCAGTACAGCCTGATCTTATAGTGAAATCTTTTTAGTCTCGACCATAAGGCTGCAATATTCGCTGCCGCATCATCACCAAGAAGATTGGAAGATCAGCTGAGATACTACCTAATAGAGCTATACTAAATAAGCTTTCATTATTATCGGACCAGTATAATTCTTAACATGGTAGCACAGATCCGTCCGTTTTGGGCCAGGCCCTGCAGACTGAAGCCACGATACATTTCATGGGTAGCACAAGGCTCTTACGAACATTTAGTCCGAAGCAGACAAATCTGTACACGACGAAGAGAGCGTCTTTGTGAAAATGAATTAATGAAATGCTCGCATCTACGCTATGACCCGGCCTTGTTCATTCACAGCACAAATCCCTGATGTGATATCTTAAGCCATAACCATAGCGGCCGTGAAAGCAACGATGCCAGCAGACAGACGGGCTCTGATTACGCTAGCGGCGCTTCCGTCATCCTCATTACCGTCGCCACTGTCAGGCTCGCCCTCGCCATTATCATTGCCACCAGATTCGCCAGACTCCTCCTCAATGGTGCCCGCGCGCAGGCAACGCAGACCGGTGATCGACATACTGGACCCATTGATGGCGCCAGCCTTGGTGCTTCGTAAGACGACGGCCCAGATCTTAGTCAGAGCATATTCGTACATTCCATTGGACTCTTCCCCACCGGCCTCTGTTGGCCTCGTCCCGTAGGCATAGAAAGACGCACTGTCATCCAGGTTGTCGGGCCCGAGATCTGTGAGCGGTTAGCATTGGCAACATGCGGCTGAAGAGCAGAGAAAGAATACCAAAGCCGGTCGTAGAGTGTGAGCCTGAAATCCAGTCCTTACAGACGTCTCCTAAGGCAGGGCCCATATCATCATCGGTGGCAGTATTTTGGATGGCCCTGCGGCACTCGTCGCTCAAGAAGACACAGTCGCTGATGTTGGTCTCGTTGCCCGTGGCATTGGCGGCAATCCCTCTAAATACCGAGACACGGATACCGTCAGTGTTGAACTTGGATCCTTCGGAGAGCTTCAGGGATAGAATGGTCAGCTGGGTGACGTGGTCCTCGCCAATATCGTTGCCGGCTTGCGTGGCGCCTTCGAGGGAGACGTTGGCAGCGAGAGCGAGGTCGACAGTCCAGGTATCGGAACTGTTATTGAAACCGAGGTTGCCGTAGGAAACTGAGGTCGTGGTGTTTGGTTTGGAGAGGACGGCTTCGAAGCGCTCAGTGGGGAGGCCGAAGGGAGGTCCAGAGGCAGGGGAACCGCTGGAAGTGTAGCCCCCGATCTCAGGATCCAGGTCGGCCGCCGCCGCTGCAAGGGCGATAAGAGGGAGTGATTTAAGTATAGAATACATGGGATATTATCTGCTGATGGGCCTTTTGGCTTTGGGTCTGGCAAATTATTTGATCGGGGTTCGATGGTGTTCAGTCGCTGGAAGAAGATCCGGGGATGGAGGTGCCTTGACAGAGGGAAGAGACAATTTGATATAAACATCGCACGATCACTTTTACCGCTCACGCAATTCGCCTAAGCCTCCGACCGCATCGTACGGTCTAGTGCCGAGCCTGTCGTCTCGTTGCACAAATAGCAGAGTGTAAGCTGACGTGACGGTGGAGAGGTTGTCGCACCTTGACATGCCTGTCGTACCTTGTCATGCCTGTGTTCACGGGATCGTGCTAAGCCCTATGTTTTGTGCCATGTTCCCTGCATTTGAGGTGACATCAGCCACAGAGTGCATCCTTCGTTGCGGAGCCATATTTATTTTCGTCGACTCACCGATGCCGCAATCGAGAAGACGAGTTCACCCACACGCGTTCTGCCAAGCCTCGATATGCTCGCTGGTTTGGAGATAGTAAGGTATCTGGCCTTAAATACGGTATCTAGGTATCGTGGGTAATGCCAGGGAACGTCGGGCCTCATTTTGGAAAAGACAGCCAATGAGCAATGGAGACGAAACATTGTTGCGCCATCAAATGATGTCACTCAATCGTAGGCGAGGAGAGAATATACAACCGTACTTGAGTGGACGTCTAGACTCAATGTGATGGGCCGCAGTCAAAATATTTGGCCTCGCGAGCAAACGAGGTCGGGACATCAAACTGAGCCTCATTACCCTTTCGCCGCCCATGCACGCCGCCTTCCTCCTTCACCGTCCGTTCGGTTCAGTACATTCTCGGATGCCGCTGGGATGATGCTCGAATATCCGTGCCAATAATTGATAGCTCGTGCAGTCAACGGTGCCTGGGGCAAGGGACCGCATATGATACCGCCTTTGGCGTTATGTTTGGGCCTTAACCCGCAGGTTGGATGCATCCCAGGCCCCTGACTTTTCGAGTTCACCTAAGAATACCAAAAGAACTCCCAATCATCTGCAGGCTCAATTTCACAATAATGGCCTTGCGAGCAAAGCACATTATAGGGAGAGAATTCCGTGGGAACGACATCAAGCTTTTGTTGAAGGTTGGAGTACGCCGGGTATATTGTCTGCCCTGGCGAACCTCGATCACGGACGACTTACTTTCTGCCACTATTTCCAACTATATATTAGCAAGATATATATCATACATGGCAAACCATGAGTGCTCGCCAGGACTGCTCGTGTACCCTGAGACAAGTCATTCCCAGGCAGGTCAATGACAGCCGGATCCGGAAGGTGAATAATGGTGTCGCTGTCGTTACCGTCGTCGATGCCGTCAGTTTCAAGCTCGATAGGAGCGCTCAGGCTGCCTAGGAGGCTGTTTACTTAGCACCTGAAATCTTTCCTATTATGAACGGGCTGTGAACCAGTATTGCACCCCGATCAAATAAGTTAAATATAGCGTTCGTATTTAACTATTTAGCTCGCTGAAATCGACGTATTTATTTATTTAACTCTATTTATAAATATTTAACTTATTTATTAGATAATAAAGCCCTTACGATAGTCAGGGACTTACCTATTGCCTAGAATCGTTAGTATTAACGCCGTTAATACCCTAATATAGCCCTCCTAATTAAATAGCCCCTTAACGAAGCTAGTTATTAAGGTACTAAAGCTCTTCTAACGTCTCTAGAGCTATTCTAGCCCTCTATAACGTTATCGTTAACTTCGCGAGACTAAACGCCCTCTCGTAGTCTACTAATATTATAGGTATCGCTAAGATATCGAGAGCGAGCTTACTAATAGTAGGATACGTCTCCTAGCGCCCGTTCTACTAAGTAATAGGATCCTTAACGCTAGACTCTTATAATAGATCGAGTCGAAGGTATCGATCGAGCTTAGAGTTAGGTATTATAGCTCTCTAACGCCTGCTCTATACCTAGTCGTCGAAATTTAATAAAGGCGTTATAGGTTAAAGTATTCGGAGCTAGCTAAATCCGTTTTATTCTTAACTTTAGGGGTAATCTAACGAAGCGGAAATAAAAGAATAGTAATACTAGTATTCCTATTAATAATATAAGCCTATACGTATATTATAAACTTAAATAAGCTATTTAGGGCTTAATTACTACGCTTTAAGCTATTAGATACTAAGGCTAGGGTAGAGGATAATAATAGCTATATAGAGAGAAGACTCTCTAAGCTTTATATAATATTAGTTAAGCTTCTACTACGCGTTAGTAATAGAGAGATAGAAGTAATAGCGTAAGTCTTCGCTAAGGGCGTTAATATACTATAGAATATTAGTATATTCGCTATAGATATAGTCTAGAAGTACTTAAATAGATAGAAGTAATAAATATCGTTAATTCTACTACCTTTATATATACTAATAAGACCTCGAAGAGTCTTAGCTTCTCTACTATTAACTACTATTATCTATATCGTCGAAGAACGTCTTCTACTCCTCTATTCTCTTAAGGATATACTCTATCCTAACGAGAACTTCCTAGAGTACGCTATAGCTCCCTTACTTACTCTATCCTTACGTCCTTATTATTTATTAATAGAGGGGTTTAAGGGTAATATAGAGTTCTATTAGGAGGCGCTAATCTTCGGGTTAGAGGTAGTCTTTAATAGAAACTCGCTTATATAGATCGACTTTACCTATATTCTATATAAGAAAGCTTTAAATATCGCCCTTCTTCTTTAGAGCTCGATTAAGTATAAAGTATATCGAATTCTATTAAGTATTATTATTAAGTACTAACTTAAGTTCTATTACTATTTATTAATAAAAGAGAAAGTCTCTTTCTTAAGCTACTTCTACTATAATATATTAGAAGTACTAGCTTTACTATAGAGAAGATCTTACTTATTAAACGATATTATAAAGCTTTCTAATAAGTCCCTTCTTCTACTAGAGTTAAAGAACGCTATCGAGATTATCTATATTATCGAGAGACTAAGACTCTTATTTAAAGGTCTCTCTATTATTACCGTATAAGAACGCGCGACTAATAAGGTTTAAGATATAACTATAATAATATATCTACTACTCGGTAATATCCTCGTAGTATAGCTTAGGTTATAGAAGTTAGAAGAGATTAAAGGAATATACGTCGTTTATTAACGTATTATCGGATACTATAACGCTAATAAGGTCGATAATATCCTAATCTCTTATAACCTCTATAACAGTATTAGCCGTAATATTACCTATATAAGTACTAGGTTACTCGTAGAATATAAGAAAGCGTTATTATAGTTATCTATATTCGTTAATATAGTACGTAGATACTACGAGGATCGTAATTCAATTCGGAGAGGTCTAGTAGTCGTAGGAGAAGTAAATCTTCGTAAGAGATACTCGTAGCTCTGCCTATACCTATCTCTTCTTACTAACGAAGACGCTACTTAGTCTCTTTTATAGACTATCCCGACTCTAGAGTAGGTTATCGGATACTTAAGGATTTAGCTTCGAGAGTAATCGACGTATAAATAGGTTATTAAATATATTAAACGCCTAATTTATAGTAATAACGAAGCTAAGAGTAAGCTCTTCGAGTACTTCTAACTAAGTTCTTAGAATAATAATAGAATACTATTATAGAGGGAGAGGTATATTAGATAAGCTTAGAGAGGAGTCTTTAATAGAAGAATTCTCGAATATCCTATACTTCTTCCTAAGATAAAGACCCGTAGAGGTCGTAGTAGAGGCCTTAAAGAGCATTAGATCTCGTCTCTTATTATAGAGACTATAGACCTAGAAGCTATTACTAGTAGTATTTACTATATTAAGTAGCTTAGTTATAAAGATTCTATAATCCCTAATCTAGCTTATACGGCCTCTAGAGCCCTTCCTCGTAATAATCGCGTCGAGAGTAAAGCGCCGGCCGTAGTAAATCGCTATAGGGAGGTCGGAATTAGACTATATTAGGCGTAAAAGTTAGGTTCGAATTAAGTCTAGTAGACGCGCCCTAAAGACCGTTATAGATATATCGATAATAGTAGTAGTAGTAGCGATAGCTTTAATAGCGTAGGTAGTATCGTAGTAACGTTATAGGTAGGTAACGTTATAGATAGTTCTATTAGTAGAATTACTACTTTAGTAGGGGATTTACGCCTCGGTAATTTTTAGGGTAGGAGACGAAACTAGCTAATTAGTAGATTAATATATATAGGTCTTTTCCCTTATTAGTAATAGTAGTTAATAGCCTAATTAGTTAGGGTCTCTACTTTATTATAGAGGGTCTAGGTTCGATTCCTAGTATTAGCGTTTATATTACCTATTATAAACTTCTATTTATAATAAGTAATATAAAGTTTTAATTAGCTTAGTTACTCTTTTTTTATAGGTCTCGAGTCTCGATATCTATTTAAACGTTTACTAAATATCTAAATATTATAAATCCATATATTTAGCTATTTAACTATAGGAAAATAGGTTATTTGTTTAGTTGTTTAATAATTTAACTTATTAGATTTGATCGGGGTGCATCACTGCTATGAACTGACTTAAGGTAACAATATCGGTGGCGTCCGGGGAGGAAACTGCGACAGGGATAGGACTAAGAAGGGTGATCCCCTAGGACTATAGCGAACTTCATTAGTTGCTGCTATTGGGTCGAAGACGGTCAAGAATCGCGGTCTGACGGCTTTTATCCATAGACGGCTTGTATCGCGTCAATAACCGCGTACCGACGGACAGCGGGACAGATGCCCACTACAAGCAATCCGAGGGTCGTTCGGCCATTTCAGAGCAAAGTTTTCTTTTGGTGCAAACATAGGCAGGCAGGCAGCGTCATTCCCGATATAACATACTCATTTTCGCTCTTCAATGTTTAGCGTGCTCAACTGCAGTGATTGAAGGCCGCGTTTATGAGTGTGAACTACTTCTTGGATCGACTGACATGTCCTCTCGATCACTTTCAATTTGCCTCTTTTCTTCGTAGCTCGCCCAAATACTTATTAATTTCCGATCCTGGTTCAGGTTCTGGTGCCGTTGATGAGGTGAAAATCAAAAAAAGGCAGTGGCACGCCAAAGGCGAGTCGCCGGGCCCGGGAGGTCTTCCGACAGGCCGAGTGGGGGCGCGAAGATATCGGCCGGTCCGAAACTGCTCACGTGACCAGCAACGAGGAATGACGTAAATTGGAATTCGGTGCCTCGGCACTTCGGACACGTGCCAAATTCGTCTTCGCGCCGAAAATGTTGAGTTCTTGGTACGCAGCAAATTTCATCCAGTCGGCAAAAATCCTCCTCGGCCCCTTTTCCGAAAACCCTCCGCGCACCCGACACGCCCATCTTGAGGGTCCTGGCACCCTGAATCTGAACTGATGAATGATAGCCAGGCACACAGAGCACGCGTCGACCTCGTGGTCGGGCGCGCCGCCGGGTCCGCCATATCTCCCCCCCGGCAGGTCGTAGCAAACGCCGTCTCAACAATCGGAGCGCCGTTCCTTGTTCAACACTGATTCATCATCACCGAACGGACTTTTTACAATACTCTTAAAGCATTTTTAGACCCACACGAGTCAGAGATTTTGAGAATTTGATCCGCTCATAAATATCATCCGGCCCCATATCCCTCCCCCCGTTACTGTCTACGATGAGCGCCCTCGGTAACGAACTGGACTTCTTTCCCCCGTACGATCCACCGCCTATCCAAGACAAGCAGCAAGAAGACCCCGTACAACCAGTGACGATGCACAAGACCGCCCCCTTTCCCGGCTTCACGGCTCTCTCGGAGCAAGTCTTCGTCCGCGAGGCCACCCTCAACGATGCGCCCCGCCCCGCCGGCCAACCGCATACCGTCCTCATCTACGGCTGGGGCGACGGCACGGCACGCAACGTCCAAAAGTACACGGACGGCTACGCAGTCCTCTTCCCGCACGCGCGCCAGATCGCCATCCTCTCCCCCATCGCCAAGGCCATGTTCAACAACTCGGCCGCCCGCGCCATGGCCATGACCCCCGTCGTCGACGCCCTCGGCGCCCTCGACGGCCAAGGCGACGACGCCATCCTCATCGAGGTCATGTCCAACACGGGCGCCGTTAACTACAGCGCAACCCTCGACGGCTTCACCGCCCGCCACGCCCGCCCCATGCCCCACAAGCTCCTCGTCCTCGACTCCACGCCCGGCAGCCCCTGGCTCACCTGGCCGTCCCTGCAGCGCTGGTCGCGCGCCATGACCATCGGCACGGCAAACTGGTTCCCCTGGCCCTTTGGCGTGACGCAGTGCATCTGGGGCTCCTTCCTGACCGTCAACGTCCTCGCTGGCTGGTGCGTCGGCCGCGAGGCCGCCGGCGCCTTTGCCCTGCGCGTCACCGACGATGAGACGTTTGAGACAAAGGACGCAAAGAGGCTGTACCTCTACAGCAAGGAGGACGATCTCATCACGTCCGACGATGTCGAGATGTACATTGCCGAGTCGAGGCAAAAGGGCTACCAGATGAGGGCCGAGCTGTTTGACGGCAGCGGCCACGTCGGGCACATGCGTATGCATCCTCAGAAGTACTGGAAGTCCATTGCCGACGCTTGGGAGTGGACGAACGAGGAGGTAAAGAGCGAGTAGAACTAAAGCTCGCGGTTTTCGTGGTTCGAAATATTTTCTGTACGATGTTTTGGGATGAAGCGATCAGCATGTGCATCAAGAGCATAGCGCGCGATGAGCATCTTTGGAGTTGGGTATCGGTGTGATTTGGGTATTTGGGTAAAGGGCCTGATAGCCTGCATAATGGTAGCGTTACGACATGGAATTCAATTCAGGAGATGACGAGAGCAAACCTTTCTGTGAGATGATGTTGAGGAGTTCATGAGTGAGACTCAGGTTATAGTGAAAAGTAAACTTTGCGCCACACACCAGCCACCGACGACCGTCACACTTTTCTTTAGTCAGCTCGTGGACATGTTTGATGCGGACCCAACTTCTTCTGACCAACTTCATCCCATAACTCTCAGCAGCAAGCAGCGGCAATGTGAAAAGATTCGGGTTCCGCCCGCCAATTTCTTGTAGCTATCCATGAGCTGAGACTTTGCATCCCCAGGTCTGCGGGCATGTCAGGCCCTCACTTCCATCTCCCTAGCCAATCTGGTGCGAAGGAGATCTTCCTCTTCCCATGATCTCGTCGGCGTCCATGAGGGAAAAAAAGAAGCGTACCAAAACA
The DNA here is from genome assembly GCA_002851675.1 of Verticillium nubilum. NCBI lineage: Eukaryota > Fungi > Ascomycota > Sordariomycetes > Glomerellales > Plectosphaerellaceae > Verticillium > Verticillium nubilum. The sequence continues at coordinate 24,431 of NMXI01000068.1, forward strand.
GTACCAAGAACTCCAAGTCGCCTCCGCAGATTACTTCGACCCCAAACTTCAAGTCCTTGCACCGTAACGCCCCTTCCCATGGCCAGTCTACCTTCCGTGCCGTCGCGCGCCTCGTCCCCTCACTAGACCCCCTGCGCACTTTCCTCGGACTCATGGCTCACATCCGCGTAGCACTGTACACCTGTTCGTTATGGGCAACCTGATACATCTCAAGGAACCGAGGCGTGTAGACGCTCCGCGCACCAATGTGCGCCAGGTGAGCCGAGAACCGCTCGTGCGACATCCACACCGTCTGCGGGCAATCAGGCGTGCTGATGATTCTCTGCACCGCCTGGAAGTCGAGCGGGTACTCGGTGATCTCGACCCAGTCGTGAGGGGGATTGAAGGCCATCCTGTTCTTCGTCTCGGCGACCAAGTTCGGCCAGCTCCTCTCGACTGTGGCCAGAGGAGGCTTGCCGGCACGGTTACGAACGAGTATGTCCATACGCTGCCAGATGGTCTTTTCGTACCATTGGACGCACTCATCGACGAGGTGGCTGGTCGAGTTGCAGAGGGGGCAAACGTGGGTGAATCCACTGGGACCAGGCACGGCGCAGTAGGCCGGATAGTGACCGAGACCTTTGCAGTTGTGGCATAGCTGCCAGCCTGGGGCGGCCATGAGATTGGAGTCCGGCATGTACTTGCTGTCTGCTGTGGCTGGGTATGGGTGGGACTCACTCTGAGGCATACGGACGACTGCGTTGGGGCGGGCAGCCTCGCGATTCGCGGCGGCCGGGAGAGAAGGCTTGTTGGGGCGAGGAGTTTCAGGGCGGGAGGCCTTTGCAGCATTGTGCTGCATGGCTGTGGTAGCGGAAGGTGCGCAGAAGAGGCCGCTTCCATCCCATCGCTCAACGACGGTGCGGTTGCCATGCTGCTTCTGCATGTTGCCGAGGGTGCTGATAATGGTCAGCTCCCCTCCTGGGCCCCGCTCTTCGAGAGCGGCGGCCATCCTGTCAGCCCAAGCCATGAGGGATTCGCGGTTGTGGATGATGGCCACCTTGGTGGCGCCATTCAGGGTCTGGCCGACGGTGTTGAAGCGACAGCCTCCATCATGAGTAGTGGGTACAATCCGGAAAGATCGCGCGGAGTTGTCAGGGTCGCGTTTCTCGAGGTCCACGCGAAAGAGCGAGCCGATATCGTTCAGCAGAGGACGCGAGCGTTGCGACTGGCTTTGCCACTGTCTGGGCTGCAGCTGCTGCTGCTGCTGGTGCTGGGGGCGTCGGTCGCGATAGCTGTTCTGGCTCGCGTAACGAGGAGGTGATCGGCTTCGCGTCTGACGAGGCGGGCCATGTCGGGGGTGTCTGCCCTGAGGGGGCTCGCGATTGCTGTTAGGGCCATCGGGAGTACCAAGGCCGCGTTCGCCCATCATGAAACCTTCTAACTCTCCTTGAACGATGGTTTGTGGTTTGCTTGGTGGAAAGATGAATCGAGCTGTTTTGTTACGAAGGTACGCGGTGTGACAGGCAAAGGCGCTTGCTGCATTTCACTTGCTGTTCAAAAGAACTATGGATTCAGAGACAATTGTTTTCGCGTCAAGGAAACTGACCTGATTCCTTGTTCACCAGTTCTTCTGGAAGGAGCTGGATTAGGCGGTCGCTGTTGCTTGACAACAAACCGTGCGTACTAATTCACACGGTCTAGTGCACACTGTAGATGCTATTGTTATAATGCAGGACGTTGAATTCACGGCTTAGCGACCGACCCCAAGAGTAATTCATCAGCTGAGGCAAGACCGTGTAAAAAGGGAAAAAGGAGGCAATTGAGTGAGCGGCTTATGGTGATTACCGAAAATCCTGTTCCAACGCATTGACTGCCACAAACTTATGCTCATCTTCCTGTACGGGTTTCATCCTCACCAAGGTGTTGCACTGAACTCGACTACCTACTAGAGGTTGAAGCCCCATGGTGGCAGCCGCTCTTTCCGTAGTCCTCGGACACTTGTAGCTCGACATCCTTCTAAAAACGGCTTTTCGCACTTCGCCCACGGCCATCATAACTATGTGGCAAACAGGCATGGGACCAGCCCTCTTGGCGCGAAGCATGTGGGCAGCCTCAACAATGAGTATCCTTTGCAGACATGATTCAAAATCTTTCCTTCAATCTTCCCAAGGACCATACTTGGAAAATGGAAAGTCTGGATCTACTTTGACGACCAGGAAGGTGGTCAAAAAAACAAGCTGGCAAGTGCCGTAGATAGAATCGCATGAAGGAGACCAGAGTAGGTGGGCGGCATGTGAACTGAATCGAGGCCGAAAGGCGGGTGCCTAGAATCCGAGCTCATAATCTAGGTAGCCGGATACAACATTGTCTGGAGCCCCTATTTCGATCTCGTATTGTAGGGGCGGCAAGGGATGATTTTCGGCTGGCAGAAGAAGCGTAGACTGGACTCTAAAGATAGAAGAAATTGGCCATTGACGGAGTAAAGCAATGTAGTACTCGAACTGCCAGAGTCAGGACGCCCGAATTCGTACCATTCTTGACACTCGGAAAGCAAGCGCTGGCGAAGGCCTGGTCAAGGGCCGAAGTGATCCGCTACGGCCTGGCCGCACTTCCGGTCCGCAGCCTTGATGGAGTGGAATGTGGACGACATGGCGAACATCGATTCATCAATAACCAGGGTCGGAATTTGAAGCAGTCAGCTGAAGCGGGGACGGAGGGGAGTTGACAACAGACAGAGCATGGGGTTTCAGGGAGAGTGATTGATATCAGGTCCAACACATGACTCGGCGTCCTCCAACATCTACCTACAGATCGACCATGGCTACAACTGAGGTCGTCTGTTACACCTGGGGTTGCTTGAGGCATGGCCGAAGCCAACAACAGAGAGCAGAAGAAAAGCCGGCCCGGGAACAATTCTGCAGCTGTACGTGTCGACACCAGCGTCTCGCAAACCGGCAGGTAGACACAGACACTGATAAAAAAGCAGGTCACAACCGACAATTGCCTTTTGCATCTATCAGGTTACGAGAGCTGAGCTCGTGACTAGACGTGCCTGAGTCGCGACGACGATCATCTGAGCGGGCATCGTGGCTTCTCGTACGGAAATGAAGTCCTGATGGGGGATGACGGTCGCGGCGGGACTAGTTCGAGGCGTTGGATACGATGTGGACGAGATTCTGTCGGTGGTGGCATCATTTCTCATGTGTGGTGTGGCCCCCATGTTCGCTCGGCCGCACGAGTTGTTATGACCGCAAGCATCGTTGGAAACGAGATGGTCGTTTTGTTACATTGGAATGCCACCAAGGCCAACAAGCAAGTCGCCGATGGGAACGGTCGTTTTAATTGAGGGGACGTGTAACGCATGTGTAACGAGAGGGAGTAGAGAAGAAAAAGGCATGGTTGTATGCAGCTGCATCTATCTCCATGCACCAACCTGCCTCCACTCCGAAGGCGGTTCCAGATCCCGACGATGAGTAATGAAATCAAAACAAGCTCAGGTGCCCCGCAAATCGGCAGCCCAGCGGGAACTTTTACTGACCTGGTCGTTCAGTCCAAAGGAGGTAGTGAATCACAGCAGGTACAGGTGCAGCAGCTCCAGCTCCCCTCCATGGTACTGGGTGGTAGGCTGGGCTGGCTGGGCTGGCTGGTATCGGGAGCAGGGCAGCTAGCCGCGTCATGTTAAGAAAAAGCCAAATACGAGATGAAGATCTTCCCGGGCGGCAAGCGCAGGGCGTTTGACGTTTGACACGAGGCGATGATGATCCAGGCAAGTCAGGCATGGCCAGAGGCGATGATGATCCAGGCAAGTCAGGCATGGCCAGAGGCGATGATGATCCAGGCAAGTCAGGCATGGCCAGATTGCAGATTATCAAACCATCCAGGAACAGCAATTTATTTCGGGGACCCGGCATTGGTTTGACTTTTGGTCTGCACCCACTCGAAGGCTTGGCTGGGGTTTGACAGCGAGCATGCTCATTCCAATCGTGGAGGTTGCGTGCTCGCGTGCCTCGAATCGCGGTCGCCGGGTCTGCCGCACGAATGCATTGCGTGTACCACAGACAGCACCGAGTCAACGAAATCGGTGGTACCGGTATAAGTACAGACAGAGTACTGGGGGCCTTGGGGGCTGAGTGGTTGGACGAGGGCTGACCCGCGTCAGGGAAGTCTGGGTCGCGTCCTCTTGGCGATGCAAACGATCGGCGGGTCAATCCAATGCTAATGATCCTGTTGAATCCTGCCGTCAGCTTCACTGCCGAGAGATGCGAGAGATCCTGATACCTGTCTGCCATGGGCAGGCAAAGGGGTCGTCGAGAAGACAGGTCACTGGAAATGGGAATGTACTCGTTCTTCACTCGATGTTCGTATTACGACATTTCCTTCGACAAGCACAGGGTCCCGAGACGTGTGTGTGTCGTATTGCGCCGTACCGAGGCCCCTGACAGGGCACCACAGGGGGGGGGGGGGCAGACCACCCTGGGATGGTTTAGCTCGACGCCAGGTGCGATCACGGTGGCGCTGCCAGCCCATTTTGAGGAGGTGGGCTGGTGGGCAAGTAGCACCAGTTGGTCGAATTGTCGCTGTCTGGCGTGTTACTGACTAGCATGTCCCAAACACGCCTCATCCTGCTCGCCCAACACAGCACAGCCTTCCATAAGCTAGATGGCAGGCAACATGCCCATCCATTTCAGCCATAGCATGGCCGCACCCGGTACCCAAATAGTTAGCGCCAGGGCGATCTGTGCACGCCCATCTGTCCACTCAAGCCATGAGATCATCATCAGCTCCGGAAAAACAGGGGGAGGGGGCCAGGGGCTTTATTACGACTGTGGTGGTGGAAGGGCGAGTGGGCGGGAAGAGGAGAGGAGAGAACGAGATAGGAAGAAAGGAAGGAAGGAAGGAAGGGCTGGCCTAAGACAGAGGCACGCGACCACCTACCGCTACTGCTGTCAATACCGGCACAGCCTGCCCTTCCCGCCCATTCCGCGTGCATCCCATCACGTATGATCCATCATCAGCACTGTCAACTGGTCTGGTCTGGTTTTAGCATCTGTGCATCGAGCTAGATACATACTGTTTCCTTTCCTTCCTCTCGTTTGCTCTGCTCCTTCCACCTCCCTCTTTCCATCGCGAGCCAGGCACGACCGACCCAAAAAGTCCCTTTTCCTTTGCCCCTTCGCCCCTTCGGCGTGCTCACGCATTCTGTTCCTTTGGCTTGCAAACATTTTCTGCTTGGACTCCATGGATGACTCTCAGTTCCCGCCACCATGCACCTGCCGGTCGTTTCCTTACTCTTTGCTGCCCTCTGCGCCTCTCTCTTTTCCACCAAGCTGATTCTGCTTCTCATCCACGCGCCCACAATCTCCGTTGTATCGGCCCTCTTCTACCTGCCAACTTTTTTCCTCTCCGATTTCCTCATCCTATGCGTCGCCAGATTGCTTCTCCGTCGTGAGAAAGGCCGTCTGTCGTTGATCGCATGCGTTGTGGGATCTTTGCTGACGTAGGTTCCCTTTCAGCTGCCCGCCCCGCTCACCCACCCCCCGTCCCCCTTCCCTTAGCGACAAGCACCCCCCATACCATGCCTCTACGTGCCCCCATCCCCGTCCCGGCCAAGTCTGACATTTGCTTAGCGTCGTGGTGGTTGGAGCCGCATCCTCTGCCCTCGGCTTTTTTTATGAGACAGGCAGCGAGCTCGAATGGCACTCAGCAGCCACCTTTGCATTTGAGAAGGAAGCCAGAGATGTCTTGCTCAGTGGTCTTCTGCCTGTCACGGCGTCTGCCTTCTTCATCCTGTCTGTTGCGTGGTTCACCCAACACATCCTCTACAAGGCCATCGGTGACTTCCTGATCGAAATCGGCTATTGTGTTGTATACGGTAAGCACTTGAGAGGCGTCTTTGGACTCGAATTATGGCTAAACAGCAGTCGATAGCATGCAAGCAATTTATGAAATCGCGCCAAATCCAGGATGTCGAGAAGAACCCCGAATCCAGCCGCAGCATGCTGCCCGACAGCAACGGCAGCAGCGGCCGCCAGGACGATTCTCCGCCCGACATCGATAGCGACGAAAGTGACGAATGGGGTAATCCTCCCGGACATACAAAGTCCCCCAGATCCCGCTCCCGCTCTCCTCAATCACAATCTCGACCTTCACGTGTGCCGTCATGGCGACTCAAGGCTGCGGCGCTGGGCTTCCTGATCTTCGCCATGATTCTCAGACCGCACAAGCCCTTCGACCACATGTCGGTGACTCTTCCCGTCGCAATGCTCGATATGTTCTCCTTCGGCGGGCCCCCTCGGCACAGCTGCATGGGCGCTGGGCACCATGGCCTCAACACCTGGCCTCTACCCGACCTGACCGAGAAGTCTAAATGGCAGGACCCCAAGGGCAACTTCAAGGGATGGGCGCCTGGTGACGACAGCCCCATGGCCGATGCTTATCAGCACCGAGTTATCGACTGGGTCACCGAGTCGATGCCGCGCGGATTCCTTAGATGGGATCGCGCAAGCTGGAAGGATCATCGCCCACCACCACCACCGCCACCGCAACCCCATGATCATGGCCCGCCTGGCCACGGGCTGCCCGGGCATCGACCGCCTGGACCCTCGCCCCCGCCTGGAGGACCACACGGAGACGCGCCGCATGGGCCACACCATGGAAAGGGACCGCATCCTCCTCCTCCTGGGTGTCCGCCTCCGGACATTCAAAAGTCGTTCTATAATCCCGTGGATGACCCTCTACGAATCACGAACCTCAACGACGGCATTCTGAAACCACTGAAAGACAGTCTCGACAAGGACGAGATCAAGATCAAGCATGTGGTCTTTATCCTCATGGAGAGCTTGCGGTCTGAGGTTTTCCCGATTCGACCAAACACGAGCTTCCACGACATGATCTTAGAAGCCAACGAAGAGGACATGAGGGAAGAAATTAAGCTTCGCTTAGCGAAGATGACGCCAAATATCGCAAAGATCACCGGTTATACGGCAGACTTTGAAGGGCTCGAGACCCCAGAAGTTTCTTGGGCCGGGCCGTCAAAGCCCGGTTTTGGAGGCATCAACGTCTTGGGAGCGCTGACGAGCAGCACCATGTCCACGAAGAGCTACTCTGCCAATCTGTGTGGCACCTGGCCGATGGCAGTGGAAAAGTTCGACGAAGCCGACACCGACGCCTACCAGCCATGTCTTCCCCAGATTCTCGATCTCTTCAACCGCGACAAGGCCGGCTCGGGCAGACCCGATCCTGCGAGCGACTTCCGCGAACAGAAGTGGCGCCCCGCCCTGTTCGAAGCAATGACCGAAACCTTTGACAGACAGGACAAGTTTGACAAGAAGATTGGATTCCAACACATCGTGGCCGAGAAACAGCTAAAGGCAGACAAGACGCGATATAAGCCGCTCGAACCCCTCTACGAAAAGGTGAACTATTTTGGCTTCGCCGAACCCGTTCTCGTCCCCTACCTGAAGGATTACATCAACGAAACGGCCGCGAACAACGAGCGCATGTTCATGATGCACTTTACCAGCTCGACCCACCACCCCTGGGCCACACCGAAAGCATTCAACACGACCGACTACTTCGTGTCCAAGGGCATTAAGCACCGGGATCTGAACAAGTTCCTCCAGACCATCAACTATCACGACGCCTGGATGGGCAACCTCATGCAGCTTTTCGAGGAGACAGGAATCGCTAATGAGACACTTGTCGTGTTCGCCGGCGACCACGGCCAGGCTTTCAAGGAGGATTGCAAGAAGCAGGGCACCTTTGAGAACGGCCACATCAGCAACTTCCGCATCCCCATCGTCCTCTCGCATCCCCACCTACCCCGAATCGAGTACGAGGCGAACGCCACTTCTCTCTCTATCCTTCCTACCATATTAGATCTCCTCATCAACACTGGCTCCCTGAACAAGCATGACAGCGACGTAGCATCGGACCTCGTCCACGAATACGAAGGCCAATCCCTGATCCGACCCTACAAACCGGCCGAAGATGGCCGCCGCGCCTGGAACTTTGCCATCGTTAACTCGGGAGCCGGCATGCTCTCTGTCACTTCAGCTGACACAGTTTGGCGACTTCTTCTGCCTCTCGTCGACACGTTCGAATATAAAATGTCGGACCTGCAGAGGGATCCCACTGAGCTGGACGTGCTGTCCGCCTGGTCGTTGAATAGTCTGACCGGCGCCGTGCGGGAGAAGCACGGACAGATGGCCGCCGACTGGGTGAACGAGGCTGAGACCGTCGCGCAGTGGTGGATGAGGGAACGGCGGCGCCTCTGGAGGCATCCGTGAGACGTACGAAAAATAGATAAGAGCGGAAATGAAGATTTTATTACGGTTAAAATGCGACTTGTGCTCCTCTAGGAGGTAACAGCTCGACCTGTTGCATACGCTTGCAGCAGGATATCAAGGCTCGTACCGAGATTGATGCTAACGTGACAATCGCATGGGGGGGCACCAAATGCCCAGGCAGGAGAAGCTCGATTACTGGCGACGCGGAGGGGGCGAACTTGCAACACTTCAGCTTGACAAGTGCGCTCATCGAGACGACACAAGCTGTTCCATTGAAGAGACACCACGTCCGCGGATTCGCCGCTTCGGAACCCCGCCCGACCCCCGCATCGACCCAAACCCTCTAGCCTGGTATGTACCTAGTGTAAGGTAAGGTACTGTAGTGGAAGCCAGCTGGGTTCTCCAGATTTCCCGATGGGCACTACTGACCGAACCTCCAGACCATTTAAACTGATGTTGCTCAAGTGACGGGTGAAGATATTCCCACGACAAGACCGACGAGAACCCGCCCCCTGCCTTGGTAGAGCTTTGCAATGTCGCCTAGCCGTGAGGGAAACGATGCTGCCGCCAGACGAGCCAAGAAGCGCGAGCTGGACCGCCGCGCTCAGCGTGCGGCGAGAGAGCGAACTCGCGGCCGCATTGCGCATTTGGAGGCCACCGTCCAAGCCATGGCTCACCAGGAGTCAAGTGGCACAATAGCAAGCCTCATGGAGCAGCTGGCTGAAACAACACGCCAGAGAGATGACCTGTCCAGATTGGTATCCTCGATCGAGAGCAGTGTGCATGCGCATCGAGAAGCCGAGAAGGTCGTCTCCGAAGGCCCAATCCCACGGCCTGTTGAAGACAACAAAGCTCGCGAGCAGTGGCCTGGGCTTCAGGAAAGCCTCGGGGACGTTTCAGTCTTGCCAACGCATGATACATCGATGGACTTGCTCTCGCCGAGCGCTATCATTGACCTCACGCCCTTTCCACCGGACGACAGTTTCGGCCTCCCGACTGCCGACTACCTGGATTCAATACTATCCCCAGAAGCGGTCTCAATCCATCAAAATGATCTCATTGCAGCTGAGACGCTCAGTCATTCCGGATGCGTCATTGTCCCGGAGCCAGACAAGCCTTGCGATTGCACTTCTTCTACGGCTCACCCTGGTCGACCCTCCTCTGCAAACCACAGCATCTGGCGCTCAGCGAACGAGGCCCTGAGCGGCCCGGAACTCCTCTCAAATCACACATTGCGTTATGAAGACGAGCTGAGCGAGGACATACCTATACAAGTCATCTTGCAAGGATGGGACGCCGTGGAGAGGTCTCTGAACGTCCCACCGCTGTGGAGAAAGCTGCGCAGGACAGACGAGCTTCAGTTCAGCAATTGTGGCAAGATAGAACGGCTGGCCATTTTACTTCTGATGCATAGACTTTTGAGGTATCAAGCAGAGCCGACGGCGGATCAATATGTCAAGTTACCGCCATGGTATTTGAGTCGGTAAGCCATCTCTTTCGGCCTCCATGTCTTTCCAAAACTCAAACGAGAACAGACCTTCCCAGTCATTGCCGCACTCGTCGGCAATTGACTTTTTCGTCTGGTAACGAACTCCCATCTCCCTCCTGGAGCGAAAGAGGGCACGCATGCTAAGCCTCCTCACAGGCCCGGCGTCAGAGAACGCTTCATATTTTCCCAACACCAATACTGCTCCAACTTCTTCTGGAAAGTATTCACCGAGAACTTCCGGCTTTCGTGGCCGTTTGAGTTCCGGGACTGCTACAAGAGGAACCTGCACAGCGGCATGTACAGCGTCTCGCCGGACTTTGCGGAGCGCATTCATGAGATCCAGGCGTGGACGATGGCGCCGGATTTCTTCGTGCATTTCCCGGAGATGTATGCTGACATTCCTGTGTTTCAATCTATTCCCGCGACTGTGCCCTGGCTGAAAGGGGGGCGGCAGAGGTCTGGGCAGAATGCCAGACGGTTCAAGGGGATTGCGTATGGGGATCGTGAGCGTCAGAGTGGCGAGACCAGCGGCAGCAGGTTCGCTGATGGGGCAGTCATTGAGGATGATGCGGCGAACTGGTTGTGTAGTCAACAAATATGACGTTCATATTCAGACTGCTCAATACGGGCTGGATAATCCCGAAGCAAGCGTTTAACTACTTTACTTGTGATAAAAGGTTGACCTCTACGTAAATAGGTTACAGCCTCTACGCCCTTGGGGCGAGTTTACTGCCATGCCATTCTCTGGATACTCATGGGTGCAATCTTGGATTCATTATTGGCAGAGCTCCTACGTGTGGTTGGTCGTGTTGGGTCGATCTGCTACATTGAAGACTCCTGATCTTTGATCTCACTCCTCGCGATCAGAAGAATGGACGCGTGCCGTCGTGAATTTTGCAAGATCCTTTGAGTGTAGGCCATGTTGAATATGCGTAGATTGAGACTCGTGCCTCGTCGAAGAACACGAGCAAGGCGCTTAAATGACTCGCTACGCAGATATCACAACATGCAAATCAATGGTTCAAACTCTACCATGGCAAAAGAATGTCTTGACAATATCAAGCAACATTACCTCACACTCTTCAGAAACAACATGTTCCCCGCACCAGGCACCTGAAGAACCGAGGTCGGTGCCGGCTCTGGAAGTCCTTGGCCTACCCCGCTGCATCCTGCGATTCTGCGATTCACCAGCAGACACCACCATTGGTCGCCAGGCTCCAGCATCTCTGCCCCCAAGCATGACTCTGGCGCGCTGACTCTGTGGCACGACGCAATGACTACACTAGACAGGTCGATACGGTCGATTGTGGCCGGGAACGACTCAAACAACGAGGAATGTATAGCGATTCCCCGCATTACCCCATCATGCCCTCCCCTCCCCAGAGCTACCCCGCAATATGGGATGCTTTGACGATCGGGTGGACTGTTTTGTAACTAGGTACCTTAAGGTAGGTAGGTGATCAAGTTGATGGCGATTATTGTCTTGGCATCTGACATACAAAAGAAGCTGTGATCCCAACCATGTCTTCAGGATTGTAGATCATCAAGGTGCCCTGCTCCTGTTACTTGATACCACCGGAGCAGCAGCTGCGTTTTACATCACTCGAACACAACTCAGCTGTCATGGCGACACAGCAGCATGACGGCGTTCGTACGCGCCATTCTGATGAAGAGTCGGGCAACTATCAGATCGATGAAAAGACTGAAGATTCTGCGCATGTAGAAGACACAGAGAAGAAGGACGGTGGCGTCTTGAGTACCCATGGCTTGAGCCCGGAGGAGCAGAAGAGGGTGATGTAGGGACATCCCATCACCCTTTTAGAAGTCGGAAGCCAGCTGACTGGTAAAATCACAGCCGACGCATCGACCTTCGACTACTTCCTATCCTGGGCATCATGTATTCAATCTCACTCATCGATCGTACGAATCTCGGCCTAGCTCTCGTCGCTGGCCTCCAGGAAGACTTGGGACTTCATATCGGCAACAGGTATACCGTCATTGTGATGGTGTTCTTCGTAGCCTACATGTATGTCCCAGATCCCCTATCATACGGCACTTTCCTAACATGAACGCAGTCTCTTCGAGATCCCGAGCGTACGTACACGAGGAAACCCACAAGTGACTCAATGTTAACCGATCAGAACCTCATCCTTCCTCGCGCTGGCCCGGCCAACTGGCTTGCATTCCTCGGCGTCGGCTTTGGCAGCGTACTCCTTGGTATGGGCTTCACCAAGCACTGGGGCACCATGGCTCTTTGCAGGGCGCTTCTCGGTGTCCTGGAAGCTGGTTTCCTGCCAGGTGAGTCTCTACCAAGCATCCACAGAGGGCTCCTACTGACTTGTCCAGGTTGCACATATCTCATTACGTGCTGGTATACACGTTTCGAGGTCGGAAAGAGACTCTCAGGATTCTGGATCATGTCCGTTATCCTTAGCGCTTTCTCAGCCATCTTCGCCTACGTGCTCGCTCTGCTGGATGGGAAGGGTGGCCTAGCTGGATGGAGCTGTGAGTTTGAACTACCTCCCCTGTTTTGGATCTCGGCAACGACTGACACAGCCAGGGATTTTTATCATTGAGGGTGCTATCACGATCGTGGTCTGCGCACTCGGCTGGTTTATCATCATCGACTTCCCAACAAAGGCCGGCAAATTCCTGAAGCCAGCCGAGCAAGCTTTCGTCATCGAACGCATCAACAACGACAGAGGCGATGCCGAGGAGGACGACGTCAACGCTCGCAAGATCCTCAAGCACCTGAAAGATTGGAAGCTGTACTTCTGGGCCTTCAACCTCATGTCCTCGACCCTGCCCGGATACGCATACTCGTACTTCCTGCCCATCATCCTCCGCAACGGCATGGGATTCAGTCGCACGAATTCAATGCTCCTAAGCGCCCCACCATATATCCTCGCTGCCATCATGGCCTTCGTTTCCGGCTGGCTGGGAGACAAGTACAAGCTTCGAGGCCCCATCATTGCTGTGCACCAGGCGATCACCGCCGTGGGCATGTTGATCACGGTTTACGCCAAGTCAAACGCCGCCAGATACTTTGGTGCTTTCCTAGGTACGTGCCCCTTCGGACCAGCTTTGCTGTTGCCGTTGTCCGAGTCAACAGATACTGACGAGTTACAGGCATCGGCTTCCTGCAGTTCTGCGTCCCCGGCGTCCTCACATTCCAGGCAAACAACATCACGTCTCACTCGAAGCGAGCCGTGGCTTCGGCGACCTGTCTCATCGGTGGTGGTGTGGGAGGAATCATCTCGAGCGTGGCGTTCATGGCGAAGGAGAGCCCCCACTATACAGTCAGTCTCCGGTTTGATGCGTGGGTTTTCTCGAGCTAATCAAGTGTGCAGACCGGTGTTTGGACGACTTTCGGCATTTCCATGACCAGTATCTGCATGATCGCGATCATGGATGTGTACTTTTGGCGGCTGAATAAGGGCGTGAAGGCAGGAACCCGGGTCAATGAAGGATTGGCGGGATGGTACTATACACTTTGAGGCAGTTTACGAAAGTCATCGATGAGAAATCCAATGAAGAACGAGAGTTATTTGCAATTTCTCGCTGTTGACAACTTGACGGGAGTGTTCAAATGATATATGAACATGTTTGAAAAAACTGGGCACATCTTGCACCAGTGATCAGATGTGCGACATCATCGGGGTTGGAGAGAATGCTGGATAAGGTCTCCGTGGAACGGCCACTCAATCTTTGCCTGTTGTCTCCATACTTAGCGTTTATCAAGTCACGTTTCGTTTGAGAACTATCTGGCGTACACGATCTTTGCCTTGTACGATCACCACAAATTTCTATATTCAACCTCTACAAACCCTGGGCGGGTCATTCGAGTGTAGGTTTCTGTAGGAATATCGGCGACGGCGTGAAAACAAGGCAATTCATTCAGCGCATGTTATCAATGGTCGGATCTTGCATAGATATATCAATCACAAGGTGATGTAATGTACGAAACCAATACCTAGCAGGTGTCGGTAGGTTTTGTGGCGGGTGTTCCGAAGGGGAAGTCATTTGATTGGCTTTAGAAACCAACTTCGGGAGACGATCGCGGAAGCAGCCCGGAAGCAGCCCGGAAGCAGCCCGGAAGCAGCCCGGAAGCACTTTCGGACGCCATGACTGTCCCGATCATGATCCACGGGTGGTTAGAATTTCCCATTTCATTCAAAACATGTCATGTTCCTAAAGTCCCAAGCTTGCGTGTTCCTTAATCAGAATCTGTCTCACTGGCAGTGACTGCCGAGTCTGGCATGGTGTTCGCCCTTCAACACAAAGTACCGATCGTCCGCAAATGCAAGCCTTGGGAGCGGAGATAAGCTCGGCACAAATCCGAGAAAGCCAGCAGTGACAGTGGCGTGAAGCGACCGAGACAGCTGAGATGCCAGTCGCACCTCGGTACCTGTTAGACGTTTGACGATCTGCCAGAGTAGGAATTCTTTACCATCGTCTAGCGCCGCCATCCCCCGCACCATGTGGGCTGACGAAGCGAATATCCGGGGTTTTCAGCGGAGAGATGCAGGAGACGCCCATGGGGAAGTGAGGAACCAAATTCCTAGTTTGGACGGTTCCATCTCCCAGTCGCTCGTGCGATCGTCGACGCTTTGAACTATAAGACTTCCCGATAGCTCCCCAATACGAAAGAGCAGATGTCATGAGGACTGCCTCGATCAAGACGTTCACGAAAACAGCAGCGACTCAGAATGGACTCGAAATCAACGCCTGTGGTTCAGCACCACGACAATGACCACCACGCCGACAACCGCCCCGACACTGTCCTTGCAGCAACCGCTGCCCTGCCACCCGGCCATGCGCATGAAAAACTGACTTGGGCCGATTTGTGGGCGAACAGGCGCGTCTTGGGCTTTTGTGAGTCGGCTTGAAGACATTGGCGATCGATGGGAATGGCGACAGGGGACACCTGCTGACCGACTTGCCAGGCCTCCTCATTTACCTGCTGCCGATCAATTTTGGCTATGAGGTCGCAACCATCGGCAAGCTTCTCGCGGTCGTGCCTTTCGCCGAGCATTTTGGGCATGAAGTCAATGGCATCTACATCATCTCTGCCCAGAACCAGCAGATTCTCAACGCCGCCGGCACCATCGGCCTTTTCGTCTCGGCGTTCTTTACTGGTATCATCAGTGACTACATGGGCCGCAAGCGAACCATCATTATCGCCTGTGTCATTTGCTCCGGCGGCGTCATCCTACAATACTTCAGCACCTCCATCATGATGCTCTTCGGTGGCAAGGTCGTGGCCACGCTTGGTTTCGGCTTGGGACACTCGTTAGGGCCTGTTCTGGTCGCTGAGCTGGCCCCTGTCAAGATGCGCGGTGTTTGTTTGGCGTTGGTGGTGCGTACGATCCTCCCTGGCAGGGGGAAGCGAAGCTTGCTAATAGAACCGCTCAGAACACCATGATTGTCATCGGACAGTGGCTCAACTCGGTTGCTGTGCTCGGCAGCAAGCACTACGATAACGACATGGCGTGGCGCATTCCTCTCATCACCCAGATCATCCCGCCTGTGCTTCTGCTTTTTGCGCTCACCATCATTCCCGAGTCCCCAACTTGGCTCATCATCCACGGCCGCCGCGACGAGGCTGCCAAATCGTTCCGGCGCTTCAACGGCCCTTCATTTGATGTCGACGCCGCAATGGCCGTGGCCACGATCGCCATGGAGAAGGAGAAGGCCGCCAAGAAAGAACAGGAGGGCAGCAGCTGGATCGAGTGTTTCCGAGGAACCAACGGCCGCCGCACCCTCATCATCGTCATGGTCTATCTGTCCCAGCAGACGATCGGTGTCAACTTCATCAGCGGCTACCTCACGTATTACTTCCGGCTCGCCGGCGTCAATGACCCCTTGGCCATTGGTCAGGCAGCCTACGCCATCCAGCTGTTCGGCAACATGTGCTCCTGGCCGCTCGTCGACCGCCTCGGCCGCCGCCCCATGATCGTCGGCGGCGTCTTCACCATGACCGCCCTCCTGCTCGTCATTGGCGGTATCAGCACCATCGGCTCCCCGTCCGCGCTCAATGCAACTGTCGCGTTCATGTGCATATGGGGCTTCCTTTACCACGCCACCCTCGGCGCCGTAGCCTACACGGTGGGCGGCGAGACGGCCAGCGTCCAGCTGCGTCAGAAGACCTACAGCATCAACATCATGTGCTCTACTGCAGCTTCCTGCGTCGTCTTCCAGGTCATGCCTTACCTGCTTAACACCGACCAGGCCAACTTGGGCGGGAAAATATGTTTCATCTTCTTCGGTCTGTCGCTGCCCATGTGCGCATTCCTGTACTTTTACATGCCTGAACTCAAGGGTCGCAATTATGCCGAGATTCAAGAGATGTTCAACAACAAGGTGCCGGCGAGGGAGTTCAAGACTCACGTGTGCGAGGTTAGCTTTGCGGGAGTGGTGGATGAGAAGAAGCTGCGGGAGGCTTAAGCTATAGGAGACCGAGCGCGCATATTCCTGCCGCTTTCGACCAGGAAACTTTGTTTCCAGCATTCAATGTTCTCACTCAATCTTACATCAGTGAGATAGTGCCATCACTCATACCTCAAGTCCACATATGACCAGTTGTTAGGTTCCAGCGAATTTGGTCGATGGAACGTAGAGGAAAACACAAAGCTCCCTTGCTTGCTTCCGGAAGCGTCTTCGGGGTTCTGCTCGGACCTTAGGGACGGCTTCAGGGGTTGGATGTGCGGCATTCTCGGTTTGCTTCTGTTCCCAATGGTGACCTAGGTTGTTGGGAGGGGTCGAGGTCTGCAGGAGGAATGAAAGCTTGGATCTGAATTTCCTCGGGGGCAAGCATCCTGGTCTATCAATGGTGTTACGCTACGTCTTGATGCCGCAGTACCTGCGCCTTCCAGAGCTGACAGCTTATTTTAGTCCTACAGCACGTTCTGAACACCTCAAGAGCAGGCCTGGAGGCAAATATCCCAGCTACGCCTCGTTCTACCGCGTATTCTGCCCTTAGAATCCATTTCCCGTTATGTAATTAGTCCTCAAGACAACAGGAAGTTGCCGCATGTAAATCGACTGACTTGCCGTTATAGCTCAACCACTCTTATGTGTACCGTACCACTCAAGCTACAAGCATCTCCAAGGAAACCAAGAATAGCCACTCAGCCAAGCAAGCAGTCTCGTGGGGCATTGGCAACATGGGTTTGCTCTCAAGTGACTGCATGCGCCATAGTAGTCGCCGGGAACCCCGTACTGAGCACGACGACCTCTGACGAGCCCCTGCTTGCAGGCCATGTCAAATGAGGCGCCAAGCGGGTGTGGGGTCATATCTTCAGTTCAGATGGGGTAGGAGATCTTGGTCCCCTGAGCCCGATTTGGATGGTACCCACCTACAACGGTCATGCCGGGCGGGATAGAGCTTGAAGCACAATGACCCCCACAAGATTTCTTGAGCATTTGCATGCTGGGGGCTGCAGAATTCCAGGCACCGATGGCGGTTTGTTTGAGAATTGTGTTGTAGATTATGACTACGAGCGCAGAGATTTATGTATGGCAAGCTTGAACAAGAAGGACAACACGGACGATTCCGGCAGAGCAAGCTATCGCGGCCGTTTAGACGTCTCCCTTGCAGAGAACTTGGTTGTATCTTTGCTCTAAGTTCGTTAATTCAGCTTAGACTCTCGGTTTCGCTTTCTCAACTTCAGGCCTGGCCAGCACTGGTTTCGAGGTGACTGATGCGCCTTTTTGCGGAAGAGGGTTTCGAAGGCGTCGCTACAGACAAGAGTTGGCGATGGATTTAGTATGATCTGCATTCAATCATTCCGATCTCGCAACGAACATGTTCCAGCAGTCAGTTTTCAGAAGTCGGGTCTTCACAGAATGGTTGAGCTGCGCACCCAAACCGAACCGTTATGTTCTCTCGACTACGTCAACTCTCAGATGGATTCTACTCTTATCTACTGTCTCTCATTCAAGTGTTCAGATGCTACTGATCTCGCATCTTCAGATAAAACAGCTTCAAGTTGTCTCTCATGAAGTCTTCACCGAGACAGCTTCGCCGGGTGCGATTTCGGCATGACCGAGCGCTGCCCAAAGCCCCCAACCCCGGTCTTGGCCGAGTCAGGATGAACATGGTCACGACTCAGAGCCCCAACCAATAGTTGAAATCTCCATCCCTATTAAGCACATGCATAACATGATACAGACACAACCCCACAGATGAACCTGTGCCCCGGGTGCCGGAGAGCGGGTGAATGTTCTGCTTCACTGTCCCTCATGAAGGATAACGGCTCGGGATATCAGCAGATGAACTGCATCCCTGCCTCGTATCTACAAAGGGTAAGGCGTTTCCACTTTGGTCATACGCCATCCGCAGTTCGGGCCGCTCTTGGCATCGTGAGGTCCACCATTTTCTTACGCTCATCACGCCTGTGAACCCCTCAGCCCTGTCAACATAGGAGGCGCTCCTACCACTGTCAAACCAGCTCCGTTGACGTTCAGACCCTATCACGACTTGGCGTCCAGGGCGCAGTGCAACTAGGTAGCCAGGAACAGTTCTCAACGTTGGCCGTTGACAGGCTCACGGACAATGCCGTCTTGTGACAGTTGCATCTCTCTGTCGTGATCCACATGTCACGACTCAAGATCTTTGGCGAAGCTTCATGATGTTTTCCTATAAAGTCCCGGCAGCTCATCGCTCAGAAAATGGTTTCTCCTCTCTCCAAGCAGCCTTCAGCAGCCTCCAGTGTTTCTTGATCACATTCACTTACAGCCCCCCAAGAACACAGTCATTCGTTCTAATACTTGCAGCTTTCGCTTGCTATCCCTTCGTTATAGACACTCTACCTCAGTATCACCATTCTCAACATGAAGGCCACTTCATCCCTCCTTCTATCTATCACGGCCTTGGCAGGCCTGGTCGGGACCTCTTCAGGTGCCGTCCTGCCTACCGAGCCCGAGAAGGTCGTTCTTCGCCCTGTTCGACGACCTGCCGGACTCAAGTCCAGCCTCACCCAGGGCTTGGATGCCCGTCAGGCCGCCAATGTGCCAGCTCTGCCAGAGCTGACCGGTACTCCGCCTGCGCCCATCGTTCTGAAGCCCATTCCTCGCCCCCAGATTCTCCAGTCTAGCCTGGCGACGGGCCTCAAGCTCAAGGCGAGGCAGGACACGCTCACGCCCGCCAAGGCGATTGTCCTCGGATATGCCGCTGATGACATGACGGCCCTGGTCGACGCTGCGCTGAAGCAGCCTGCTGTCGCGCTTGAGGAAGTCGATGGTATCGCATCGGTCAAATGCAAAAACGCCGCCATCGACATCAAGTTCAGCGATGCCGCATCTCTCAAGGCCGCCACCTCGGCCTGGCCCAAGTCCGACTTCATCATCGTCACCTACTCTCCTGAGGGCGGCTGCAACACCGCCGACGAGCGTGGCTGGTACACTGTGTCCGAACTGACCTTCGACGAGGCCACCCTCGTCGCCACTGCCACCAGCGAGCGCTCTGCCCTTGACGAACAGAGCGAGGAAGCCGTCGTCAACTTCGACACGACTCCCGCCGCCGCTGCCAAGCGCGACATCACCGCATCGGTCAGCACCGAGCTCTCCGGAAAGCTCATCGACACTGAGAACCTCAAGATCGCCATCGACGAGGCACACTTTGAGAGCAACATCCACATCGCTGGAAGCTTCAGCTTCAACTTCCTCAAGTTCAAGCCCAGCAAGATGACCATGGACGTCGACTACTCGGGCCTCGTCGGTCTCAACCTCTCCACGCACGTCGGCGCCTCCTACTCGACGGACGTCTACAACTTTGAGCCCTTTGCTGCCTCCGTCTCCGCCTTCAGCATCCCCGGAATCCTAGACGTCGGCCCCATCGCTTCCTTCGGCCTCGGCGTCGAGTTCGCCGCCGAGGGCTCCCTCGACGCTACCCTTGGCCTCCACAGCGAGATCCCCAGCGGCAAGGTTCACCTCGACCTCGTCGACTCGGACAAGTCCACCACTAGCGGCTGGGAGCCCGTGACCTCCGTCTCGACCGATGTCAGCGCCGAGGTCTCCCTGCAGCTGAACCCCTACCTCGACCTCAACCTCGCCATGGGCATCCGCGCCTTCAAGGGCGCCATCGACCTGACCGCCGGCGTCGACGTCAAGCCCCAGGTCATCAACGCCTTCTCCGCCGACCTCAACTTCGAGTACACCAGCCAGTCCGGATTCGCCTTCACCCACCCCAAGGACGTCACATGCCCCAACGGCGCCTGGTTCGCGAGCACCTTCAACTTTGACGTCGTTGCTTACATCGGCACCCTTTTCAGCAAGACCCTGTACAACTACAACCACCCCATCTACCAGTCCCAGTGCTGGAACTTTGCCTAGGGTCAGCAGCGCAATCATCAACAGTCGGATCGGTTTTCTTTGTATAGCAAATAGAGGGGGGACACAATTAGACTAGACATAGAGCATCATGCAGTTTCATATATCATTTAAAGATTCTATCATGTGTTTCGCATCTTTTGAGAAGAATCATCTTCCAGCATGCTGCGTCACGGGCAGAGTGATGAATACCCACTGAACTGATGCTCACTGCCCGCCTGGTGTCATCATCAGCTGCCAAATTGCTCCCACTCGCCCCAATTCAGCGGTAGACCGATATCAAGATTGCCCTCCAGGGCATTATCCGCCATTGTAAGGTCAAAGCTGGGATCAAAGTGGCCAAACACATCCATGTTAAAGTCGATCGAGTCGAGATTCGGCATCCCGTTCATCGACATGTCGAAACCCTGAGGATCAGCCGAGAAGGCAACCTCGGGAGTCGGTTCGCTAGAAATATCCGACGACCTGGGCGGCGGCGGCGCCTCCTGCACGAGAGTCGTCGCGGCACGCTCCATCTCCTTGAGCATGCGCTCGCCGAGGCCGTAGGTGACCTTGGCCGAGTAGAAGATGTGCTTGTACCGCTTCAGCAGCTCGCAACTGGACTTGAAGGCGTCGCGGGAGCGGGCGCGGAACATTGGCAGCGCGGAGTGACGCATCTTGCGGTACTCCACGCTGAGGGAGAGGGACACGGCGTAGGGGACGAACGGGACGGGGCACAGCTTCTCCTTCTTGACGGCGTGGGCGATGCGCTCTGACGCGAGCGAGCGGCGGGCGTTGGCCATTGCTGGAGGTATGCTTGAGGCGTAGGTTGACTGATTCGATTCCGCACCAGGTCGGGGGAGTCTACACGACAGGATGATCACGGCGTGGTAGAACACTTCCAATGTGGCTTCATATGATTAGTCAACAAAGCCAACGGTCTATGTGATTTGAGGATTCAACATACCGAGAAGATGGGTTGGCACTTCCAACGCATTCGCCTCCACGATCATGGGCTCCAACACGGGCAGCTCGACGAACGGCTTCAGGTCACCAAGCGCATGAGCGCTGGCCGCTGGTCGGTAGAGGTCAATGGTCCTGTCTAGCCAGCGCGAAATAGACAGGTATAATCGAAAAGATGGCTCCTGTCGGCTGAAGCACTCTTCCAAAGTTGCAGCGAAGTCCCGCTCGTGGAGTAGGCGTGGTCGACCGTACGCAGCAGAGTTGATCTTGTCAACTGCCCATACCGCGCAGAAGAGCGTCTCGAGAGCAGGGTCACCGGTGCGGAGCAGGTGAAGGCCAAGGGTCTGAGTGTGGTGAATCGCCTCGGCGTAAAACTGGGCAGGGATCTCACTCTCCTCAAGGCAGGTCGGCTGAAAGTAGAGTGACAGCATGCAGAGTGCCCGAATGTGCACCGTCCTGTCAATGATCAAACTCGTTGCCAGTGTTGTGCGAACAGCCCCTGAGAGAGCCAGCGAGAACTCTGCAAATGACATCTTCTCGGTACCCTTGTTGCTCAGTTTCAGGTAGTTTGCCATGGATGGGTCAGTAGCAGCTGCCAGAGAGATGACCTGGCGTAGAACAATGGTCGCAGGGGAATCGTCGTCGGCTAGAGCGGAGTCGGGAACGAGGGCATAGATCGGATGGATCTTGCGGGCGTAGACCTTCTTCAGCTGGCGGAACTCCCTTTCAGGAGGGACACACGTCAAGCAGTGCTCCTTGACGTACGGGAGAAGGATCTCATCATAAGGTATGGAAGGATGTGGCGCCGTCACGTTGGCAGTTCCTGGCACGACTGAAGTATCGTGTCTTGTTGACACCCAGACCCCAACCTCGTCATTGCGAGCTGTGCTTCTGGCACTGTCTGTGTGTGTCACTTCGGCAAACATGCCTTCAGGATTCGTATCACCGAGGAAACGGGTGTGCGACTTCCCCAGAGCGTCTGAGCCTGTGGCCTCGGCGAACAAGCCCTCTGGGTTGGTATCGCAGACAAAGCGCCTGGATGAGTGAGCAGGCGTGACATCATGATCGCCATGACCATTGGAGTTGCCATCGTGATTGCGGGCTCGAGAGCCTGGGCTCTTCAGTCCATCAGCGTCCTCGTCGCCTTCTGTGTGGACGCATCGTTTCTGCGGATTGTCAACATCACGCTCATCGAAGGCACCTCAAGTCGGACTCACCTTGCGCTTGCGGCATGACTCGCACGCCTGCTGAACTTGCTTTCGCTTCAGGGGGAGACCTGACGGGTCTGATTCAACAAACTTGACGGTTTTGGTGGAGCTAGCCATTGCTAACGGTGAGAAGAGTAAGGCTGCAGAGCTCGAGGTCTCGCATCTTAGCTATCTTCGCCGGTCGCCGATGAAATCGATGCTCTTGGAGGTCGTTGAGGCAGACAGACGTGAGTCGAAGTGAGCTTGGCTGTGGGCCCAGGTCTTTTCAGACAGACCGAAATGGATTACATAAAGCTCACCTCACTTCTCTCACCGACTGTCACGTGACGTGACTTCGTCAGTCTTCCAACTGCAACGGTAGCTACCAGTCTCACTGTATGTGCATTGTTGTATACCCATATCTGCACTATAAATATTCCACGTTCGTCTGAGCGAGAAAGCTTATCAGTCATCTGCGCGCGTGTATGTTTGAGCTGATGGTTTTCGCAATGCCTTTCGAGGAGGCCGCTGCCTCTCTCTTTTCTAGCAACCAAAAAGCGATCGACCCTCCTGGGTGGATGCCACGATGGCGCTGCTAATCAAATGGCCACTGGGTCTCGCCGTTGCGCAGACTAATATTACAGATTTGCAAATCAACCGCCTGCCAGAAGCCGCCGTGCTCAAGCACAAGCCTCTCCAAACTCCAGTCCATCCCGAGGTGAAGTAAGGCTAGTGTTGTTTCGCCTGATAGGGGACAGGGATCCCGCATGCATTGGAAGATGACGAAAACAAACGAACCTTCGCATGAACTATCTCTTAGTGTTGTTCCTCGCCACATCGATTGTATTCGCTTAATATTGATACTGTCCGTACTGCTGCGGAGGCGGCGCGCCGTACCCGGCATAAC
The DNA here is from genome assembly GCA_002851675.1 of Verticillium nubilum. Lineage (NCBI taxonomy): Eukaryota > Fungi > Ascomycota > Sordariomycetes > Glomerellales > Plectosphaerellaceae > Verticillium > Verticillium nubilum. The sequence goes on from NMXI01000068.1 coordinate 47,555, forward strand.
CGTTCGGCGGGGGCGGCCAGCTTGGGGGAGCGCCACCTTCAAACTGCTGCGCTGCACCGGGAGGTGGCCATTGACCTGGAGGCGGTTGCGGGAATTGCTGCGACGCTTCCTGACGGTAGCCACCGGGAGCGCTCTCGAAGGTTGCACCAGAATCAGGTCTCAGCGGAGAGTTTCTGTAGCCCGACTGCGAAGCGATTCGGCGGCCGGCGCCACCATCGTAGGGGCTCAAAGGGCGAGGATTCGGCGAGTCCCGTGTTCCAGAGTAGGAGTTGTAGGAGGAGTAATCGCCACCGGAAGGCTGGCGACCGTGTGTTGAGGGAGGTCCGCGGGACTGCGCGCCGTTCTGCCGCATGCCTTGGTCCTGGTTCGCCTTCCACGTGCTGTAGTCGGGCACAGGAGTATCTCGGAGTAAATTGACGAGGCCGCTAGCGCTGAAGAGCTGGGCGTTGTACGAGTGCGTCGGAGGTAGAATACCGAGGAAGAATGTGATGTCACGGGCAAGAGGCGCCCCCTGATTCTGCCGCTGCTGATCGAGACGGCGACCGGCCGCTCCCTTGAGCGGGGACTGCCCGCGAGCGAGTTTGCGTGGGCGATTGTATTCCTCCTGGTCATCGCCGGGATAAGGCCGTTTTGGGGAACTCGTTGTGCCCAGGTATTGAGGCGCGGGGCTCGCAGTCTGCCGAACGGCAGCTGGGATGGGTGCCGGCATTGGCACTGGCACTGGCGGAGCTGCTGGCATTGGGGTCATGTCGCGGACAGAGGCAGCCTGTTCGATTGAGGGCATGATGAGGTTAGGCCGCAATTGCACGGCAGGTGAGATGATCAGTCGGTAAGCAATAGGGTCAAAGCTGTCGACGGAGTACCTCTCAGTGAAGTGAGAGAGCTTGGGGTCCTCCGGCCAAAGCTCTGCCATGCGACGCTCCAGTGCAGCGACAGATGACAACTCGCCAAACTGTGCCTCATATTTGTGGAAGTACTTATACAGCATCTTGGCCCTTTGCTTCTTCTCAGGCTTCTGCGTAAGACGGTTGACGCAGGTTTCAAAAACGACGCGGGCGTCTGCGAATGATTAGCTGGGCATGATGCGAGTGAGGCCATGTCACTTACTTGTCGTGTCATCCTTGAGGTGCAGGTACTTGATGTACTCCAACATGAAGCCCTCGTCTTCGGGGAATAACTTGGCGCCTCGGTCGAAGATTTTGCCGCCTGCGGGATCCTTGTAAACCACAGACTCTATCAAGGCGACAGCCACGTAGACATCGCTCGTGAGCTGGCCCTTGCCCCGGGCCTCGGTGAAGACCTGCCTAAGGCCCTTGGTCTGCGATCCCTTCCCCTGCGTGCGCCGCAAGGCGCGACACAGGGCGATCCAGATGAAGGAAATAGTGCGCTTCAGAAGGTCAGTCTGGATGGTGAAGCCCTGCTTGACAGCCTGGGTTCGCTGCTCAAGAGCGAGCGCCTGATCCTGGTCGTTGTTGTCGTCGTCATCATTGCGCCCGGCTTGTGCCGTCGCAGCCTGCTCTATTTTGGCAAGCTCGTCCTTCTCGCGCTCCTTCAACTTTTGCATCATCTGATACAGTGTCTCCAGAACTTGGTCGTATGGCGCACGAATCGCTTTTGCTCGCTCTTCCTTGCTTTCTTCCGTGTCGGCGACGGGAAGTGTCATCTCAATGCGGTCGCCGTGCTTCAGAGCCAGCAGAACACTTTCAGGATTCGCCGCAATGCCATCTGTGAGGAACTTGATGCCCAAATCTACACCGTCTTTGAAGATGTTGTTCTCAAAGCACCACTCGGCAGCGTCCACCCACATCTCGGGCCAGAACCTGAGCGCCATCAACGCCTGCTTGTAGACGTAGAGAATACGCTGCTTGAGTGCCTCAGGCTCGTCGTCAGCGAGGACAAGGGGGTCTTCCTTTTCCCACTGGATCCACTGCTTCCAGATGTTGACTTGCTCCATGTACTCGGTCGCACCGGCGAAGCCTGGCGCCGGGGGAAGGCGAGGCAAAGAAGTACGGTTGAGGTTGCCAATCTTGCGGTCCAGCTGTAGGGAAGCAGACTTGGCTGTCATGTACCCAGGCGACCTCTTCTGGATGAACTGTCTGCCTGTAGCCTTGTTCAAACCCAGTTCAAATTGGTCGTAGTCCTTCCAGAGCTCTGTCAGAGCCGACATCGGCACAGCAATGGCACGATGGTAGGCTTTCCGCAGCTGGTCCATTTTCTGCTGGTCCTGCCACCCAGGGCCGCCGACAACGCCGGGACCGCTTTTGATGAATTGAATCCAATCCTTCCACAGAGCACCCGACTCGCGGTCCATACCCACATTGTCGATGATAAACTCGTAGGACTGGCTAATGACCTGGCGTGCCTGGCCATTGGGATCGTTACTAAGATCGTTCCGGCGTCGGATGTAGTTGATATAAGTAGTCCATAGCTCAACATTCGAGACAGTGAGAAGGCTGCGCTGGAAGAGGGCCTCGGCGGCAGTCGTGTTCATGCTGTCGAGTTCAAGTTTGATCCACTCGACCCAGATGTCGGCCTAGAGATGTTAGCGTGGTCGGAAAAGACACCGTTGCAAGAATGGTACTCACAGCCTGAGGAAAAGTTGTGACGAATCGGTCGTAATCTTGGCGCAGAGCATCAATCTGACCGAGTCGGCGGTGTTCGGCGAAGAGCGCAAGCCATGCGTCCATGTCGCCTCTAGGGTCCTCCTCGACGCGATCTTCGAGGCGGCCAACAAGGTCGCCAGGGTCCCTTCCTGCAGTTGTAGTTGTGACTTGAGGTACGGCCACACTGGGGGAAGCGCTCGCCGCGACCGCAGGGGCGGCGGCAGCAGCAGCAACTGGAGCAGGAGCAGTATATGGTCCGCCGTTGGCAGGTGTAGACGAGGCGCCCACTTGGTCCTGGCTGGGTGTTGACATATTCAGAGCAGATTGCGGGCGGGAGGTGGAGGCCACCTGGTCCAGGGTGGAGTTGGAACGGGGGGCATCATCTTCCTCATCATCCGAGTCTCCCACTAGGAATCCTCCGGAGACCTTGGGCTTCACGGCCCTCGACTTTGTCGACGCGGCAGGCGCAGGAGCAGGAGCAGCGGGTGTCTCTGTGATTTGGGGGATGGGGGTGATCGAGACGGACTCTGGATCGTACTCGGCACCATCGTCGCTGCCGTCGTCGTCATCGTCGTTATCGTCGTCCTGCTGCTGTCCTTCTTGTTCCTCTGCATGGTCCTGCTCGTCCTCGTCACCATCCTCTTCATCGTCGCCCTCGTCTTCTTGTTCTTCTGGTTCACCGTGGGAAGGTTGAGCAAGTGCAGAGTCGGGGTCTTCATCTTTTTGGTCACTATGCTGAGTCTCATTCGCACCCTCATACCCTTCTTCCTCCTCTTCTTCCCAGGAACCACCTTCGAACTCTTGCTCGTTCTCTTGAGATTCAGGGGTCGCCATCGCAGCGGGAGGGGAGGAGGGGGTTTCGATGGTGACCTCGATGGTGGTCAAGGGGTCTCCAGCTGTCGATATTGTTGGCTGTCGTTGGTCGCGCGGATGAAAGCAGCAAGCTGGGTCGGCCAGAAGAAGGAAGACCGAGGCTGAAACACGGCAAGTGTCGGTGAATACCTATCGGAAAGTCTTGTTGAGGAGAATGAGATCGTTCGCGCTGGCACTGCTTCGCCCTAGAAAGATGGACAGGCGATGGGTAGGTCGGCGTGACAAAGACAGGCGATGAGGGAGGTTGAACAGCGCAAAAAGTCAGAGGGCTGACGCCAGAAGCTTGAGCCGCGGAAAGAACTGAATGGTAGGAACGACCCTGCCAAATCCACCAAAAGAGGATTAGCGCATTGAGGTGGGACAGGCGCGGTCGCCAGGCAGAACATCGGCGGCAGGGGCTCCCTTGCGCCTTACTGAATATGGAATAACTCCAACGGCAGCCACCACTCTACGCGAAAATCGCGGGTCATGGTCTGGCCACCCCAGGGCAGGCGCGTCCCCAGGGTGTTGGTCAGGCAAGCACAAGCAAGCAATACAGGCAAGTGTGGTGCAGGCAGGTAGAGGAAGGTCCAGGTCCAGGTCCAGGTCCAGGTCCAGGTCCCGCCCGTCGTCCCGCCATCACAGAGATCAACCCCCCCCGGGCTATTGCGATATCTCTTTTGGGATCTCCTCATCCAATCTCACTACCACTCCTCCCTCTTCCTCTCACAACCGCTCCTTCTTCCCCAAGGCAAAACAATACACGCTATCCCTCCCTTACTCTCAGTCGCTCGCGTCTATTTGAGTCTTCTCTCGCGCAGATCCGCTTCTCGTTTTCTCTTCTTCAACCACCGTTTCCTCGATACCCGCTTCCTTCACACCGCAAACGCACGCTTCACCGCCCTCTTCCCCCGCTTCACACTTTCCACCATGTCGCTCGTTTCGCTTCTTGGCGTTCGGGTTCTGAACAACCCCGCCAAATTCACCGACAAGTACGAGTTCGAGATCACCTTTGAGTGCCTTGAGCAGCTGCAGAAGGGTACGTATTGCCTTGCCTGACGCGCCTGCGCGTCTCCTGGTCCATCTAGGTTCCTGCCACTGACCTGGATCCCTTGCAGACCTCGAGTGGAAGCTCACTTACGTCGGCTCCGCCACTAGCGACCAGTACGACCAGGAACTCGATGACCTTCTTGTCGGTCCCATTCCTGTCGGTGTCAACAAGTTTATCTTCGAGGCTGGCGCCCCTGACACCACGCGCATTCCCGATGCCGACATTCTTGGTGTCACCGTCATCCTCCTTACCTGCGCCTACGACGGTCGCGAGTTTATTCGCGTCGGTTACTACGTCAACAATGAGTACGATTCGGAGGAGCTCAACGCCGAGCCGCCTTCGAAGCCCATCATCGAGCGAGTGCGCCGGAACATCCTGTCTGAGAAGCCCCGCGTGACGCGCTTCGCCATCAAGTGGTACGTGTATTTGCTACTGCCCCACGGCTGCACCCACAAGCTAATGATGTGTTAAGGGATTCTGACGCTTCTGCCCCTGCCGAGTTCCCCCCCGAGCAACCCGAGGCCGACCTGGTCGCCGATGAAGAGGAATACGGTGCCGAAGAGCGCGAGGAGGAGGAGGCTGAGGCCAATGCTGCCGAGGGTGCTGATGCCAACGGCAACGGCGAGAAGAAGATCCCTGCCCCTGGCGAGGATTCCGACATGGCTGGAGTCGAGACGCAGAATGGTCAGAACGGCGAAGCCAACACGGACGGCAAGAATGGCAAGGCGGTCGGCGATGCTGATGAGGACGAGGTCTCGGATGACGGCAGTGTCGACATCGAGGGCGAGAGCGAGGACGAACTCGAGGAAGAAGAGCTCGTTGAAGGCGAGGGCGATGCCATGGATGAGGATGGCATGGATGTCGACGTGGTCGACAAGGCGGCCGTTCCCCAGGTACAGCCCACCGAGATCAAGTCCCACTAGGGTTCGCCTGCCCTGATGATCATCACGACGGTCTGACCTTGGGACTTTTTGCTCTGGGTGATTTGTTGAATGCCGGAACACAGAAGAATACAGGGTTGGACGCCGAACAATGGCACACAAATGCCACGGATAGGACGAGTGTGTTTGCGGACTGAGACGAACGTTGTTATGACATGGATGACTGAGCAGGAATGAATGGCCTGCATGGCATGTGGCTTTGCCAGGATGGACGGGGAGTACTGGAGGCCCCGGACAATGCTTAGATACCAGGCAGTTGCTAGACTACGGAATGCATCTGCTTCTCTACAGTGGGGGTCTAATTCTGTTTCGATCTTGGGTGTGAAGAAGGACCGAGAGGAGAAGGCTAAGAAGCAGGCTTAGGACATCAGCGAGCTCCTCGCTCTTGCGAGCTTACTTTCATACAGGCATGACGAAAGCCCGGGGAGCTGGAGCTTGCGCTTTCGGACGATTGCCTGCAATGCCACCAACGCATCACATGGCATGGCTTGGCTCAAGAGAGTTTGAAACGACAGACAGGTTGCCTATGTCCATTTAAGCTTCTGAGTGTTCCTCTGTGGATTGGGCGATGGTGGTGAGGCGGCATCCATCTCATCATTACCGATCAGCTGTGCCGAGAACAGCCGCCCCGATTACCGGCTCCGAAGCTGAAAAAGGACACCGACAAACGACAAGAAGACGCCATCGACAGCCCTAAAAGTGATGGCACTGCCTTGTTTTCCTCCTTTCCCTGATCTTCGACTTCCCCAGCCTGGCCTAACTACCCGACTAGAGGTCATCCGGAAAGGCCGGGCGAATGCCCATCACTGGCGGAACGGCACGCGGCCCAATCCCGCCCAACACACCTCGCAGACGGATAAGCTCATGGGCAGGCGGAGCTCATAAAATTAAGGTGTCATAAGAAGCTGTCGTCCTAAACCGGCGGATGATCCATCCATTCACCCACCCCCTTGTCACCACCACATCATCTGAGGCTGGCACAGCCGCAATGATCGACCACTCACTATGGAAGCTGCCTAGGCTAATGCACAGCACGACCGCGACGTTTTGTCTTTTCTCTCGAGGCGGATGCTTGTGTCATTTGCGATCGTAAGGCTGGCCAACGCTGCCAAGAGGGGTAGAAAAGGCCGCGATGCCTCGCCCTCTCGCCTCCGTTCTCTGTCTCGTCTCTCGTCCTTAACATCAATTGATTGAACAAGGTATCGTAACTTCACATGACCCACCCCTAGCATGGCTGGTCACCAGAGCCCGGACGAGCTCTTGCGCGCCGTTGAGGCATCCCATGAGCAATACCTTCGTAGCCTGCGCACCTTGCACGAGGCTCTGGCCTCATCTGTCCGCCAGCGATCCGACTCACGTTCGGCGATCCCTGTCTCGCCTCTGCTGAGGCCCGCGAGCAGTCCAGCCTTGAGCCCCGAGCTCCTCAGCGACGCGACCTTTCCTTCCCATTCACCAGGTCCGAGGAGCCGTCGCCCGACGCTTGACCCGAATGAGAGACGACCACAATTTCTCGGCATCGAGAAAAAGCACATTCCGGCGTCGCTGCACTCAGAATATGAAGTCGAATTCTTGCCCCTCCTCGACACGACGATGCCACATCGCGGCCATGGTCACGCACCTGCCATACCCCGTCCCATTGAGCGGTGCTCGTGGATCGACAGCCAACTTATGTGGCACCTCAAATACACCGACTTCCATGGCGCCGCGGAGGTGGCCATGAAGGATATCATGGACAAGCAATCCGAAATCGATGAGCATGGCGACTTTCGCGCCTTCGCCGCCTACGAGCACGAAGGCTACATCAGCTCGACCCTGGAGCTGTACGACGTTGACGTCGAGGGACAGGCAACTCCCGTGGGCAAACAGCCAAACCAGACGCATGGCGTGTCGCAGGTCATCACTCCCAGCCAGATTGTCGACGCCCCTACGGTTTGGAACGCCCTCAAGGAGATTCACAGCGACGGCAAGGCAGTTGGCCTCATGACCATTCTCCAGGAACCAACGCCTCTCATGCTTGGTGCTCTTCACCTCACTATGTCGCCCTACTTTGACATGACTGAGTTGCTCAACCACTTCACCACTGACATAGACAACAAGGGCAAGACGCGCGCCTACGTTAACCGCGCCTTCGTAAAGGACGACACGCCGAATACGGTACGCCAGCGGTCCGCCTTCTTTGTCTTCAAGTACTACACTGTCGTTGGTGACGGTCTCGAGCCCGCCGCCTGGCAAAAGTACGACAAGCGGCCCTCGGACGCGCGCTCCCTCGACCACATTGACATTGCCGAGTGCTCGTCCGTGCTGGCCCTCTCGCTGACCGGTCCGGCCACCCGCTCTGTCAAGCTCTCGAAGCGTCGCGAAGGGCCCCAGGAAGGCCGCGTCTTCGACCCCTTTGCCCCCTGGCACCTCCTCAGCCTGCAATCCTTTCCAGACGACGAGCATACGGTGCGCTCTGACGACGAGCTCCCACGCCGGCGCTTTCCCAACGGTCCCCACGCCTTCCTCGACGCCCTTGCCGCCGAGTATCGCGACGCAACGCGACGCAACATTGCACTCCACGAACGCATCACGAAGCTCATCACGCCGCCAACAGACTTCATGTTCGACCCCTCCCTCCGCGACAAGCTCCTCTTCGAGGACAAGCATTTCACCTACATCCGCCGTTACTTCTGGGCCTATAACACCCTCGGCGTCATCAACGCCGGCATTCGCGCCATGCTCGCCGCCTACGCTGACGCCTTCACCGACGACTTTTGGGCAGGCCGGCACTCCACCCTCTGGCCCCATCCGGACCCCGAGGGCCCCGAGGGCGTCGCATACCGCGAAACCATGGCAGTCCTCCGCGGCGAGCTCGAGCGCGCGTGCCGGGACCTCGAGCACGTTGCGCAGCGCAACACGGCCACGCGCAAGGAGATTGAGAACCTGCGTGATCAGCTCTTCAGCGGGAGCTCTATCAAGGAGAGCCGCCGCGCCATCGAACAGGGCGACAATATTAAGATCCTGACGCTGAGTTCCATGGTGTTCCTACCGCTGACGTTCGTGACGGTAAGTCCATGTCCTGCCTTGCGCCGTTGGTCATGTTGAGAGTATCCTCGCTAACGCTCGCGACAGTCCGTCTTCGGCATCACGGAATTCACAATCCCCCCGTCAGATTTCCGTTTCGCCCTGACGATGGTCCTCGTCTGCGTCCCCTTCATCCTCCTCCTCATCCTCCTGCAGACTCGCACGGGCTACTCCCTCTTCCAGCGCGCCGCAGCCCGCATACGCCGCGCCCGCGACGACCTCGTCCGAAGACTGCGAACTCCCGAGCCCGCCACGCCGCCACCCCGCGCGCCGGGCCGCGTGCAGACCCTCACCGGAGAGGTCAAGCCGAGGCGCAAGAGGCGGCTCACTGTGCGTCGAGGGCCCGAGGAGGCTAGGGACGGCGACGGGGACGGGGATGGGTGGGTTCGCTGGGGCGCGTGGCGTTGGAAGGGTGCGGCGGATGGCAAGACGGTTGAGGTGAGGGAGGATGGAGCGAAAGGGGGCAAAGACCGTGTGAGAGGAGTTATCTGAACTTTCTTTGCATCGTTTTCCATTTTTGGTGGGGGGGTTGCTCTTCTTACATCACGATTATGATTCAGCGTTCCTGTTTAGTAGATACCCTGTCGTTACGAAGCACCATGGTGGAATAGCGAAGCGAAGACAATCTTTGGTTTCAAAACACTGCAAATCCATTCATCCCAGACTCTGATGTCGGAAGCAACAGTATCCACTACTAAACACAACCAAGAAAGTAAGAACCTCGTCCGAGACCCGGACCTTTGAGCACCGATTATATGTTCCCTCATGCGTCACATGTGTGTTCCTCGTCTCTTGCTAGCCCTCTTCGCCTCGCGTAGCGATCAATTATCCGCGTAAATGAAAAAAAAAAAAAAAAAAACCTCCGGACCAGCCGAACCAAGACTTAGACACCACCGCGTCCTCCGCCGCCGCGCGCATGCCTAGCGACAAAACAAGGGGCGTAAGAATTAGGAGTACGTGGCAGGTATATAAGCGCAAAGAAACCGCTCGCATGCAGAAAAACATCAAGCCGAGTGCGTCGACTGCGATTGCTTCACAGCGATCACATCGATCCCAAGCCCGGTCGGTCGAGCCCACTGAACTTTCGACGCGCGGCCTCGCGGGTATAAAAGACGCCGGTAACGCCAAAGCCAGGTCATGGGGGTATCTCCTGTAGCAAACAGAACAAGCTGCAGGTCGTCGCAAGGATGGCCTACCACCCCTTCTTCCGCGCGAAGCGCTTGTTCAACAGAGCCAGAACCTTGGGCACGTTGAACTGCACGTACTCCAGGTCCAGGTCGTCCTGGTTGTCCTTCTGCATCTCGAGAAGATCATCCAGTTTCAGGTCGAGCTCAAGTAGGCCTCGATTGCGTCCTGAAATCAAAGTCAGCATGATATCACCAAAAAAGCTAAATTAGTGAATAGCGTACCCTTGTAGTGTAGCGAGATGACAAAAGTGCCCGGCAGCGGGCTAGTAAAGTTGAAGTAAATGTTGGCCCGACGGTTATCGGGAACGTTGCTCTTCTGAATCACGCCCTCCTTCTCCAGCTGTTGGTGTGTGAACTTGTACGGACCCAGCACCTGCTGCTTCTGCTGCTTCCGCTTGGTGCCCTCGCTCTGTGATCGTACGTTGTGTAGGTAGCTCTTGTAGGTCTCCAGCTGCCCGACGAGGTACGTGTTATGATCGCGGATCGTCTTGTAGACCTCATCGAGCTTGTCCGTCTCGCGAATGACGGCATCCTTGAGGGAGCCGAGATGTTGCAGCTCCTGTTCAACCTCGTCGCGCAGGAGGCCAAAATGGTCGCTTTTATCGATCACCCTGAGCTCTTGCAGCTGTGATAGCAACTCCATGGCCCGAATGCCCTTGCGCACCATAACTGCATCGTTGCGGCTCGTAGCCGCCGCGTCCGCGATCCTCTCAAGCCGCAGCGGCCGCCGTGCCACGTTGCTGTTTGACGGAATCGACCGCATGATCTGCACGAAGATGGACTTGGCTTCCATAAAGTACACCTCTTCTTGCGTGATGTCAAGGGCGGCCGTGAGGTCGTCAATGGCCGTCTCCCACCTGCTGAATAGAGGCAGGTTGTGGACCCTGTTCTCCTTACGGGGCACCTGCGGGGGAGCGGCCGACAGCTCAGCCATGATGATGGCCAGGTGAGAGTTGTCGTCCTTGCACAGCTCGTTGTGGTGCTTTTCGATCAACGCATGCATAGCATATACCTCATTAAGCGTAATAGAAAGCTCGAGGTCCTTCTTCGATAGCGCCACGTAGTTGTCCATCTCCAGGCTCTCGTAGAAGTCTTGAACTTCGCACAGATCAAGCATGAACTTGTTGACACGGTCCTTGTTTGCCTGAACAAATGGCTGAAGTTTCGACATGTACGGCTCCTTGGCGTACGAAGGCTTGTTGGCGAGGTTCTGCAGCATCTTCGCGATATATGTTAAAGTCCTCCTCGGCCGCTCCGCCGGTTGCCCGTCGATGAGCATGTATGACTTGGGTGTCACGATGGCCGGGTTGATGAAACGCAAGAAGAAGAAACCACCGATAAGAGTGCAGATAACTTGGTCGTTGGCGTCAGGGTACTTCCGCTTTGTCAGGCTGCGAATCTGCTTGCAAATCCAGCGGATGCCGTACGGCGCTTCCTCGAGTCCGTCGATGATAGTCGTCAGAAAGTTGTTAGCAATCTCCGTGAGCATCGTCAGGCGGGGCTCGATGATAGCTTGAACCTTCGGGTTCTCGGCGGCTTGCTCGCCTGTAATGCCTTTAGGCAGTGAAGGCGGCAGACTACCAGTATCCTCCTCAATTTGCTCGATCATGCGCTCGTAGACCTTGAGAGGGTTTATCTCGAGGTCAAGCTCCTTCAGCTCAATCAAGTTGTTGATCCTGTCAGCCAGGACCGTTTTCAAGAAACTCTGGCCGGGACCTCGGCGGGTGTAAGTTGTCATCATTCGCGAAACGGGCGTGTTGGCGCGCAACAGCGACGAGTACTCGGGCGTATTGTCGAATTGGTAAGTTAGAACGGACTGTCGCCTGTCAGTATTGATTTCTCGACGACCCAACGAGCCAGAAGAGGTTGCTAACCTGGAACATGGTCAAGAGCAGGTGCTCCTCTCGACTTTCGTACTGATTTCCGTAAATGGTGAACATGACTGTCTGCAGCAGCGAGTCAATCTCGGACATGGAGACAAGCCGGCAGAGGTGAGCGATGTGTCGAGGTTCTGACTGCAGGAGAAACATGAGGTTGCCGTACTTCTGCGTCTTGTCGTCGTTGGGAAAGGCGCCCTCCTGCATGTCAGTGGCATCCTCGAGGTGGCTCGCGACTTCATTTTGCTCTTCAAGAGCCATGCGATTCTGGATAAGGAGTGCGATACGCGAGTCTAAGTAGCGCACGTCTTTCTCAAGTACGAAGTTCTTCTTGGACTGCGAAGATATCTTGGACTTGAGTTCGCGGAGGATCTTCTGGGCTGGGCAGTGTTAGTAATGGACCAATATTGCCGTCATTAGACGCATGGAAACGAACCCTTGGCCAGGTCATCTTCAATCTCGAGCTCGCCATCATTCGCTGACATTGACATGTACAGCGCGGACATGGAGTACCGCTTGGACTGGCGGGCCGACCGCGAGCCATCGTAGGATGACATGGTATTCTGTCGTGAGAGAGGCTGGAAGGAGGACGAGGAGGCAGTCGAGGCGCGGGAGGGAGCTTGTAGCATCACAGACATGATGGCAAGATGTTGGATATAGTTCAGACGGCGCAACGGGGATCAGGCTGGTCTGCCCAATAGAGCCCCTAGGACGTCACGGCGCTCGAGTCGTCGTCGGGCCAATGGCAAGGCTGGCTCCGAAGAGGGCTCGCGATGCGCTGTAGGCCAGGACTGGGAGGGGGCTGGCCGGGAATTGGGTGTTTGAGAGCGAGGGCGTAAGGCAACAATTTGGGTTGTCGGGCGCTGTCTCGGGCTTCGACACGAGGAGGTTGGTCGCACAAGCAGGTCGCGGGGGCGTCGGTGGTCGGGTCCAACGGGAAACTGGTGATGGTCTTCGATTAAGTTTCGGGAATTCGGCGAAATTGGGTCGTCAGACGCGGGCGTCGGGGAGGATATGAACGACGTGCGTTTGCCTGGAGGATTGAAGTGTGCGATTGACTCCTGCCAATGCTTGTCGCTTCGATGCTATCGACGCTGGGGATGGGGTGAGTGGCTGATTGTTCAGGTTGTATCCGCAACGACAAGCGAGGCGTCGAGTGTACAATTCCAAAGAAGGAAGATGGCTTGATATGGCGAATGTCACGTTGTCGTTGGAACGGAGACAAGATTGGGATATGTAAATGGATGGGAGGGTAAGGAATTATGGTCATCAAGGAGGGGAACCTTGACAGCGTTAGGTAGGTCGACCTGGGAAGTGGTGCAGGAAGAATGAGAGGGGGGGCTGCAGGCGGTGCTGTGCAGCAGTAGATGAATTGGCAGACCAGGGTCGTAAAGTGCGTACAAGGAAAGGTGAAAGATGGATAAGGTCACGGTGGAGGAGGAGAGGAGAGGAACCGTCGGCGCGCGAGATGATGGTGGATGGTGGATGAGCGGCGGACAAGAGGGAAAGGGAGGAGCACAGGATGCACAGTGAGGGGGTTGCAGGCACAGGCAGGCTGGTGCAGCATAGGTACAGGGCAGGACTACCAGCCCAGTAGCTGGAGTGTAGCAGGTGTAGGTACTGTGAGTGTACCTGGGCAGGCGGCTTGGGCAGCATAGGCGAGGCAGGGGGCATGGGCGATGGGCAGGTCTGCTGTTGCACAATTTGGGATTAGAGGGGTACTGCACCCTGAACGGTTTAAAAGGGTGGGGACCGGGGCTTGGGCAGCCGCTCTGACTGGCTAAACCGCTTTGGTGCCTGGACTGTGCGGGCTCTGTACCTGAAGTGGACAGATCCTTGCTCCCTTCGTCTCTACCCCACTTGTCTCTTGTGTCTCTTGAGTCGCCCGCTCTTGTCCCTCGACCTGTTCCCTGTCTTGGTACTTTGCCTCCCGTCAGGAGGCATCAATCAGTATCAGCAACTCGGACCGTCATCCACACACAGCACTGGACCCTTAGAGATCCCGTCCTGTTTCTCCCTCCTTGATTATTGTCTTGGTCCAGCTCGAATAGGTCGTCACTTGCAATGTTCCTCAGCCGTCTCTGTTCGAATCCATGCCTGACGATTGATCACCGACAACAACTTGGGTCACAGCGAATGAAATCTGACAAACAGACACCACGAATATTTGTTTGAGGACTCTGCAGGGGTCGATGCATGCCGTGTGAGGTCCCAAGAGGGGGCCACATCACGCGCCTTGAGTGGTCGACAGTCAACCACAACAACCTCCCGGCGGCGTACCTGACAGTACCACTGTCTCTGACGTCCTCACCCATCAGCAGTCTGTCGGACACTGGTGTGCTACTGTTTTGCTGTTCACCCTCGTACCCCAAAAGAGGATGCATGAAATGCTCGCCGCCGACATGGAGTTCTTTGGGTCCTCCCACCAATGCATGAGTCGCAACTCCATCCAGACACGATATTTTGAGACTCTAGGAGCTTCATTCGACCCATCGACCCGACTGCTGGGCTCCGAACTAGTCGCCGACTGCACCATCCATTCTGGCTACGTTGTGGCCATACCTTGCACGGCACCTTCTTATGCACGGCGGCGGCGCATGATGGCTGACGGGCTTGAAACAGACACGCACCACCAAGACCTGCCATCGTCTAACGACTTCGCCTTCGCCCTTGTGCCAATGCATTGCACCTTGCTCGCCTCTTCGGCCGCCCTCTCCTCACGTAAGGGATGGATGGTACCTAGGTCTGGTGCCTCGTGAGAGAAAAGAAGAGCGCATGTGAGCTCGGACCTCTGCTGACGGCGCCAGTAACGCTAGGATCTCCCCAAGGCCATCATACAGAGAGCTAAACCTGTTTCTTTGTCCGCTCTCTTGGGCAATGGAGGGTTGCAACGAGTCCTCGTTTGCCTCGACGCTTCAGCGTGCCGCGCTTCAGTCGCAGTCATCAATCATGAATGTCGCTCCTCTCAGCTGGATCTGCAAGGTACAGGACTCGAAGACTTGGTGGGTTTAACCGAAAATACAAATGACGTTGCCGGCAAACTGTCTTTTGTCTCGCGGCGCCCGCCGGTTAAACAGGGACAACCGTGGAAGACAACGCCTTCCCGAAACTCTCGTCACGGAGCTCGATCCTTGTCTGAGCCACTGCACCGACGAGAGAGTCATGGTTGCCTCGGTCGCACTCATCGCGTCTTGAGGAGCGTTGGCGTTGAGCAGCTTATTAAAGGGTCAGCCCTGTAGGTGGCACTGTGTCTTTGTCACCACGCGGTCGGGTTCGCCTTCGCCAGAACAGACCCCGCGCGGCGTCCATTCCGCCAGCTAGCGACCGCGTGAGGCTAGATCTGGTCAAGTGGGCGGCACTCAACCCTATCAAGTTCCGGAGGCTTTGCTTTTAATCAAGAGGCCATTGGATCGTGTTACGCACTAATCACGACGATGGCTCTGTCACGAGTCGCCCCCCGTCTGTTAACCCCCTTCGGAGTGGCCGGTCTCGCGACTATCAGCCGTGGTTGCGGGCAACGCCAACGGCTCCCCTACACAGGCATTCGCAGCCACATGGCCGAGCACCGAGGGCTTGGGTGAACCCCAACGTGAACGACATTTCCAAATTTTGTGGAGAAATACGCAGAATGGTTCGGGCCATGGCCATGGCGCAAAGAGTGATCGTTAGCATCAATACTCTACCAGTGGCTAGCTGCCGCCGCTCCCAACTTTCAACCCCTTCAACGCAGGCCCAGTTGGGCCACAGTCTAGGCCAAGTTGCCCGTTCGTGCCAGTTAACTGCATGATCATGGCGTCGGTGGGGCCATGCGCCGGACAACTTTTCGTACCTGCAGTAAACGCTTCGGCAGACGGACTGAGCAATCCCCGCTGCCGTTAGGTCGACTCCGCAGCTCTGTGGGGGTGCTATTGGAATTCCTCGCCGCCCCATTTGCACCACTGCAGTGCATTTGTGCAAGCGTTGCCCAAAACCTTCTACGTCATGTGGATTGGATTATTGTTGCTCATTTTTCAAGGCTACAAGTGTTAAGACTGCAGGGGGTTCGTCATCATGATGTTGCTACTTATCTAGATCCAATTTCCAAGTCAGCACTCGCGCCCTGACAATCAGCTCCACCAACGCGATCTGTGCGCTCCGTGCCTATTGACGCCCTCGCCCCATTCGGGAAGCCAGGGATATTCGTTCTCACATCGGTTGATCTGCCCTCCGAAAGCATCGAGTTGAAACGTTCGATTTGACCAGTCCAGGCAATAAGCGACCTTGGCTGCAGCGGCGAATGTGGCTGAGTTCAGACACATGTTCGTCCGTGGCACACCTGCAGTGGGATCGTAGGCCGAATGGTTCCTTTCAATGATGGGTTTGACAAATTGACTGGCGCCTTCCCGGCGCGCCCGGATCGGGGTGCTGTTAGAGGGGCACATGGTCATTCATCCACAAGAAAAGGCATGCAGAGTATTGTCTGTGTCAGGCACCGAACATCTGGCAGGAATATCACGCAAGCTGCAGGGTGCCGACGTCAGATCGAGTGATGAGATCACGTTGTCAAGACCCTTAGCCGCTGCCCGATAGTATATCAACATGGCTCGGACGAAATTTCGCTTGGCTGGGTCACTCGACCTGCAGAATCGAGCACGACCGGGGCAGTTGGCGGGGCGTTCACGATTCATCGTCGATTCGGACGACTCGCCGAGATGAGACAGACACTATTTCATATCTGCATCGTACATCGGCGAAACATGGCATCGGGCGCAATCGCTCTGATGTTTCAATCACTCTTTTTCTTCTTGGGAAGGTCCGCATTGAACAAGGGTGGTCCACAAATCTCTACTCAATTCTACGTAAGTAGACTGCTAGGATGGGAGTGCGACAAAGCCCAGGTCTTTTTGCACGAGAATGGGTTCGGACCAAGACCCACGGAAGTAACGGCTCTAGAACATTGCTTCTTCAGGGTCCTGGGTACATTCCTCCCACGGGTAACGAAACGCGGCGGCCCGGCTGCCGGGGTTCGCCAGATTGGTGCCGTGTCGGCGAGCGCGGGAGGCAGGTAAGTGATCGCCGGGGACTTTCGTCACTGAGGCACTCAAAGTCTCTGCTTCGCCCGCTTCAGGGCCAGTTGTTTCGAGCGTGATGTGTGCGCTGAAGGGCCTCCATCAACTAAAAACATACGAACGATGAAGAGAAATGTATGTGGCGAATGTGCGCGTGGGCGCCTTCTGGTCTACTCGGGAGATCATTTTTCGGAACCTAAGGTATTGTCAAAGACATCATCCACTCAAAGCCGGCCATATTGATGTAGCAACGACGGAAAGACCTGCGTTGTATGTAGCGCTGGACAAGAGACAGAGACTTGCTATGTGGCTCGATAGTACAAATTCAAATGTTTTAGGTTGCCGGTTTGAATATTTGCTGTTGAAGCAACAGACCGGTTTGGACGGGCCACCAGATTCGCGTCCTGAACAGCAGCTATGCCTTCGGTTTCACTTGCTCATTAACCGGCCTGATGATGTATTCATTCACCCTGGTGTAACTCAGTCATCTCATCGCCCTGGGGATCCATGGCGATCATGGTACCTGCGGGACAGGCAGGTTCGGCTTGGATTTTCTCACCGTCATCGATAGATTGCCAGGAGCGGGTCTGTCCTTGATTTGAACTTACGTACGACCTCTTCTCATTATCAATTTTTCGGTGAGTACCGCTCAGTAGATGTCGGAGCGTAAGCTGATTGATCCAAGTTGGGAGGAATTGTGCGTAAATCTGGACGACGCGGATAGTAAGTGCCAAATTATCTATTTGCAATGATGATCATCCCGACCCTACAGTATTTCTCAGGGTCGGGTACGAAAGGCAAGCCAACAGCAATATAGTTTTTGCGAACGAAAAGATTTTGCACATGATGTTGGTCTGCCTGTGATCAAGTATGATGAAGGCGACCAACCATCCCAGACAACAAGATCAGATAACTTTATTCCCTTCCAACCAACCCAACTTGAGATATCATGCCGTGGCTTTGATTTTTGCGCCGGAACGCAGCGGATGGAGGATGACGGGAGTTTCGGCCAACGGCAAGAGGTGTCCAAAAATTGGGGGACTCGAAGTCTGGCAAGTACCTACATATGACAATGCTGTGAGAAATCTGTCTATTGGCGTTCAGGCAAGCATCGCGAAGCGGACCATCACACTTGGACCGTTGTCGAGAGAGCTTGTTCAATTCATACTCATTGAGCAATGGGACAGGCGTTAAGATCATGCACCTCTTGCCTCATTTTATCGGCATACGTAGGGTGCACCTCGTCTGGATGGTCGGAGTTCATGTTCCTGGGCGGCGCCGCGGGAAGGGGGCATGAGTCTGACGTACCTGAACCGTGGCGAACGTTAGCCTTGGAATATCATTACCAAAGACCATATTGTTGGACACCCTGGCCAATGTCGACGTCAAAGGTAAGACTGATTCGGAGAATTCACCGCTATCCTGTACCGGCAAGACCACAAACTCGACCATGGTGGGCAATGAGGCAATGAGCTCCAGCTGGCTACGGCTGGCAGTTTAGGTGATGTCATGAATCGCCTGAACCAATGAACAAGTGACGTGGCTCAAGCTCCCCCAAGCTCCCCCGTGCCTCCAAACATCGTCGGAGCCTCATCAACTTCAGCTCCCTTCAACCGCCCCTCCACACGACACTTCATATCGATCCAAACCTCTACCCCAATCCAATTGACACCATGGCTTTCCGCGCTGTCACCAGAAGGGCCGCCTTCGCCCGCCTCGCCATCTCGGCACGCGCCTTTCACTCAACCCCCCGAGCCTTCGTCCGCGTGGGTGATGAGATCCCCGATCTCAATGTGCTCGTCGAGGATTCCCCTGCCAACAAGGTCAACCTTGCCGACGAGTTCAAGTCCGCCAACGGTGTAATCATTGGCGTGCCTGCTGCCTTCTCGGGCACCTGCTCGGCCAGCCACGTGCCGTCGTACATCAACCACCCCAAGCTCAAGGACGCGGGCTCGGTGTTCGTTGTCTCGGTCAACGACCCCTTTGTGTGGGTATTCCCAATGAGACAAAAGGACGCAGCTAATAGTCGACAGTATGAAGGCGTGGGCTGACCAGATGGATCCGGCGCAACAGACTGGAGTGAGTTGACTTCCAGAGACATACCTCTATGGAGAGCGCAGCGCTGACAAGTACAGATCCGCTTCCTCGGCGACCCCACGGCAGAGTTCACCAAGGCGCTGGACCTGGGCTGGGATGGATCGGCCATCTTTGGCGGCATCCGCAGCAAGCGGTACGCGCTTGTTGTCGAGAACGGCACGGTCAAGTCGGCGCATGTTGAGCCTGACAACACGGGAACTGCTGTTTCCATGGCCGACAAGGTTCTTGGTTAAGTAGGTATGATGGAAAAGCGCTGAGAACCTCGCCCGCGTGGCACAGTCGTTTGCTGGAGCTGTATGATAGTCAAGAAGAAGCTCTTCCACATTTGAGCGTACCGGCGCGCCTGCCTGCCTGGCTCGCCACGTTGCTTTGCTACCAAACTGTTCAATTGATGAGTCAAACCATTATTACACGATCCACTTTAATTTGATGCATCAGATACCCGTTCATGTGAGGATATCCTCAAGCAGACTCTGAGGCAAGCAAAAGCAACGACTCCCCCTTTCTCTTCCCCTCACACATACAGCTACCTGCCTGCCCACCATTCCTGCCCCGCAACCGAAGCCCCGCCAGAAGCAGCGTCCCGCCTCCCGTCCAATGGGAGCGTGGCGCAGCCACGCATCACGCCTGCTGTCATAGCAACGCTAGGGGCGGCAGGGCCACGAGGCTCTGGGCAGCCCACTGTAGGGCACTGAAACTCCAGCGCCTGGGCGCTGTCATCCACTGTAGCCCCAGGGGCTGGGTCCTTTCATCCCAGCGATTTGTGGAGGACCGAGCGCGTCATTGCAAGGTTGGAGGTTGCATCCCGCGCATCGTTTCTATCGACGCCCCTGTACCCCCCGGTAACAGCAGTTGCAACCTGGTCAGCTTCTTTCTTTGATTTCCGCAACACCAAACACACGGATCACGGCAAACTCTGCGCCCTCCAGACCAGACCAGGCCAGGCCACGGCCGAATGCATTCCACCCACCGCCATCACTCAACTGACGACGACCATCACAGCTGGAGGCCTCGATGGACGCCGACGAAAACTCCAGACCCGCGAGTCGCGACTCCGAGTCGCGCCCCTCAACAGCCCACCGCGTCGGCAGTTCTTCCTCATTCCTCGGCCCCGCTGATTTTGACGACTCAACCGTATCACCAGTTAAGGGTGGGAACGATAAGACAGACGACGATATTCCCAGCCGATCGGGAAATGCGACACCCCTCCGACGAAGCAACTACCCCTCGCTACCACCCCCGAATAACGCCCCCGAAGCCAGCTTCGTTGAGGGTGCCACCTTTGACGACACTCAACACGGCGATGATCACGCCGAAAATGCCGTCCGCGCCCATCTTCAGGACGTCGAGTCGAGCTTCATGTCGCGACTGTCACCGCTCCCGACTGTGACCACCACAGGCCCTGATGACACATATCTCTTTGACGGCGCCTCTTCCACCCAAGCGAGATCACCAACGAACCGACCTCCTATCGCACGAGCTCATACCGACGAAACTCGGTTCGACAACGAGCTGCCCATGCTACAATCTAACAATACCAATCCTGCCGACGTCAGCAACACCACCTCTTCGCTCGAGACTCTCTCCTCCTCCCCAACAGCCGCAGCAGCCCGGCGGACAGTGTCTCGAGCGCTGTCGAGCCTCAGCGACGATCCTCGACGTCAGGCTTCCACCAACCTCACCCAAAGCACCGATGCGACCGATGACGAACAGTCCGGCGCTGACCTTTCCATGTCTCAGTCTGACGCCTCAGGCGACCAGAGTATGAGCAGGGGGTCTGTCGACGTTGGCAGCACACCGGGACACGCACTCCGATATGGCAAGCGACCCAAGTACCTGCGCAGCCGCGGCACGAGCCAGCGTTCCTCGACGTCCTCTTTCGTAACAAATCCCGAGTCTCAAGATGATCTTGACAGCGAAGGCACAGTA
Source organism: Verticillium nubilum (assembly GCA_002851675.1). Taxonomy (NCBI): domain Eukaryota; kingdom Fungi; phylum Ascomycota; class Sordariomycetes; order Glomerellales; family Plectosphaerellaceae; genus Verticillium; species Verticillium nubilum. Next base: position 68,203 of record NMXI01000068.1, read on the forward strand.
GGGCTTGAAGTCGACTATGCTCTTCAGTCCGGTGGTGCTATTGGGCCGCCCATGCCTCGCACCATGAGCAATATCCTCTCGCGTACCGTGAGCATGGGCAGCATGGTCTCAGGCATGGGTATGGATGACACCCCGGAGCCTGGCGCCACGCCTCTGGAGACGCTGGAGGAGGTCGAGGGGCCCTTCCATAAGCGACCTACCAACGAGGATCTAATGAAGACGCCGAAGCCTTCTAAGGACAGTCTCTCGGCGCCGACCGATACCGTCATCGCACGCCACGTTATGAACGTGCATGTACCCGAGTCTCTGGCCAAGGAGTACCGCAACAAGAGCGGGCTCGCCACACCGAGAAAGCCCTCAGACATGACACTCGTGGGTTCCGGCCGCTCTGGTAAGAACTTGACGCTCAAGGAACAGAGCAGTACTATCGAACGGCTCTCGAAGGAGAACTTTGACCTCAAGCTCAAGGTTATGTTCCTTAGTGACCGTCTTGACAAGCTTTCTGAAGAGGGTGTTAAGGAGATGATCTCAGAGAATGTCGAGCTCAAGACAAGCCTTGCCGTCGTCCAGCGGGACAACAAGGCGCTTCGTAGGCGCGTCAGGGAGCTGGAGAAGAAGCTCAAAGAAGACGAGGACCGCCCTAGCACGGCACGCAGCGGCGCGTCATCCAACGACCAGACCGCCCACTTCTTCGACCACGAGGCGAACGAACGCGAGGAGGAGCTCATCTATCTGCGAGAGCGCGTTGAGGAGTACGTCACGGAGATTGAGAGGCTCAAACACGATAGCATGTCTAAGGAGGCTGAGAAGCGCAAATTGACCGAAGTGGTTAAGTCACTTGGGGAACGCACTGGTGAGAATCTTGGCCGACAAGAAGAGGCTGATGTCTGGAAGGACTTATTGGAGCAAGAGACCGCCCGACGCGAGCAGGCTGACGAGGACAACAAGCGCATGCGCGATGAGATTTTCCGGTTGAAGCAAGAGATTTCTTCCACCCCCGGAGGAAGCGGTGGCGGCTTGCATCACACGACAAACATCTACAACATTACGAAAAAGAATCGACAGGTATCCCCAAGCCGACCTGTATCCGGTCTTTCCGGCGATATTGACTCGAACACGAATGGCGGGTTCAGCACGGCTCCGACGCTGGTTGACGAGTTGCGCCGGGAGAGCGAGCAACTGCGGCACGAGAATGCCGAGCTTCGCCGTGAAGTTGGCGCCCAAACGTCCATGCTCACGTCAAGGAACCGCGAGAAGGAGCGCCTGTACCAAGAGATCGAGGACCTCAAGATCGCCCAACGTCGCGGCGGGCCTGCTCTTTCGGCAGTCGACAGTTTGCTTGAGCGGTCGGCGTCCCGGGCGGGTGGCCACCACCGGTCCATGTCGCGTGCCAGCATATCGAGGACACAGGTGACTGAGGCTGACGAGGCGGAGAGGGAGCAGCTCGAAAACGACCTCTCTGAAGCTCGCGATCGGATCAACGAGGTCAAGTTACATAATCAAGAACTACAACGGGAGCTCGATGGCTGCATGGAGGACTTTGAAACGGCCGTTGAAGCGAAACAACAGGCCGAAGAGGCCGCGACAGCTCTGCAGGAAGACCTGGAGACGGCGATGAACGATCTTGTCGCATTGCAGGCCGAGCGAGATGAAGCCCTTCGCGAACAGGCGGATATGGAGGCCGAATTCGAGGCGCTCCGAAAAGAAGCACAGGAGGAGATTGACGCACTCGAGAACGAGGCGGACCAAAAAGGAGAGGATATGCAACGACTACAGTTGGATCTTAACGACAGGTCAGAAAACTTCGAAGCTCTACAAAAAGAGATGCGTGACATGAGCGAAGCATTGGTCCGGCTAGAAGATGAGCAAGAGAACAAGTTCCAGCGGATCCAGCAGCTTGAACAAGATCTCCAGGACGCTAACAAGGAGTCGGAGGACCTGGAGACGAAGCTGCGCGAAGCCAACGATAAGGTGCAGCGTCTTGGCGTCCAGGCTGAGTCGAGCCAGAGCGAGATTGCATTCCTACGCGAAGAGCAGGAGGGTGACAAGATCAAGATCGGCGACCTCGAGGCGGCCATTGAGAACGCCGAGTCAATGCTCGAGGAGGAGCGCGAGCGCGTCCGCGAGCTGGATCAGCGGCTCAAGGAGGAGCGGCGGCAGCGCGAGATGGTGGCGAACCAAGAGAAGGAGGAGGTGCAGCAGTTCGTCAACGAGCTCAATCGCGAGATGTCAACGGCCAAGGACGAGGCGCGACGGCTGCGTAAGAACCTCAACTCGCGTGAGGTCGAGGCCACTGAGTGGAAGGAGCGTCTCATGGAACTGGAGAACAACCTGCGCGAGGCGCTGGGCGACCTCAATGGCACACGGTCCAGTTTGCTCAAGGTACATCGTCCGAGTTTATTTTTTCAAAACCTTTGCTGACCAAGACAGAACATCACGAGCCTACAGCGGCAGCTCGAGAATACGGTGCGCGAGCTCGACACAACCAAGGCGTCGCTCGTGGAGAAGGACCGCATCATCAAGCAGCGAGACGCGTTGCTCGAGTCACATGGCCTGGAATTGCGCAAGCTGTCTGAGCTGCTGCACAAGGAGCAGCAGGGTCACCGGACAACACGCAACCAATTCGAAACGTTCCAGAAGACGCACAGCCACGTGTCGAGGACAGTGACGTCCCAAGACTCGCGCATTACGGAGCTCGAGTCGGGACGGGCGCTGGACAAGAGAAAGCTGACGCAACTGGAGGCGGCGTTCCGGGATCAGCTCACGGAGCGCAACAACCTGCTGCTGGTACTATGGACACGACTATCGACTCTGTGTGGCACTGACTGGGCGCACAACAACAGCCTGATCAACGGACGGGCGCTCCCTTCACTCGAGTCAGTGGCGACGATGCTGCCCGGGTTCACGAAGAACCTGCTTGCGGCGGTCAAGACAATGGAGACAATAGTCGGAGGTTTCCAGTCGCGAATCAAGAACATGGAACGGGACCTTTGGAAGGAGTATCAGATGCTTGAGGGAGATCTTGACACCAAGACGAAGAAGCTGGACCGTCTGGAGTCCATTGTGCGCAACGGCGTTGCGTCGGGCACGCTCAACTCGAGCGAGCACTCACGGATGGTGCGCATGGAGGAAGCGTACCGCCAGCTCAAGATTGAGAATGCGACACTGCGGACGGCGAGCGACGTGCGTTCGAGGGCGGCGTACTCGGCGGGCGGGGAAGAAGGGGCGGGCAGCCCGTCGCCGTCGATCCCCACTGGTCCGCGGGACCGCGAAAAGAAGAGTCGCAAGGGCCGCGACAGCGAGCGGTCGTCGACGCTGACAAGAGCCAGCAGCTCGAGAGCTGGCAGCTCACGCGGCGGCGGTGGCGTGTCGCTCGGTGTCGAGATGAACCCGTACGAGACGGCACTCGCAGAGCGCGGCAACGGAGTGGGTGTCGGTGAGGACAAGACGTGGATGCTTCGGCTGCGGAACCTCGAATCCAAGCTCAAGGCTGAGCGGGAGGGACGCAACGAAGACCGCACGGCGGCGAGGCAGCGGCTAGGAGGTCTGGAGTCGGAGAACCGTGACCTCAGAGGTGAGGTGATGCGGATGCGGCGGGGGAGAGAGACCTGAGGCGTGTATGTTGCCTCAGACTGCTTGTACGACTATGATACCAAATGGTATGTGGGTAATGGCCTTGTATCCTTGATTATGTTTTGTTCGTCAGGGCCGCGGGCGTCTACGGGCTATGGAAATGATCTGGAGGCGTTGAGCTTGACTAGGGGCTTGGGCTGGGGGCTACGGCCCGGTTTTGGGTAGCGACAATATGATGCCTTGCCTTGTCTTTCCTGCTGCTGTGTATTTACGATACTTGGAGTGTGGCATGCCATGCACTGTGAGGGTCAGGATGTGGTGCCAGACCGATGTGGTACAGTACAGAGCTACCAGTAAGGTAGGGTGACATCAAGAATAGGGGTCAGGGGGTTGATGCCAAAAGGCAGCTGAGTGCTTACCAATCTACTGCCTTGGAGAAACAGGAGATTGAGGCCGCTTCGTTTTAGTGCAGCCCGCGGTGGAGCCAAAGGCGGGTACGGTGCCAAAGTGCTTACCGTACCTTACACAGCAAAGAGGGAATGCTCCAGGGGGCCACTGCCCCTCTTTGAGAGCTATTATGCCCGAGATCTCGACAGAAACCCTCTTTGACGACAGGAACGTACCTTACTGTCGTTGCAATATTGTATGACTGCATACAATCTGTGCATTCTTCGCCTTCGGTCGATGCCTATGAACCCTTTAGGGTTCTGGCTCAGTCGCGAAAGGACAGGTCAAGACATGTCAAGATGAGGCAAGGTAAGACGAGGTAACGCAACGTGGGCAGATCAGATAGTCAGTCCTCAGCGGGGCTGTCCATTTGTCATAAGTGGGATTTGTCAGCCGTGATTTTTGTTTCCTCGTTTGTTGATGAACGAAGCCGTCTCCTTGGACGAGCGACGTACGATGGAGCATAGGTAGAGGGGGGTTTCGCGGGTGCAACAGGACCCAATCCGTTTGACGGGTCTCGGCACATGCATTAGTCAACAGTGAGGTGGAGATGAGGACACGGGGAGGAAAGGGAAGGAGGGGAAAGGGAGGGGAGGAGTGAATGGGAAGGCACTCACCGCTCGCTGGTGGTTCTCGGTTGAGGCATAAGAAAGAGAGCTCTGCTCGACATTGGAAGCTTGAACATTCAGCCCTCACTCAGACTCAGCCTCAGCCTCAACCAGCATCTCCAGTGTCTGCCAACCATCGACCTCTCTCCACGAACCTCACCCATCTCCCAGAACCAACACCACAACAGAACCAACATGTCTTACACCCTCTACGACGGCACCGTCCCCCACGCCCTGGCCGCCGTCCGCGCGTGCAAGGCCCTCCTCCTCAAGGCCGAAGCCCACGCGACGTCCACCTCGACGCCCATCGAACAGCTCCTCGACGCCCGCCTCGCCCCGGACATGCTGCCCCTGACCTTCCAGGTGCACATGATCACCGACACGGCGCAGAAGCTCGTCGCCCGCCTTCACGACGTCGAGCCCACGCCCAGCTCGTGGCCCGAGGGCCTCAAGACCCTCGCCGAGGTGCGCGAGCGTCTCGACGCCACGATCGCCGCTCTCGAGGGCGCCGAGAAGGAGAAGTTCGTCGAGCGCACCGATGCCAAGGTCACCTTTGGCATGGGCCCTGGAAAGAACGCTGAGCTCAAGGCTAAGGAGTACGCGGCGGGGTACGTTGTGCCCAACGTCTTCTTCCACACGGCTATTCTGTACAGCATTCTGCGCAAGGAGGGTGTTGTGATTGGCAAGATGGACTACCTCACGCCTTTCATTGGGGGATACCTGGCTTGAAGGGGTCTATGATGGAGTCAGCGATGGAATAAAAAAAGGGATGAGCGCAGGATTGGAGGGATATGATACACCTACGAGCACACACTGCTCAGCATGAATACAACACCATGACACCCCACGGCCATGCCACGATGCTGTGCAACGAGAGACGAAGAAGAGAGAGTCGGGATAGAGTTGTAGATAAAGTTGGCGGCTAACCCAAGGTGAAGTGCATTGGTGCGATGGCGTGATTGTGTTTTGTCCGGGGTACGGATGCCACGGAACCTTGTGGTCTGTCAGATGCCGAGACGCCTCCTCCGCGGTCATCTTCTCTCTTCGGCAGATGCCTTGAGCCTCTCTATCAGGTGAGTGCAGTGAGGTATCATTGGGAATGACGAATGACCGGGTAATTGACATCAGACACCAGCCACGACAGCCACAGGCCACCTTCATCTTTCCCCGCGACACTCCCGCCGAAGCAGCTCGGAGACAAGACCCCCACCATCAAACGTATCGTCATCGCCGTTGCTGCCATCCCATCAGCCGAGACACAACAGACTCGGCACCGTCCCACGCCCAGCACGCTATCCATCATCGATTTAGACTGCATTACACTCTGAGCCGAACGTATCGCCATCGTTGACGCCGCCCAGCCTCATCATTGATTTGCCGTAGCCATGGCGGATGTCGCTTCTTCATTGTCGCCGGGCGCTCCTGCTGCCGGAACGACCTACGTTGCGGATGGGGGGCAAGTGCAGTACGCCGAGATGGTGAGCCGCTCTTTCTTAACAGCATTGAATCCAAAGACGACCTGCTCCTGCATTTCTTATCACCTCTCTCTCCCTCTCATCTCTTCTCCACCATCTCCCGAGTCACCAAACGTACCGTCATCTCTCCATTCATACCGTCCAACACCCCCTATCAGCCATCTACCCCATCGTCGACCTCACTTCACAACACTCACAAGCCCAGCAAAACCCCAACCCACCCAAGATGGCCCTCCAAAGCTACACCCTCCCACCGCTCCCCTACGCCTACAACGCCCTCGAGCCCGCCATTTCAGCCGACATCATGACGCTCCACCACGACAAGCACCACCAGACCTACGTCACGAACCTCAACGCCGCCCTGGCAAACTACTCCGCCGCCACCTCCCTAGCCGACCAGCTCGCCCTCCAGTCCGCCCTCCGCTTCAACGGCGGCGGTCACATCAACCACAGCCTCTTCTGGCGCAACCTCGCCCCCGCATCGAGCCCCGACGCACAGCAGCCCGAGGCCGCGGCCCCGAGCCTCGCCGCCGCCGTAGCGGAGACGTGGGGCACCTTTGACGCCATGATCGACGCGTTCACGAAGGCGCTCAACGGCGTGCAGGGCAGCGGCTGGGGGTGGCTTGTCAAGCAGAACGGGCCCGGCGGCGGGCTGCGCATCGTCACCGCGCGCGACCAGGATCCCATTGTCGGCGGCGAGACGCCCATTGTTGGTGTTGACGTCTGGGAGCACGCTTACTACCTGCAGTACAAGAACGCGAGGGCGTCGTACGTGGATGCCGTCTGGAGCGTCATCAACTGGACCGAGGCTGAGGTTCGGTACACGGGGACGCGGGATGAGGTGCTTGACGGGCTGTTGGCTTGTATCCAGATCGATGAGTCGTGATGTCTGGGTCCTTCATTCTTGTTTATATTTTAGGCACTCACTTTTATGAATGTACTGGTCTCTCGGACTTTCGCATACAATTTACCAGGTCGAATGAGCTCACACTCACACTCTAACAACCGCTACGATCGGCTGCTGGATCGATCCCGCGCCTGTCCTGACAGATAGCATCCAGAAACCTTGATGAACCTGCCCCTGATGATGCCTGCAGCCTACAAGTTCGCCCCAGTCCCTCTACATTGCTTCCCGGCCGACCGCCGCCGGATGACGGTGAGCAACGGCTGGACATATGATGTCCTGGCCGATATAAACCCCCTCGCGGCGATGTATAGTGTTAAACTACCCGCTACTACTTCTGCCCGAACTATTGTCCCCTGTCAAGGTTCTTTTGAGCCCATTAACACTGTGGAGAGACACGCGTCAAGCTGACAGAGCAGGCTGAACAATTCAAGACCGGCGCAACGAGACTTAAAAGCAATGCATGTTTTTTGGCATTTGTATCTGTGAGTAAAGAGCGAACGGGAGTACATCTCCACTTGTAGAAATCCGTCACAGCACGACGCCTCCTGTTGAAGCCTGGCGCCTGCCTTATATCACACCATAATTTTCTTCCCAGCCGACGGACGAGACAACCTGGTGATCCGTCGACTCCAAGCCACCTACTGTGCCTTGGCCGGGCGGGCAGCCTCTTCGTCGGTCTCAGAACCGAGGAACTCCCCGAACACCCGCTGCTCAATGTCCATGTCCTTGAAGGCCGGGCCTAGGCGCTTGCGGTCCTGTCGGCGGAAGTACACCCGCTTAGCCCACTTCCACGACTCGACACCGGCAAAGAAGAGGCCTGCCGCGATGAACACGATTCCCCACTCCCATGAGATAGGAGCGTGCTTGAAGATGACCGTGTTCAGCTTCGGGATATAAAGCAGGGGGAACAGCGTGACGAAGCCCAGCATAATAGCCCAGAACAAGAACTGGTTCCGCCATACGTCAATCATCCACTGCGTGAAGTACTTCTTCGACCCAGGCTGCATGCGGAAGAATGATCGACGCATATCAATCATCTCCCACGCGAGGAACAGCGCGAACCACGTCAAGCAAGCAAATGTTGTAGCACGTGCGCGGAATACAACATCGCACCGGTCGCTGTAGTCCTCGTTGCAGAACTCCCCGAGATCGCCGTTGCCGAACCTGAAGACGACAAGCGAGAAACTGGCGAGGCAAAGAGCAGTAATCCAGAGACCATAGACGACCATGTCGATGAGGAACTCAGCCGTAAAGACGCCCGCCTTTAACGACTGCGGCGGGCGACGGAGAATGTCTGGAACAGCCCGCTCGAAACCAAGACCCATGTCAGGCATACCCGAGGTAGCCATAATGATCCAGATAATCTGCACGGGCGCCAAGGGGAAGACGGACAGGCCACGACCATCCTTAAAGGCGAGACCCACGAGAAGGGTACCGGCCTGAGCGACGTTCTCCGACAGAACGTGAAGGATAAACTTCTGAATGTTATCGAAGATGCGGCGGCCCTCTTCAATAGCGGCCACAATGGAAGCGAAGTTGTCGTCGGTCAGGACGATGTCAGAAGCGTCCTATTCAGTCAGCAAAGCACCGAAAACAGACCACGAGGAACTTACCTTTGCAACATCAGATCCAGATTGTCCCATGGCAATACCCACGTCGGCGCGACGCAGGGAGGGGGAGTCGTTGACACCGTCACCGGTCTGACAAAGGTCAACTTTCAGTCACTTTTGATGTCGGTAACAAGGGGCAAGCCTACCATGGCGACGAATCGCTTCCGCCTGTGAAGCGCCTCAATCATGCGAACCTTCGTGCTGGGTGCACACCTGGCCACAACCAGGGGTAGCACCGGCAACTTGTCGACCTCCTCGTCAGACAGGCCGTCGAATTGCGAGGCAGTCATGACCATAGCCGCGGCGACGTCCCGGGCAATACGCTCCATCCGAGAGGGTAGAATACCGACTTCAATAGCGATCGCCTTAGCCGTTTCCGGGTGGTCGCCCGTGAGCATATGTACCGAAATACCAGCCTCGTGGCATTGACGAACAGCCGGGGCCGACTCAGGGCGGGGAGGATCATACAGACCGATCAGGCCTCGGAACACAAGATCGCACTCGACAAGCTTCCGGTCGACATCGTCACCCTTCTGGAGCGTCGATTCAAACGGCTTGCTGGCCAAAGCCAGGACCCGGAGACCCAGACCGGCAAACACTTCCATATTGCGCAGGATCTCCTCGCGAAATTCGTCCGTCACAGGAACCAGTTGGCCGTCGTCACTTGAAGCATACTGGGTACAAATCTGAATGACGCGTTCCACAGCACCCTTGGTGTAAGCATGAAGCTGGCCTGTTCCGTTGTGCTTCATCACAACCGACATGCGCTTGACGTCTGAGTCAAATGGAAGCTCAGCGACGTCTGCCCATTCTGCCTTCTCTCCCGAAGTCCGGTCAAGACGGTTCCAGCCAAAGCGCGTGCTGAATACCTGAATCGCGATTTCAGTGGGATCGCCGCGGGCATCCCAGCGGTCCTCCTTCTGCGTGATGGTTGCGAGGTTGGCAAGGGATGCGACTTGCAGAAAGTCGCCCAGGCTGTTCTGGCTGTCCTTTACCATGTCCTCGGCCTTGGCAATAGTGCCGCACGCATCGCCGCCCGACTTGAAATCGATACGGCGGGGTGACTCAGGGTGATGACGGATGTCGCCTGCGGTAGGGTCGAATGGAGCCGTGGAGTTCTCGACGGTGTAGGTTCCCTTTCCTGGCAGCCATGCCCCGCGGGCGACCATTTTGCCCTGGGTCAAGGTACCCGTCTTGTCGGAGCAAATGTCGGTAACAGCTCCCAGGGCCTCTAGAGACTTGAGGTTTCTGACAATAACGTTACGCTTGACCATTCGCTTTGTGCCAGCTGCCATAGTAATCGTGAGCACAACTACCAGACTGGCCGGAATCATCGACAACCCCGTAGCCACGGCGTAGATGATAACTTCCTGCTCGGACGAAAACTCGTTGGCCGCCAAAACGATGATAGCACAAACAATAGCAATGCCGAACAGCAGCATGGCCAATTTCGACAGTTTCTGCTGCAGCGGCGTGCCAACGTTGACACCCAGGAATCGGCCAATGGCGTCAGTCGTGGTCAGCGTGTAGGCCTCGAGATAGCGATGGGGCCCAGCGCGACCATTGGCCTTGCGCTTGACAGGACGACGCCGGGTTTCCTTTTGGCGAAGCTGTGACGCAATGGCACCAATCTCCGTGTAGACGCCAGTCGCGAAAACGATGCCCTTGGCACGCCCCTTGGTGACATTGGATGAGCTGTAGGCAACATTGAGACGGTCACCAGGTCCCGTCTTCTCGGGAAACGTGGCAACTTCGGTTTTGCGGACAGGAAGCGATTCGCCGGTGAGGAGGGCCTCGTCAGTTTCAAAATTGACAGCTTCGAAGACCCTGACGTCGGCGGGAATCGTGTCGCCAACCTTCAGCTCCACGAGATCGCCCGGAACAAGATCCCCAGATGGCAGTACCACAGACTCGCCGTCGCGGATAGCACGAGCTGTGGGTGAGCTAAGGGATCGGAGAGAGTCCATGGTCTTCTCGGCGGAGTATTCCTGGAAGAAACCGACCACGACATTGAGTAGGATGACAAAGGTGACGACGGCGCCTTCGATGTAGGAGCCAATGCCGTAGCTGACGGCCATGGCGAGGATCAGGACCATGGTCATGGCGTTGGCGACTTGGGCGATGATAATTTTGACCGGCGACACGCTCTCAGCTTCACCGAGCTCGTTATTGCCATAAGTCTGCAGCCGCGAGGCGGCTTCGGTAGTGGTCAGTCCATCGACTTGGCTGACTTTGAGCTCGTCGACGACTTGTTGTAGGGAGAGGCTGTGGGCGGGAAGGGTCAGTGGGTGGTTTGACTGGCCGCTCACATGTCCGTCGTCCGGAGCATTCTGGTTGGTTTTCGCCATGGCGAAAGAAGGAGGGTGCTTAAGTTCCTTTGTGCACTTGGACCTTTAGGTTGTGTTATTGGGATTCTGTGGAGAATCGGCCAAGGCAGAAGGCCCGGACGACGGAGACGGTGATAGTGTAGCGGGGAGCGGACTCCATCAGTGTAGATGGGAAGACCTCGTGGATGATGGTGATGGGGAGCGGGAGGGGCGGGGTTAATCCCGAGGCGACTTCAGAATAGGCGGCGATCGTGGTGGCGATTGGAGGTGTGGTCGTCGATTAGGTGCGTGACGGTGGTACGAAGGCGGTACGAAGGCGAGCCGGTGAGGCGATGCTGTGAGAGAGAGGGAGAGGGGTGAAGAGGTGAGAAGGAAAAGAATCTGGTGATGGCAATTGGGGTGTTGCAGAGTTAAAAGAAGGCAAGGACCCTGCTTGGCCTTGGCCCAGTTTCCTGCATCTCTCCTGCCTCATCAGGTAGCCCCCCACTGGGGTCAACTAGTTCTTGCAAACGGACTTGGCGTGCATGGCGACGATTTTCTGGTGTTTTCCTTGGTTCGGTTGGAGCCGGCTTTCCCCGGATGGAGCTTGGCAGGCTTGTCTACACCAATGGCCAGGTCGTAGCTTCCCACGTGAGTATGATCGGCCCTTCGTCCTTGATTCAGGATGTTGAGCAAAAGTGAGGAAACAACCATGGGGTGAGCAGATCGTTCGGCCTCACCGCCAGCCTCACACGACATGTTGCCTTTTCCAGCGTAGCCTCCTTTGACGTGAGTGCGGCTCCGGCTGGGCGAGGATGCAAAGTCCAATTGGCTGTGTTTGCCCCCCAAGTGCATTGCATGTCTGTGTATCCGAAGGTGGCTTCAACGGCATCTGCAGTTCGAATGGATCTCCGTGTTGCGTATCCCCATCATTTCGTGGTTCGGGTTCGTAATCCTGATCGATCGTTGACAAGGTTTTGAACTAGCATTCGACCCGAAATGGCGCGTCGCCACTGTACCTACTCGCGTGCTCAGGGACTGACTGGAACGAACGTGCATACATGAACACAAATTCGAATAGCATGTGGTGTGAAATGAAACATGGGTCGAAGGGTTCACTGCTCAGACAGGCAAGCCGACATTCTCGCGAAACTGGCTATGGCCATGCTTGGCTACCTACCTTATGGGGCTGTTCTCAGGGCAGGGCCTGGTGGTGCGTCTGCTCAAGATAAGGTGCCTGCCTACCTTACCTTAGGTACCTACCTACCTAAGGTAGGAAGCGGTGGGGGGCATGATGAGCCACAGTGGCTCAGGCACCAAGTTAGGGTAGGTAAGGTACCTTAGGTAAGGTATGGTAGCGATACCGTTTACAGAGTACCCCTCCCATAGGTTATCACCAAACACCACCTACCTTGGACAACTGAACTACTTTCTCTCCCGGATGGTCTCGCTTCCTCAACGGTCCCTTCAATGAGATCCATTAACATCATTCAAGTACCATCGCCGCGTTCTCTGCAGAAAATTCAGCATTTGTCGTACACAACACTCAGAATACAGCTCCTTGAGCGCGTCACACCGAGTCTGCGAAACAATATGGGCTACAACGTTCATCGCGACCTTCCCGGCACAGTCTCAATCATCGACCCTCGAATAAGTCAACAACTGTATTATACTGAGGCTATCCTTATACTTCAATGACTGCATCTTTTTACCGAATGGCAGCCATCTACACCTTGCGGTGAATGCTCTCCGTCTCCTCAACATCAACAACGCCCTCCATCTTCTTGCCCTCGTCCATCCGCACATCGGCAGCCTCACCGTCGAAAATGACTGCGATCTCCTCCAGGGCCTTGCCCTTGGTCTCGAGGAACCAACCATATGCGATGAAACTCTCGACGGCCAAGATGGCAACGTAGACAAGGTAGAAGCGCCAGCCAATGTTCTCCAATCCAATGGGGCTGCAAGGGGTCAGTCGGTGATTTCGGTTCTTGTTTTCGGAGAGAGACTCACTTGATGAACTGGTTGAAGAACACAGCTGCCTTGGTCGAGAAGACATATGTGGCCATGCCCTTTGCGCGGATCGAATACGGCAGAACCTCGACAGAGTACGCGACCGGCAGCGGCGAGAAGGCGATGCAGTAGAAGAACTGGAAAACGAAGATCAAGGCCATGACAGCAATACCGGCCGACTTGGCACCACTTTTGTCGAAGAGAGCGGAAGCGATGGTCCAAGCCGTGAACACGGTCAGCATGCCGAGGGTGGATGTGCGGAAAAGGGGCCGGCGGCCGATGCGCTCGACGAAGAAGGCGGTCGTCAGAGCTAGACCGAAGTTCCAGATGTTGATGAGACCGTTGACTAGGGCTTGGGTGTTCTTGTCGGTGATGCCTACGGTATCCATGACGCGGGAAAGGTCTACATCTGTCAGCGACGCCTCGCTTTCATGAGAAGGGGTACCCACAGTATGCCACAAGGCCGTTGCCAGACCACTGGCTCATGAAGCCCATGCAAATGACAAGGAACATGCGGTAGCGATTGCCCTTTGTCTTGACCATCGAGGCCCAGGTCGTGGTGCCGGTGCCTGGTCACAGAGGTCAGCGGGGTCTCACGGAAGCGACTATCCAGAAGACTGTCGTCACTCACGCTTTTCGTGGTCGATGGCGGTGCGGATTTCCTCAAACTCAAGTCGCACGAGCTCCGTCTCGCCGCCGTCACCGTGGTATCGCTTCAGAGCCTCCATGGCCTCATCGCCACGGTCGTTCGAGATGAGCCAGCGTGGCGACTCGGGAAGCAACCAGATTGCCGAGAGTTGAACGATGCTAGGGGCCATTTGCAAGAGGGAGGGCAGACGCCAAGACCAAGTGCTCTCGATATTGCGGGTGCCGTAGGTAATCCAGGCCGCAGCGATACTGCCGACGAACCAACTGAAGAAGCACGTAAGCTGGCGTTTTTCAAACGTCGCCCAAGGCCGGGGTCTTACCAAGTATTGCAGATGGCCGTCACGGTGACGCGATCTTTCGGGTGTGACAACTCGCTGACGAGACTCGGCGCGGCCGTCGTGGCAAAGGACAAGCCGAACCCGAGGACGAACCTACTGCCGACAAACATGCCAAAGTTATGACTCTCACACTGCAGGATTGCGCCAACAATCATGATAATACTGCCGACGGTGATACCCATACGTCGGCCATACTTGTCGGCGACCCAGGGCGCGATAGGAGTCGAACATATACTCCCCAGGGACATGATAGCGCTCATCAGTCCGAGCATGGCGCCTCGGGGGTTATCGAAGAAGTCATCCCAGTACGACACCGTCTGCAACGAGTTCATCATGGAACCATCGTAGCCGCTCGTGGCGTACGAAACGACGGCGGCAGGAAAGAGCAGGAAGTAGAGGCGGCGACGAGCGGCGGAGCGATACCAGATGGGAGCCTCTTGGGCGAGTTGGGCGATGCGCGAGGGCTCGTAGCCGTCCTTTGCTCCGTCAGCGCCGCCGTTCTTGCGCGCTTGACGGGCTGCCTGGTCCTGCCTTGGAGCAGGGAGGCGTTGGCGAAAGGCGTTCATTGTGATTGTGGAGGAGATGTCTGGAGAAAGGAGAGAAAGACTTTGGATGAAGAGGCAGACTGCCGACCCAGGTCGACCCAAGGATCTGGGTCAAGTCCTCCTTTTAAGGTCAGAACGAGAGCTGGCTGAAGAGGTTGCTCGGTGCTTTGAGGGTTAAGTTGAAGTTGACAGCCACCGGCTAAAGGTCAATAGGCCATCATGAGGGACATCTGACTTGGACTCGGCACGAAAACATGGTTTCGGGGAAGGATCCCAGGAATGGGGAGCTGTGGGAGTGCGGAGAGAAGAGACTGAAGCCGGGGAAAACTCCACACGAAAGCAACGTGATGAAGCTGTGCCAGAGGCCCATCGCGGGGGGGCGAATGGGGAGCCCGGGCGGACGCCGTCTGCTTCGACTGACTCAATGGTCGGGCCCGGATTTCGAGGAGAAGGGCCCGCAGCGCTCCCATTTCCGGCTGGGTAACCCAATCAGTGACGTTCGGGGAAGCTAAGTTGCTGCCCCGAAGCGACATCTATCCACAAGGATTTGGTTCGGGGGATTCAAATGCTTCCCCCTAGCGTGTCTTGACCACCCGACTCGGTGGTAGCGTGGGGTTCGGGGGATGTAAATGTCTGCCCCGACGCAAGTGACGCGAGGAAGAGGTCCTGAGAGGTGCTTGCGACCAGACATCTCCACGGGGATGGTCTTAAGATGCCCCAGAGAGGGTCCCAATGCTGTGAACGTGTGGACACTGTCGATTTCTCGGTTCATTCGGTCAGACGCGCTGCTTGTCGCGTCGGACGTCGGATGATGGATCGGCGAGGGGTCGTGGTATTTAGGAGACAGCGGTCTCTGCCACGGAGGTTGTTTCCTTTTGCTCTGTATTCTAATCTTGCGGTTCACTCGTCTTGAGTTTACAAGATATTCTTTCAACATGTCTTCCGGAATCCTGAGAACGTCCGGGAAGGACATTGTCGATGCCAATGGCAACACCGTCTTGCTGCGAGGGGTATGTCAGACTTCAATGATCAAGCTTTGACTTCCAGCTAAATTATGTATTTTACAGACAACACTTGGTGGGTGGATGATGATGGAGAACTTCATTAATGGATTTCCCGGTAGAGAATGCCAGGTCCGCGCCGCTCTCCTCAAGGTGCTTGGCAAGGAAAAGTACGACTTTTTCTTCGACAAGTTCCTCGAATACTTCTTCACCGAGAAGGATGCCGAGTTCCTCTCTTCGCTCGGCTTCAACTGCCTGCGTCTATCCTTCAACTACCGACACTTCGAGGACGACATGGACCCCATGGTTATCAAGGAAGACGGTTTCAAGCACCTGGATCGGGCCGTCGAAATCTGCGCCAAGTACGGCATCTACACCATCCTCGACCTACACTCAGCACCGGGAGGCCAAAACCAAGACTGGCACTGCGACAACCCGACGGGATACGCTGCCTTCTGGGATCACAAACATTTCCAAGACAGGGTCATCAACCTGTGGAAGGTCATCGCCGCCCGCTACAAGGACAACCCCTGGGTTGCGGGATTCAATCCTCTGAATGAACCTGCCGATGAGCAATGGACGCGAATGCTGGCCTTCTACGACCGCATTGTGCCAGCCATCCGTGAGGTCGACCCCGAGCACATCCTCTTCCTCGAGGGCAACACCTTCAGCATGGACTTTTCCGGTTTCACGGGGGTTTTCCCGAACTCTGTGTACGCCATTCACGACTACTGCGGTTTCGGCTTCCCGAACCGCATCGGCCGATACCAGGGCAAGCCTGAGCAGGATGCCTACATCCGGCAGATGTACGACCGTAAGGCTGCATTTATGAAGGAGCACAACGTTCCGGTGTGGAATGGCGAATTCGGCCCCATCTACGAGCGCGAAGACTACAACCCCGACTGGCAGACGCACAACAACGAGCGATACGACATGCTCGACCGCCAGATGGCCATATACACGTCGGAAGGAATCGGTATGTTGCTGCTAAGCACTTCGAATGAAGAACGCTGCTAACAGCACACAGCCTGGTCGATTTGGGCGTACAAGGATATCAACGTCATGGGCCTCGCCTACCTATCTCCTGAATCACCCTGGCTCAAGCTCCTCGCCCCCATTATCAACAAGAAGCGCAACCTCGCCGTCGATAGCTGGGCCTACGACGACGCCCACCTCCAAGACGGCCTCTTCGGGCCCTTGCACAAGTGGTTTGAGGACAACGTGCCCGCGCAGTACAGCAAGAAGTACCCCTGGCAGTGGCGCATGCACATGCACGTGTTCCGTGGCATCCGCGGCATCACCATGGCCGAGTACATGATCCCCGAATGGGCCGACTACTTCAAGGACAAGACGTTTGAGGAGCTGGATGCTTTGGCGGCGAGCTGGAAGATCGAGAACTGTCTGCAGCGGGAGAGGCTGAACGAACTTCTCAAGCTGTACGCGCCCATGACACCGGATGATAAGAGGCTTGAGGGTAAGGTGATCCAACCATTGGTGGAGGAGAGGACTAAAGCCAAGGAGACTACGTCCGGGGTGGGTGTCTTTGAGCTGGCGCCTGATGAGAAGAGGAAGAGGATTGAGAAGGTTGAGGTGACGCCGGTGACGGTGGCGGCTTAGGCTGGGGTTTGTAAAATGATACCTAGATGAATGAATTCTCAATGACTTGATCATACATGTGTGACATTTCTTGGCAATGGTCAACCTTTGAGGAGGGGTGAATGTGGTTCACTGGTGGATGATGATAATCAATCTGGGAGTTCCCATACCACGCGATTACCAAGATTTGGCCGGCCCAGGTTCATAGATGCGCATGACTGTCAGCATTGCCGTGTCATGGATTCCACTCCATGACATACAATCAGACTGTATTATGTGTGCGACGAGAATTCATTCATGATTACTTGGTATTCTTTCCCATGTTAGGTGCCGAGATCCAAACATACCGACGTTATATACGAGTTCAAGATCATGTAACATCCTCTATCAAGGCCCCTCAGACATCCATACGCCCATCGCAGGATGCTTCCAGTCTCTCCAAGACTGCCAGATGCCATTCAAACTCCTTGACGCTGCTGCTGAACCTGCGCAAATTCCGCCTACCGATGACAATGGCGCGCTCCACGTCTCCCGGCAGGATGTCGCGAAACACTGGACACACCGTCGCCACTCTCAAAATGATGACCATCGTGAAGGTCCTACGCTGTTAGCAACAGCCCCAAATCTAAGCAGGATGAAGAACACTTACACCATGCCCGCCGCAAAAAGACCAGTGACGCTGTTCGTCGGGTCCACGTCAAACACATTAATGAATCCCTTGCACCCATGCAAACACATGCGACACCGCTCCAGCACCGCCTCTCGGCACGGATGAGTGGGGAAGTGCCCCATGTTGAGCAGGACATACTCGATGAACGGCCGATGAATGATGTACTGCCCTGCGTAGTACCTTCCCTCGAGCCGCAGCACGTTCCAGGGGTTGTTCCCCAGCTCCTCGACAGATGGGAAGCCCGGCGTGGCAGGCGACCCTGTGGCCTTGCGAGGCCGGCTGGTCAGCAGGAAGTCGGGAAGATTCCGGTAGATGGCGCCGTGGTAGGACCAGAGGTCTTCGGTGATGCGGAGAAGCCAGTTGGCGTAGTTGGCGCGCGTCATGCGGAACTGGTCCTTGCTGTCGTAGACGACGCTGTTGACGCGGTTGAGGAAGCGGCGGATCGCGGCGTTCGTGCTGATCTGGAAGGCGACGAGCTCTTCGGCACGATCGACAGATGAGGAAGCCGGGCTGATGGCGGCTGCGGCGCCGGGAGAGAGGTGAGTAGCGGTGGGTTCTTTGCGGGATCGGGTTGGCGTTTCCTGGACGGGGTAGGGGACTAGGTCTTCGTAGCGGGCGATGCCTGAAGGGAGCGTGATGGAGACCTCTGAGACGAAGTCACCCTCGTAGATGAAGGCAACCCAGTAGAGGCGGCGGAAGGACTCGGAGAAGACTTCCGTCTCTGTCACGTCGGCGGTGACCCTTTTGGCGAGAGCCTCGCACTTGACGGCCGTGGCGTGCGCCCAGTGGAAAGAGTCGGATACTCGTCCCCCGGCGCCCATGTACAGACTGATGGGTAAGCTGGAGGGTCGTATCTAGTCGAACGGGAAACTCACCTAGCGAGCATGGTGCACTGCGCCGCCTCGAGTGTCAGGTCGGATGAGATGTACCCGAGCAAAAGCTTGGCTTTCCGCCACAGCTCGTCGTCTAAAATAGAAGGCTTTTGTGATGATGTTTGTGTGTCCCCGGTGCTCTCGGCCAGGCGGGTTCGAGACAGACCACCGTGCACAAACGAGCCGAAGGACAACACCAGCAGTAGAAGGCAGTACGGTGCGGGCGCGAAATCTTCGGTGTCTTCACCTGAGCCTTCTGATTGAATAACTTCGTAAAAAAATCGCTGCATGGATTTCAGGGACAACAATGGAAAAAAGACATTGACCTCGTCAAAGTACGACTGGATGAACTCGCGGTAGTCCTCGACAGCGCGAGGCGTGGGGTCACGCCTCGCAAAGAGCCTCCACGACTCTGGGGGACGAAGACTCGGCGCTGCATGCGCCTTCTGGGTGAAGAATATGTCCGTGGCCTCGGTCGATTGCATATCCCCCGAAGCCGGCTTTGGGAGAGCTGGTTCTGTATCAGACAGCAGCTGCTGGACGATGGGCCACTCCAGGACGTGGTTGGCATTGGCGGTGTGTGATAACGGAATGGGAATCTGTCGATCTGCATCGGGGCCATCCGTGTTCATGGCATCGCCGTGATGATCTGCTGGATGAGAGGACAGAGCGGCTGATGGTGGTGGCTCAGGAGGATCTGGTCGGGCAGCCTGCGGTGGGACCTGGGATGATGCCGCCGTCTGATTGAAAATTGGTGAAGAAAACAACCTATCCTCAAGCATCTGAATACGCTCCAGCATGATTCGCGTGTTGTGCTCAATTCGCGGCTGGTTTGAATCCTTGTAGATGCAATCGACATTCTGCGTCATGCACAGGCTGCATTTCGGCTTGGCCGCATCGCATCGCGTCTTGCGGGTCCGGCAATTGGTACATGCCTGCCAAACACGACGTCTGTTCGGAAAGTAGTGCGCTGTGGAGAAGGAAGAAGATGATGGATTAGGATTGTCCTTGTCCATGGTGATGATGAGTCGTGATGCTCGGGGATGAAGATGAATGAAGCTATGTCAGGGGTGAGGGGTGGCAGTGGGACGTCGAATTTGTCCATGTCCGTTCGACCCACTGAAACCCGGCCCCACTTGACCACAATTAGTGCATCAGATGTCCGGCGAAGGTCCGGGTGCGGCCGGTCGTCAGGCGATCTCAAACATCACGGACCGTTAAAGTGTAACGCTAGTAGATGGCACGCGACGCATCTGATTACTTGCAAAATAAAGTATCATTAATTACCTGCGCCAAGAGATGAAGGGAGACTGCCTGACGACAGAGTTCGAGCGATCTGTTCGGGATCAGATTGTCCGATTTGAAGGAATACTACCATGACAGCCAGATACCTGATCATTTGAATTAGCCCATCATGCAATGATCAAGGATCAAGTTAAAAAAAAAAAAACTCACCCTGCTGTCGCTGCTAGGTTGGTAGATGCCGATCCAATCGCTGCAATTGCCAAAAACAAGAACCAAGCCAACGAGAAGACGGTTATGACTATCAACTTTGAACGCCCACTTTCCAAGGTGTGCATGATCCACATGGGAGCGAGAAACATGGAAACCGTTACGGAAAGAGTAGCAGCTAGCGCAAGTCGGTCAATCTTCTCATCGCTGTACTTATAGTACGTCGACGTGTTTTGGAGACCAAGGTCCTCCGCCGGCTCCTGTTTGAAGAGATGAAGGCTCTTCCTGGTGGGATAAATGAAGCTGTGCTCGAAAAACCGTCGCATCGGCGACTTTTCTGGAGAAAGCCCAATCAATTCTTCCTTGTGTGCAGTGAAAGCTTCCTCTTCTTCCATTATTGCCCCTTTATTGTTGTGAAACCAGTTCTGGATGTTCTGCCTGGTCCATCAAGATGCTTTCGGTTTCGAACGGAGCTCAGAGTAGCGCAGGAGCAACTTGTCTTGATCAGGGTCAGCGATGAGGATCGATGGCATGTCAAGGCGTGCGTACCATATGCCTTCAGCTTCTCGGTCATCTTCTCAGTAAGGTCTTTCCGTTCAGCCACGTCACCTCGAGAGGTCCCATTATTGATGTCTCTGAGCATGAGGTCATCGCCGTGCTTGTCTCGATGGGAAGCTTCCTCTTCGGGAGAGAAGCCCCCTGGTGGGACTTGAACGATCTCCGATGGGGACCTGCCGATCAACTTTACATGTTTTGAGCTATATCTGGCGTCCATAGCCTCCAGCTTCTGTTCGCATTCTACCAGGTCATCTTGCAGACTAAGTATGGCTCGCGCGTGAGGTTGTTAAACCGTCTGACGGCAAAGCAATCCGGATCAGACGCAACGAATAAGATTAGGCCTTGCTTGCCAATGAACTTCCTGTCCATCTATGTCAGTCGATTCTCGGCAGAAAATGGGGTTTACAGTATTGAACTTACCATGGCTGTTCCTGGATTTCATCGATGCTAGGGCTGCCCGTACTCTTCGCGGTGGCTTCGACGCTCGCGTCTTCGCTTTCTGTAGTCCGGGACATGTTAGGGAAACGATGTCAGTCGGTCTGGTTCCAGTATCAATGTGCGCGAGCGCGGGGGGTTCTTAGGGCTATATGGGTGCACCAAGTTTCATCCAATTCGGAGGACGCAGATACATGGCTTGCATAGCGCTTACAGAGCCTTACGCCGCCCGGGACCGGTGAGAGAGAGTGAAGATTTGGTTGGTCTATGCAGTTTGCCTATTCGATCCATACATAACGCCAGAATCAGGCTTTGAGCTATGTTCGGCTTGTGACGACCAAACGAATGATCGCTCGTCAGATCAGGCTCGGCAAGGTCATTCTCTGTGCGACATTGATGCCTGAGGGTTGCGTTGAGGGCCATCACGGGTTCTGTTCTACTATTTTAAGTAGTGTCGCCGTTCCACATTGTTGCAATTGGAAGATCGTGGCTGCGTTTGCTCCCGACAGTCAGCGGTCTATTTGACCAGACTACCCGAGCTCCTGATGCATTTTCGCCTTCAGTCTTTGGCGCTGTTCTGAGTCTGAGGTCTAGAGATCATTTGCAAGTCCCCAGGACATCATCATCAAGCTCTGCAAACATGCCGGATCACGTCGTCGAAACGACGACCGAACATCCCGTGAACGACGGAGCAGGAGTTGAGAAAATCAAGAAGCCCCCGGTGAAACCACAACAACCGACTGTCAACTAGGTAGCCACCTTGCCGAGGTACATGCGACAGACCGAAGACGTCACGCAAACGATTTCAGGGGGTAGGTGCCAAATGATCTAGAACCGAAGATGAAATTATCAACGAGTCGCACAGCGCACAACGTTACTAGGGCTTCCGTTTGCTGGAAGACACTTATACCATGGTCCAACGACGCACATGGAACGGAAATTGCCGCGGGCAGTTGCATGAGACGACAGGAGGTGGCACACCCACGAATCGACACCTCATCTTGTCTTTCACGGCATTCTGTCATGTGCTTCGGCACCTGGTAGGAGCATTGATGCCATCTCGTGGCAACGTTGGGGGCCTCCAATGCCGGCTTTCTGAACTTGCGGTCAGGATTCGAAGCAGCGTTTGTGGCCGCTTGCAACAGGGTTCATATCAGGGTTCGAGACATTTCAGAAGTCGAAAGAAGCCTGGTCTTATCAATTTCGACCGATCACAATTCAGAGGCTTGATGTGGCTGATTTCCAGGTCAGCCTGGTGTCGTAGGTGGCAAACGATGGTTTCTTTTTTTGATTTTATGGCGCTTTCCTCAGGAAGCGGGGAGACTTGAGATTGATGAATGAATTGCCCCGCCTTGTATGGGATTTTGGTCAATACCAACATTCGAGAACACGAGGTTACTCGGATAGGCCGATAGGTAACCCGTATCCAAGGATCTACGACAGCTCAACACTCGTCCGTCGGGTCAAGCGTATAAGTGACCGAGTTGCCCGCCACGCGGGGGTAGAACTCAAACGTGAAATCGACAGCCTTGTTGAGCTCCAGCACGGCGGTGATGGCCGACGAGCGCAGAATAACATTGCCGCCCTCCCAGAAGTAGTGGCTGTTGAATGTCTGCTTCACATTAGCAAAGGTCATTGCTCAAGTTCATGGGCACTTACCAGGCGTCCACGTTGCAGAGGCCCGAGCCACTGGGTCCAGTCATCGAACAGAATGGTGCCGTCGGCAGCTTGGGCACGCACAGCGGCCAGAACGGGCACACCCTTCCACTGGATTGGGATCTGGAGATCCTGACCGGGGGTGGCATCAGGCTCGGAGACGAGCACGGGGGTATCCCACTGGACGACCTCAATGTTGGAGTGGGCACCGGCCGAGAAGGTCAGCGTGAGGTTAGCCTTGCTTCCGGGGGTGACGTTGGGGCCGAGGAAGTCGGACAGGAAGCCGGCCTTGAAGGTGATGGCATTCGAAGACACAGTGTAATCGGAACCCGCGGACAAGGCGTCACCGGTCTGGGTCGTGATGCCAGTCAGGGTGTTACCGTTGAACAGCCACGGCAGCACTTGGTCAGCGACAGCATTGCCGACCTTGTTCCAGAGGTAGGCAGACGACGACTGGGTCGACGCACCGGCATCCTCAGTGCTGTCGGGTAGGGAGCTGCGCTCGCCGGCAATGGCAGCCTCAATGAGGGCGATGGAGACGGGATCGCGCCAGACGCCTGTGTTACGGTCGAGGTGATCCAGGCCGTTGTCCCAAATGACAAGAGCGACACCGAGCTCGGTGGCGACGCGGGCGAGGTGGTCAGTCCACTTCCAGCGCGCGGCGGGCTCCGTGTTGAGGGGGCTAGCATCGAACTCGCCGAGGACGAGGGGCACGTCGGTGAAGTTGCCACGAACAGCCTCGAAGTCGGCAGCCAGAGCAGCACGGTCGGCGGCGGAGCCCCAGATGGTCTTGCCCCAAGCGCTGAAGATGAAGTCGTAGGGCGAGTAGTAATGGAACTGAAGTGCCCAGGGGTTCTGGATGTTGGCGGGGGGCTGGAACCATTGAGTCGTCTTGATAGGGTCGCTGACACCACCAGTAAGCTGAAGCACACGCTTGGCGTTGAAGCCGCCGGCCTCGTTGACGGCGCTGACGAAAAGCTCGTTGAACTCGTTGACGTGCTCGCCGTCGACGGCGTTGTCAGCGGGGGGTTCATTGATCGATTCGAACGAGACACGGGAGCTCTTGC
This sequence comes from Verticillium nubilum, assembly GCA_002851675.1. Lineage (NCBI taxonomy): Eukaryota > Fungi > Ascomycota > Sordariomycetes > Glomerellales > Plectosphaerellaceae > Verticillium > Verticillium nubilum. The sequence continues at coordinate 91,977 of NMXI01000068.1, forward strand.
AAGCGAGCTTCTTGGCGATCTGTACCCAGATGGCGCGGAAACGCTGCTGAATCTCGGTGACGTCGCCATCGCGCACATCGGCCCATTCCCAGGAGTCTTCATTTCGTTAGCTGAGGCCACCAAGGGGACATGAGGAGTTCGATGAGGACGGGACCAAAGGACCAAGCAAAGGACGTACCATGGTGCACGTTGGTAATGACGTAGAGGCCGCGAGCCAGTGCCTGGTCAATGACATCGGAGACGCGCTGCAGCCATACCGGGTCAACGGTCCAGTTGGGCCCGGCACCGGTCAGGTGGGCTGTGTAGGTCACCGGGATACGGACGCTCTTGAAGCCGGCATCAACGACGTGGTCAAAGGTGCCATCATCAACAGGCGGGTTGTTCCAAGAGCCCTCATTGGGAATGGCATCGAGCGTGTTGCCCAAGTTCCAGCCGGGGCTGATAGCCTCGACGTAGTCGGCGGCCGAGATTTCCGTGAAGGTGCCAGAGCAACTGCCGGGGGTTGTGCTAGTGGTCGCAGGGGGGGGCGCCGAAGAAGTTGTCGTTGTGCCGGGAGGTCTGGTAGTGGTCGTCGTGCCAGGGGGAGCCTGGGCAGTCGTGGTGGTTCCGGGGGGAGCCGGGGCAGTTGTCGTAGTCCCCGGGGCCGGAGCGGTGGTAGTGGTGCCCGGAGGAGCCTGTCCGGGAATGCACTGAGAGTACCCTGCTCATGTCAGTCATAGGATAATGTGGTCGATTCGATCACTCCGCCTACACTCGTGATAGGCGTTGCAGTAGTAGCCAGAGACACAGGTCGTTGCACCGGTCCAGCCATTTCCACCACATTGACCGTACGCCGTCTGCTGGGCCAGAGCCTGGTTAGAAAGCGCCAGGAGCGCGGCGAAACCGATTTGCGACTTCATGATGGCTGCGGACGAGTGAATGACGTGAAGCGTGAAGAGCCGGTAGCAGCAAACAGCAGCAGCCGCTCAATAAATGTCAACGTTGACATGGCCGCAATGCAGCCCGACGAGCCGTTCGGGTGGCTTGCGCCGGAACCAAAACGGTAGTTGAGAGGCGCCTCTTGAACGGCCATGATGTCGTCTTCGATTGAAATGGCGAGCATAAATTGGCATCACCATGGTGGTCGCTGCGGCTCCCTCCGAAGTCCGCAATGAGGCTAGGCCGGAACGTCTTGGCCGGGAAGACCACCCAAAAGGCCACCTTAATTCATCGTCGTTCCTCGCCAAGGGCTGCAGAGGAAATGCATGCGGGGAAACCAAGATTGCAACAACATGGCGGAGTGAAGCATTCGGATGCTGCGGGTCGAGTCCCTGGTCCTATCACCCCCGATCAAGCCCGCCTTCACTAGACACTTCACGTGGTCATCCAGGCAGAGCTCTCGGTCGGATGTTGCAGCCCGTCTGCCAGAGTGTAACACAATCCGCTTGTCAAAGGTTTGCGAGGTAATCCGAGGCTTGGCTCGGTATGTCGAGAGATCCCTGATCGGCGCTCTAGCTCCGTTGATCAATCGGCAATACCCCCGGATCGACAGGGACGACAGGCGGGCGATTCTGTTCCGACGATCTTTCTGACCGTGTCGCCTCTGTACTGCCTGGAGCGTCGCCATGAGGCCGATTGTTGCGCGACATTTCGCGCGGCGGAGTTAAGATTGCGGGAGGTTTTCTTGTTGCCAAGCACCTGAATAGGATCTGCCTGCAGAGCATGTATGCGGAGTCGGGTCCGCAAGTGGCGGTAGCATGGTGAGCAAATACGAGGGTGTTTCCACGATGAGAGCACGAATGGTAATATTGTAATCATGTTGTACAGGCGTAGCTGCGGCATCCTCGGATCTCCAAGTTTGCCATACATGGCGCAAGCATAGTCGGATGCTTTGGTGTGCCCATGGTGTCATCAATGTAGTCAATAACCATGGTGGGTATTGGCATGCCTCGCTCGAGATGTCTGCTTATAACAGCAGCGTCGTGATGTGCGGAATCATGTACGTTATCCACCTAAGTAGAGGGTCGCAAGGGGGCTTTTTTCGCGGCGGCAAGGCGGGTGAAGCCTTCTCGATGGCATCGTCTTGTTGACGGCGATGCTAATCCAACCTTATGCCGGTATGAGAGAGTCGTACGCATATTCAGTAGCACAACGGCCTGAATGCTCGCTTCGTTCGTACTCAAGAGTGGAGTGTTTCAACTCGTTCGGTTGGTCGACCCTTTGATCGCTCGGTTCAGTCATTTCCCCAGTCGGCTGCTCGATCATCGCTTCGGCGGGTAGTCCTTTGTCGTACCCTTCCACTGATCTTTGATCTCTTCCATAAAGTATTTTCGGAAGTTGCCCGTGCTCGCCTTGACGCTCTGGTCCTCTTGAAATGGTCAGCGTCAATCGCCACCAGCCGATTGTCAAACGTACCGGTAGCCTCTCCAGGGTACAGCGGTTCATGGGGGTTGCGACCATATTTGCGCTCGTGCACCATCCTGTGGATGCGTCCAACACCGCGGTGGAAGCCGGGGCTTCTCAGGATCTAGTCTGTTAGTTGGAGTTTCGAGATGGGGTTCTAGAAGTGGCGGACCTGTCGGACAATGATGTCCTGGACGAGTCAGCAAAGATAGGGCGGCCACGAGCAGTAGAAACATACCTCGAACGCTACAAGCGCCCGCGTGAAGAATGTCAGCGGCCCCATCGTGGCTGGTGCTGCGCGAGAGCGACTGCGATGTTAGATCGATGATGGCGATGTTTGTCTGGCGATGCTTACCAAGATCATCAATTGAGAGTCACGTGATGTGGCTGTCACTGGACAGGAAGGAGCAACTGGCGAAGCCGGCTGATAATAGGGCAAATTCACTTTGAACTCCCTGCGTCGCCTCCATTAACTCACTTCTCATGATCCAGATATCAAGTTGAGTGAATGTCTGTCTTTCGACATCTGACTGTGTTGAGCTCGGGGCCCCCAATTACCCCTCGGTGACACTGCCCGAGTCCCCGGGGCTGAACGGCGGTAACGGATCCACTTCGCCGAACGACCGGCTCCGACCAAATCCAAAGAGACAAGCTCGGGTAGTACAAGGCCATGTTAGGGAATATTGATTGCCATGCCTTCACTTCAAAACTTGACGTCCAGCGATGTTGGGCACCAGACTTGGAAATGGAGCCTTCATTCATACACCCAATCACGACACCCAGACCCCGCCCACGTCCAATCTGTGACCTCACAGAACTGACAGTGACATTCAGCGGGGCATGAGCTGACGACGTCTTCAGGTCTTGTCTTCAACTTCACATCTCCACATTGCAACGACCACATATGCATCTTGCGCAGCCCATTCCCACCATCGTCACATCTGCTGTCGTTCTTTTGACAGCCTTGCTGTTCTTGCACGCCTACACTGATACTCTTTCCAATCTACCCCTCCCCTTCACCAGTACAGACACCATGGGCGGCGGACCAGGCCAGGCCTACCGCTCTGTTGCGTACTTTGTCAATTGGTTAGACTCACTTGCATAACCCTTCCTGATTTTCCAAAGCATGCGTACACCTGTTAACACACGTTCCTCCTACAGGGCCATCTACGGTCGGAAGCACCTCCCGCAGGACCTTCCCGTCGAGAACCTCACACACGTCCTCTACGCCTTCGCCAACGTCCGCGCCGACTCGGGCGAAGTACATCTGACCGACACATGGGCCGACACAGACATCCACTGGGAAGGCGACTCATGGAACGACTCGGGAACCAACCTCTACGGCTGCCTGAAGCAGCTTAACCTCCTCAAGCGCCGCAACCGAAACCTCAAGATCCTGCTCTCCGTCGGCGGCTGGACCTACTCCTCCAATTTCAAAGCCCCCGCCTCGACCCCCGCTGGCCGCGAGACATTCGCCCGCACCTGTGTTGATCTGGTCAAGGACCTCGGCTTCGACGGCATAGACATCGACTGGGAGTACCCCCAGAACGACGACGAGGCGCGCGACCTCGTCGCCCTGCTGGGTGCCGTGCGGGCAGCCCTCGACGCTTACTCGGCCACGCTGCCGGCGCCGTACCATTTTGAGCTGTCGGTTGCCTGTCCCGCTGGCGCGCAGAACTACGAGCGCATGCGTCTCGCGGAGATGGACCCGCTGCTGGACTTCTGGAACCTCATGGCGTACGACTATGCCGGCTCCTGGGATGCCAAGGCAGGCCATCAGGCGAACCTGCGGCCGTCGGGGGCGAACCCGGGTGCGACGCCCTTTAGTACGGTGGCGGCGCTCGAGGGATACGCTGCCAAGGGTGTCGCGGCCGACAAGATCGTTCTCGGCATGCCGCTTTACGGTCGAGCGTTCGAGAACACGGACGGGCCGGGCTGTGCGTACCAGGGGGTCGGCGAGGGGAGCTGGGAGCAGGGCGTGCTGGATTTCAAGGCGCTGCCGGTGGACGGTGCGGAGGAGGTTGAGGACGACGAGGTCGGGGCGAGCTGGTCGTGGGACGCGGGGCGGCGGAAGCTCGTGACGTATGACACGGTGGGTATGGCACGGAAGAAGGCACAGTTCGTGCTGGATCGTGGGCTTGGAGGAGCCATGTGGTGGGAGAGCAGTGCAGACAAGACAGGCCCCGACAGTCTTATCGGCAATGTCGTAGAGGTACTCGGAGGTCCGGCGGGGTTGCTGCAGCAGGAGAACTGCGTGACGCAGCCGCATACAAAGTACGACAACCTGCGGAACGGCTTTGAGTAGTTGTTTTACTAGAGAATGATTGTCGTCATCAAGAAGATTTCGTCACAGGCATGACATCGAACACAACATTTGAAGTGAGGTAACTTGAAAGCATTGTCATTGCCAGCCTCTGATGGGCTGATGGTGTTTTGCTACATCAACGCCGCGGCCATCCTTCCTTAGCCGACTGAATGCCCATCCCGAAACCCGTGCATGTCGTGTCATCTCACTTTTTCGTCCGTCGTCCGTCCGTGCTGTCGCTTATTTCTGGTCGAAGACGTAGGTGAGGTGGCAGCGACCGCAGTACTGCCTGTCCTGCATGGCGGCCATGAAGACACCAGCGCCGCACTGTTTTCATTAGCATCATGTTCGTTCGATTTTCTGAGAGGTGGAATATGCATACCTCGGGCGAAGGGCACTCGCGGCGGAGACGCTCGATCTTGCCGTCAGAGTCGACCTTGTAGTACTTGAGGACGGCCAGCTTGGTCTTCTTGCGCTTGTGCTTGATCTTCTTGGGGGTGGTGTAGACCTTCTTCTTGCGCTTCTTGCCACCACCACGGAGGCGTAGCACGAGGTGAAGAGTGGACTCCTTCTGGATGTTGTAGTCGGAGAGAGTGCGGCCATCCTCAAGCTGCTTGCCAGCGAAGATCAGGCGCTGTTGGTCGGGGGGGATACCCTCCTTGTCCTGGATCTTGGACTTGACATTGTCGATGGTGTCGGACGACTCCACCTCAAGGGTGATAGTCTTGCCCGTGAGGGTCTTGACGAAGATCTGCATGATTGCCTGCTGATGGTCGTTAGTCGGTGCTCCTCCAAGGGAAACTGACCGTCGGCGTTCGGGCGATGAAGTTGACCGTGAAGAAGAAGATTTCGAGTTCGAAAGGCGGCGACGGCATTGCGCAGTAAAAGGCGCGAGGCGAGCCTGCCAGTCGCGCGACAATCACCCCTTCCCGGGCTTCATCGCGCAAACGAGGACGACAGTGTGCAGCATCTTCCAGACATACCTCGACAAATGTTTGCCTTCCTAAGCAATCCTTCAGATGGTGCGGTCGTGGGGAGGGAGGAGAGAAATAGATATGGGTAGGCGTTGCGCCGCTGTAAAAAGAATTGGTGGTGGGTGGAGCCCGGGGCGGGCGAGCGAGCCAGCGAGCGGGCGGCAGGGCAGCCAGGGCAGCCAGGGGGGGGCGGGCCAGAGAGCAGGGCACAGTCAGGGCTTGGAAATCTGGTGGTGGTGCTTTGGCGAACCCACAAAGGCGCGCCAAAGTCCAATTCAGCCCACACGTGACTAGGGTTCTCTGGACAGCCGAATCCTGTGCATCATTGGAGTGGATCCCACCACAAGCGAACTCCCCCAATTGAAGGCTGCATTCTTGCCTTCAGACCCGGACCCCCCTGCAGCCCACCGAACGTCAACTTTTCCTCGACACAGAAAAGCTCAGTACGTCGATTCCTCCTTCGTCCTTCCACATCAGCCGACTAATCCCAGCAGATCCGTCAAAATGGTCAAGAAGAGAAAGAACAAGTACGCCTCAACCTGATCGATCCTCCTCGAGGCAGTCGACGCCATGCAAACCGATCGATCACAGCTAACAACCTCCCCAGCGGCCGCAACAAGAAGGGCCGCGGCCACGTCAAGCCCATCCGCTGCAGCAACTGCTCGCGATGCACGCCCAAGGACAAGGCGATCAAGAGATTCACCATCCGCAACATGGTTGAGTCTGCTGCCATTCGTATGCCGCGCTTGCCTTGCTCTGTTCTCTTGGATCTCGCTAACAGTACATAGGTGACATCTCTGACGCCTCGGTCTTCGCCGAGTACACCGTCCCCAAGATGTACCTGAAGCTGCAGTACTGCGTCTCTTGCGCCATTCACGGCAAGATTGTCCGGTACGTTCGTCGCAACATGCGACGGCTGCGCGCCTCGCTGCGCGCATGCGCTTCAGATGAGCCTTGGTCGTGTGGTTGCCCGTCGGCCTCTCTCCATCAGCATCAGCCTCGCGTTTTGGCAGGCCGAAGCAGAAGGCGAGAGGCTGGCGCCAGCGCCGCACGAAGCTCCCTGGAGTATCCCTTCGGTAGCAGGACCTTTGCTGACAATTCTATAGTGTCCGCTCTGTCGTCGGCCGCCGCAACCGTGCCCCCCCTCCTCGCGTCCGCTACAACAAGGACGGCAAGAAGATCGTCCCCACCCAGGGCGCCAAGACCACCACTGCTTAAATGGTGGGCGTCATGTTTGGGAGGAAGCGCAGCGGATGAACACAGCCAAAAGTCTTTTTCGGCTCATGAATCACGAAACGGATCATGGCAGGATGGGCCGGTGTCTAGGGATCGGGCCATAGACAATGGAAAAATTAAGCCAACTCAAGTCATCGTAACTTCACACGTGAATGTCGCTCTTGAACGAGACACTTGGTCAGACACACAAAGACAGTCGAAACCAAATATGTTCGATCTACCCCTTACTCTCTGCCACCAGCCAGGCTTCACATATTTCCACGAGCATCCCATCCTACCCCCCCAAACATCCTCTTGCCCAAAGCCGGCGCATTACACTCCGTCCCATTGACACAGATATTCGTTCCGCAACAGTTGTCAATGAGACACGCCATGCCCTCCCCACAAGGCCTATCTGCATCACAAGCATCATACCCCCTACACAACCCCGTCCTGAACGCGACCCCTGTCCCGTCAACGGTCCTCCCACAGATACAATCCGACCCCGCCACCAGTGCCTCGCGCCCATAGTACCTCTCCCCGCCATCAACAACGCAAGCTCCCGCGTTGGGACAACAAGCCAGCTGTTCAGCATCGGTCACGTTCTTGGCATACTCGAGCGTCGCGTTTGGCGCCGCCACCAGCGTGGCCAGGACAACCGGGGGCGTCCCCGTGAGGGTGAGGTTGAACGGCATCGGCGCCTGGTGCAGAGCACGGCACACCTGCCTCCGCAGAGCTTGAGTGCCGCCGTGAGAGGAAACGGTATCTTCGAGGGCTGACTGGCCGCGGGTCGTTGAGGCGAAGAAGTCGCCCGCGGGCTCCCAAAGGGCACGGAAGCGGTCGAGGAGAGTGGCGATGGTAGTCAGTGTTCTGGGGCCCAAGTTGAGACCGGGTGCGAGGAAGGGTTCGAAGAGGGCGGCTTGAGTCATGTGAGGGCTCATCTGGTCGAGGAGCAGGGCCCAGATTGTGGTGAGGCGGGGGCAGGCGCCGGGTAGGCGGCCGCGCGCGAGACGGGAGAGGAGGGCGTCGACGGAAGATTCGCAGCGCATTTCGGTGGAGCTGCTCCCTGGGAAGGGGCATGTTGCGACGAAGGTGCCGGGGGGACCTTGGAGCATCTCGCAGGGTAGGGGGCCGATGCGAACAGTAGGACGGAGCTCAGGGCGAAGGGCCTCGCCACACTGATCCTTCATATTGAGAAGCACGAAGAAGGACTCCAGGGCCATCATACGGGGCTGAACGCTGCGGCTCGACGGGCCGGTGATGTTTCGGTCGATGGATGTCGCATTCTCGAGCGAGATCGAGGCATCGGGGCAGGTTGTGTTTGTGATGTTATTCACCTGGTTGAAGAATTCGTTGATCATGACATCGAGCTTTACTTTACACGTCGCGCTCGCAAAGTGAATGCCTTTGTTGTCGATGACCAGCGAATTTCTGTCTTCATCTTGCATAGCAATGATGCTGGGGTCTGAGATGTCGAAAAAGAGGCTATTCGATTCCTGGTCCAGGACGCGGATATATTCGGCTTGCGTAGCATTTTGGTCAAAGTATATGGCCTCAACATATGGTGGGCTGCGATCTGTGTTGTTGAGACGTGATTCCCGCAAGCTTCCAGTCGGCGTGGGCACCGCATAACAGCCAGTTGCATCCAGATAGCCTCTAACGGTGACGCCGGTGAAAGTTGTCGGTCGGGCGGCGTATGTGTTGCGAGTCTGCGTGGTCTTAATGCTTGTGAACGGACGAGTCTTCGATGATGTTGTCCTGGCGTGAGTCGAGGTCGAAATTGTTTTGGATCGAGCGGCTGTCGAGCTTGTTTTGGAGCGGGAAGTCGTCTTACTCTTGGTATGCGTGAGGCTCTTTGTACTTCTGTGCGTGTGCGAGATTTGAGTATTCTCGAATCCGCAAGCTGAGCTTGTCGAGGAATAAGTAGGCTCAGGCGAATAAATCCCGCTTGCGCTGGTACTTAGAAGTTGACTCGAAGATGAATATGAGAGTGAGAGGAGACAAGAGCACTATTTTCGTCAGCAGCATGTTCAAGTATCGTAGCTCAAGAAGAGCTAGTGACAGGAGGACTCACTGCGGAGGTCAGTCGCCCAGCGGCATACGTAGCAACTGCTTGAGGAGGAGAAATTGTCACACTCGGGCCGTCCGAACCAAGAAGCGAGGCGCAGTACTGCTCGGCATCACTTCGTCGGAGGGCTCGGAGGAGGTTGTCACCCGAGCAATTGGCCCAAACAGGGAGAGTGTATGCCAAAAGGCCAAGTAGTTGTAGGAGGAACATGTTGACAAAACCACCGCAAGGTAAATGTACACCGGGAAGATGCCGAGGGAACGAATATTGCGGGAGAGCGCAAAGAGATTCCAGCATAAGAAGAATCCCAAGTCTGTCTACCTTATATAACGTCATAAACTACCTTAGTCCTCGAAAGGAAATCGATTATCCCTAATCTCGAATTGCTTCAGCGAGCTGAGTGTGGTCAGTCTCACCCATTTCCGGCTGAGCGTAGTGAATAGAGGCTAAGACGTCATGAACCTATTTCCACAATCCTTGTGAAGTAAGGATATGGAAACATAACATATTCCAGCTATAGATATCTTTGTATTCTTGTCTGAGCTCCATGTGTCACCGCCAGGGTTTCTGCTTTCAATGACATCTTCAACCCCTGACCCCTCCACGCACACGGCGCAGATCGGCCGAGCACGGCACTCGCATGAGATCCGGCAGCTATTCAACCATGCCAGGGTAAAATGATACAATACACTTACCCAGCAAACCTGTCTTTGCTCGCAGACTATGGACTTCTCATGTGGCCTCCCGAAACATATGGCTCCATGCGAGTGGGTGTCTGACGTGCCCCGCGGCCGCCCAAGACATACACACTCTAGAGACAGTGTCACAGCCGCGCTTCCATCATGTTGTCATTCGCCCGCAGACAGAGTGGAGATTGAAACCACTCGGCGACCCTCCCTGTGTGATTCGGAGGTTATACAATAAGAGATAGCACGCTACTTGGCAAGAGACAAAGTCATCAAAACACAGGCAGTCGATGCAAAACACAAGTCAATCCAAAAACAGACAATTGATTAACTCCGCCCAGTCACTAAATCATACCCATGCCCAACCCCTCGTGAATCATGACCCTCAAGCTGTACACAAATATGCCATCCCTCACACTCCTCGGGCCCACTACTGTCATGACCGCGCAGTCATCTGCTGCGTCCCCGTCGCCTGGGCTTGGGCCTGCCTCTGCCTCGTAATGTAGTCCTGGTTCTCAATCGTCACACTCTTTGTCATGTGGTTCACCTTGTACACGCCAACCAGTCTCGCCGCGAGCTCGAACATGTTGTTGCGCAGGGAGATGACGATGAATTGAGCGTTCTTGGTGCGTTCCTTGATGTAGTTGGCCACAATCGAGACCTGGACCTTGTTAGCAACCATGTTCATCAGCAGTGATGCAAAGAGACTTACGTTACGGAAATCCAGCGCGGCGTCAATCTCGTCCATGACGTACAACGGCGTAGGCTTGTAGTGGTGCAGCGCGAACACGAGCGCCAGACTGCTGAGCGTCTTCTCGCCACCGGAAAGGTTGCTGATGTTCTTCCACGACTTCTTCGGCGGCATGACGCTGAACAGGATGCCCTCGCTAAAGGGGTCCAAGGAGTCGACGAGCTCGAGCTCGGCATTTCCGCCCATCGTGATCATCTGGTACATCTCCTTGAGCCGCAACGAGATGATACCGAAGCCCTCCATGAAGCCTTCAAGACGCAGCCGCCTCAGCTCGTCGCACCGCTTCTTTGCCACATCTCGCTGACCCACCGCCGACGCCAAGTCAGACGACCGAGCCGCGTGCTCCTCCACACGCCGACGGTACTCGGCGAGCACACCTAGGTCGACATTGACGTTCTGCGTCTTCTCCTCGAGGGCCGCAATCTCCCCCTTGAGCTTCTCCTTGCTCATATCCGCTAGCTCGTCTGGGGTGTAGGTAGGCAGTTCCTGTGGCTGGCGCACGCGCGCCGTGGGGTCTGGTCGCACGGTCGTGTCGGCGTCCTCCATGCTGGCGTCCTCGTCTGCCTCCGCGGCATCCATGTCGACGTCGTCGACGGGCTCGTCCTTGACGCGAGCGGGGGCCTCAGACAGGGGCTCCCCGGTGAGGTCCTCGATGTCTTGCAGCACAAGCTTCGACAGCTTGTCGTCCCAGTAACGTAGTCTCTTCTCGTTCTCAGCCAGCTGCTTTTGGTTCTCCTCAAGCTTGTTGCGCATCTCAATCTCTACAGCCCGTGTCTCATTGAGCTCGGCCGTCTTCCCGTTGAGCTCCGTCTTGAGCGCCGCCAGTTCCTCCTTCTTGACAGCTAGTGCTTCCTGTGCCTCCTCGACGCGACTTGTCAACGAGTCGGCGTTCTCCCCCTGATTTTCAATCTCGTGATCGAGCCTCTCGAGGTCTCGCGCCGCCGCCTCAATTTCCTTGTTGGCCTTGGCGTGGTCTTTCTCGAGCTTAGCACGCTGCTTTTCAGCCTTGGCCTTGCGGACCTCGGCATTCGAGATGTCTTCGCTCTGCGACGTCACGTCGGCTCGCAGAGCGTCGACGTTGGCCTTCTGAATTCGCAGCTTCTCGCCGCCGACCTGCATTATCTTGTCTTGCAGCGCCTGGATCTCCGCTTCGACGCCCGCCGTCTCCTCGTGCAGACCCTCGACGGCCTGGTTGAGCTTAGCGATCTCCTTTTCGAGGACCGCCATCCGATTGTTGTCCGACTCGGACGGCTGGTGCTCCTTGGCGAGGTCCTTGACGCGGCGCTGCGCGTCTGCCAGATTCTTGGCCGCCGATTCAAGCTCGAGGCCAATCTTTTGCATCTTGGTGTCGAGCTGGGGAATCTGCTCATTGAGCGTGCGCAACCGGTTCTCAAGCTCACGCTGGTGATCCTGCCACATTTGAAACTTCTCGTCTAGAGCGTCGCGGTCCGCCTCGAGCTTGGCTACCTGGTCCTTGCTCGTCTCTGAGACCAGCTTGGACGACATGAGGCCTCGCTTGACCGTTGTACCACCACCAGACATGGTACCTGACTTGTCGATGAGTTCTCCGTCGAGTGTCACGACGCGCCATCGCTTGGCACCATAGGCGATGCGATTCGCCTGTGCGAGGTCTTTGGCCACGAGCGTGTCCTGCATGGCGTGGTAGAAGGCAGGCCGGAAACGGTCCTCCTTGGCCTTGACAAGGTCAAATAATCGAGGCGCATCCTCTGGCGTCTGGATCGGCTGCATGTCGCGCGCTCGCAGCTTGTCGAGGCAGATGAAGTTGCCGCGGCCGAGGTTTGTCTTGCGCAGGTATTCAATGCATTGCTGGCCGGCCTCGACCGTGTCGGTGACAAAGTTGTCGAGCGAAGGGCATGCCGTGGAGATAGCAACGTCAAATTTGGGGTTGATGGCGCCAAGGTTGCCTAGTCGTCCGTGGAAGCCGTCGATGCGGCCCGACTCCTTCATACGCATGAGCGCTGTCAGAACATTGCCTTGGGTCTGCGTCTGGGACAGATTTGACCGCGCCTCGTCAGCCTTCTGGCGCGCGTTCGACACCTTTTGCCGGATTCGCGGCTCATCCTTAGCCAGAGCCTCGATCTCGGCCCCGACCTCCTTAGCTTCCTCCTCAAGAGCTGCCTTTTGTTCCTGACAAGCCTCGAGCTCCTGAGCTTTGGCCTGGCGGCCCTCCTTGATGGAGGCAATCTTGGCTTGCATCTCCTCCATGGCAACCTCGCCAGCGTTGGCCTTCTCGAGTAAGATGTTCATCTCACTCTCAGCCACGGCGATGGCTGACTGCTTCTGGTTGATCTTCTCCTTCCAGGGCTCCAGTGACTTCTGCTTGGCCGCGATCTGATCCGAAAACTTTTGCGTCTTGCCCTTGAGGCTCTCGCGGATCGTTGCGAGCTCTGCTTCCTCCTCTTCGATGCGAATCTCAAGCGAGGAGATCTCCTTTACTCCCTGCTCAATTTGGGCGGTACATTCGACGATGGTCACATCAGCTTCCGTGGCCGACTTCTCGCAGGTGGCTGTCGTCTTCTCCAACTTCTTCTGCTTGTCGGTCAGAAATTTGCGCTTCTCGTCAAACTTAACGCGCTCCTGCTCGAACTTGGCCAGTTCCTTAACAAGACCCTGCGCGTCCTTTTCTTCCGCCTCGAACTCTTTACGACCTTGCGCGTACGTCTTCTCGAGCTCCTTGATGACTTTTTCGCCGCCGTGGTGCTTCTCCAGCTCGAGATCTAGTTGCGCCTGCATCTGGTTGATGGCCTCTCCAGTGACAGACAGGTTGTCGTTGCACTCGCTAATGTAAAGCTGGTAAAGCGCGGACTGCTTGATGGCGAGCTCGTTTTCGTCGTGAATAAAAGCCAACGCCTTCTCCTTCTTGTCCTCGAGGCCCTTCTTCTCCTTCTCGACGTGCTGTACGCGCCCACTCTTCTCCATGCAGATGTCGTTCAGCGTCTCCACCTCGGTCGCTGTCTCCTCAATCGGCGTCTTGTATTTGGAGGTGCCGATGATGTCTTCGAGGTACTCCAGCAGGCCATCGTCGTGCTCGTTGGCCGCCTTGGGCTTCATCTGAGCGATCGACTCGACTTCACCCTGAAGGATGAGAAATCGCTTGTGATCGAGGTCGATGCCGCGGTCACGGAGTAGAGTCGTGACGGTCGTGAAGTTGGACGACTTGTTGTCGATGTAGTACTGGCTCGAGTTGTTCTTGAAGGCCTTGCGCGACACGGTAAGAACAGAATCGGGAATGTCGAGGGGCGGACCGTTGGGCTGGTCAATAACCTCCTTGAAGTGGACCGACACCTCGCAGTAATCCAGGGTCGGGTACTGCGCCGAGTTGTGGATGAGCGCTGATAGTTTGCCCTGTCGCATTTTGCTCGCGCGAAAACCAAACACGAACAGCAGGGAGTCGATGACATTAGACTTGCCCGAACCGTTGGGTCCAACAACCGATGAGAAGGACGCATGGAAGGGGCCGACCTCCTGGCAGCCTGCATAACTCTTGAAGTTGGTGAGCACGAGGTGCGTGATGACGAGGCGCGGTTTCGCAATGGTGTTCTCGACGATTGGCACCGTCATATTGCGTGACTTAAGGACAATGTCCATCGGCTTCTCCAGCACCGTGTCCATGGCGCGGATCGGCTTGACTGCTGACTGGTTCTCGTCGACAAATGAAGGCTGCTCGTTGACGCTCGCAGTTGTGATATCCGCCAGCGGCACAGCGAGCAGTCGTGAGGCCTCAGGGGAAGTCGAAGCCTTGGGCGTCGTCATGGGCGCTTCGAGGTCTGGCGTCTTCGCTTTGGAGGTCCGTGGAGCAACGCTCTTGCGTTTCCTCGGCGAAGGGGTCTTCTTCTCGGGCTCCGGTTCGGCGACGGTCGTGTCGGGATCGAACACCTGGCTCGGCTCGATGGTAGAGGTAGATACATTGGATATGCTCTTCTTGGGCCTGCCCCGCGGGCGTGGTGCTGTGGGTGTTGCGGAAGATGCGATGGATGCGGTGCTCTTTCGAGGCTTTCGTGTTGGGCTGCGCGGGGGCGCGGGCATGAATTCTTCGAGGTCTTCCTCTTGCGCCTTGGTGGTATTGCCAAGCTCGTCTTCGTCTGAGGATTCAACAATTGTGGCCTGTCGCCGCGAACGGCGCGGTCTTTCCGCTGCCGACATGACGATTGGTGATGAGGTCTCGTCTGTGGGAAGAGCAAAGGTGACGTGACGAAACGAGTGACGCGAAATGGAAATGGGGAATTGGCGGTGTTGATGATCGAAAGTCGACAGTAGTGGTGGTGGCTCCCCCACCTTTGTTTGATTTCGGCCAGATTAGGCGGGCGATTGTAAACAAACAAGCCACTAGCAGCCACTTGGAGCCGCACCAGCCACTTTACGTCATCACGTGAATTCGCGAAGGGATTGAGCTGTGGGGAGCTCCTGTCTGCAGTTCAACACCATTACTCCTTTAGTCGCGATATCTTCAGCATCAATTGGCCGTCTGTACTGCCGCCATGCTCGATTACACCAACTTCGACGAGGTCTTCGGGCCGCCTGTTGGCAACCCCTATAACAAGCAGGCTCTTCAGGAGATCGAAACCCTTCGTAAGGGCTCCAATGGCGTTCTCTTCATCGACCGCGTCCTGAACGCCTTGGGGCTGTCGAAAGGTACATTTGTGACGATACTTTCACTAATTTCCTTGCTGACAGCTCATAGCCAAGAGCTACCCTCCGAAAAACGACAGTGCGCTGCGCAACCTTCACAAGACACTCTGTGAGGCCGATATATCGACGCACCATCGTTTATCCATCTTCTACTACCTCCTCCTCGACACTGACGGTCACGACAATCGCGCGCAGTTCTCAGCACACTTTGCGGATGCCTCGGGCGTGCCCAAAAACTATCAGATCTTCATGAAGGGCCTGTGGCTTCTGGACCATCACAAGTTTGAGGTACAGATGCAGTGTGGACACCAGGAGCAAATTCCAACTAACCTCGACAGCGCGCCCTCGAACACGTCACGCACCCTTCGCTGACCCCCGACTTCGCCGACGAGATTCTCATCACTTTCGCAAGGAACGACTCCACTCTCGCTCTCGCCTACTACCACTCCGTGCAGCCCGTACTCAAGACGCACGAAGCTCTCGAGCTGCTCTTCGACGGCATCGCCCGTGCTAGCGTCACCGAGGCATTGGTCTTTTCGCGCACCCACCCGTCCGCCGTGCACGAGCAGCTCTTCCGTATTCTCGTGTCGAGTGTGCTTGACGCTCCCGCCGGGGAAGACACGGCGCGCCGCGCTGTCGAGCTCGTCGGCCTGTCGCTTGACGTAGAGGAGGAGGCGTGGCTGGAGACGTACCTCCTCGAGGGAGATGGCAAGAGGCTGAAGAATGCACAGGACACGCTGCTCATGCGGAAGCTTGCGACGGGTAGATACACCGAGGCTGTCAAGGAGAAGGGGCTCGGTGGTCGGTGGGGGGTTGTCATTGAGGGGCTGAAGAGCGGCATGGGCGGTCGCACCTTGTGAGAGGGATGAATGGGGCGAAAGGTTGTCTGCATAGCATTGGAGTTCGGTTGATATCCTTGAAAAGTGTTTATTTTGGTTTCAGGGTGGGGTGACATCTCAGTTGCATTTTGACTTTCGGCACCTTTACACCTCTCAAGGGGGCTATATCAACGCGGCCCTCTGTGGGCGCGCGGGCTGACTGTCGCCATATGGAGTGTCATTCTATCCCTGCCATTACTACCCCCCCTTCTCGGTCTCCCGAATGTCCTATACACAAGTTTATCATGTGCGTATGGGGTTGTCACTGGAGAATCGAAATCGGAGTCTGCGAGCGCTGCCTCGGCGTCCTCGGCACGCACACCACGAAACCTGTTGTCTGCCCGCGCCACCGCCGTCAAGGTGCGCTGCCGCACTGGCTCGACCGCCGGAAAATTGCCTACAGGCCGGTGAACACGCGGTGCTCTGCCTGTCTTCAGCTCCGGTATTACTGGATACGTGCGAGATTAGACCCGCCCCGTCGATGGCCGTGGAGTAGATTTGTAACAGCTTGGAGGAGGTGGATAGCTGAAGAGGAGTACGAAGACTATCGTTGGGCGCATGATCGCGATCTTTCGAACGATTCTCAAGACGCTGAAGGCGATGACGATAGCGAACTTAGCGATGTGGATGGTGGAGTATATGACTCTACATAAGGTACTTATGACATCGACTACGTATTGGTTACGGGTTTCAAATAAGCTCGTATCATGAACCAACCCAAAAATACTAGTAAGTTGAAGGCTTGAGCTCGCTTGATCGTCATTGAATATTGCTGACTTGTCAAAGCCCGTGATGCTCTCGCATGTAGAGATTTATCATTCTGCAGATGTCTATGCCATCTCAAGTCAACTGACGAGGCAATGGTACCTTGTCTGGAGAAGAGGATGCGCAAGCGCTCTGGCGTTCAGTGGTATCAGTCCATCATACCAGTCCAGTCATATTAGGTAGTTCAGTCATATTGTCCAGTCATATTAGTCCAGTCATATTAGTCCAGTCATATCAGTGTAGGTAGTAATTTCGAGATGTCGTCACCACGGATGAGCTCAAGCTGCCTAGTGAAAACCCTGGAGGAACTTGCAACAGACTACGAGATCTAACAAAGTCGGATGATAGTTACAATCTAAGCGCAAACCGACAGAAATGGATGCTGACGAACTCGCAGTACTTGTGCCGGAATATGGAGACCATTACGCTTTTCGAAGCGTTGAGTGTATTGTTCGGACTCTGCGAAGGCCACATAATCCGGCTACGCATCCTATATCCAGTTTCCCCGCGTCGCCGATTCGGTTTATCTGGGGGGGTTGAGAATGATATGGTTCTGTCTCAGAGTGGCGGCGAGTCCAAGTCACAACTCAATGGAATCAATGGTGTCCATTCAAAACTCACCACGCTGAAGTCACTGCCCGAAGAACTTGCCTCAATGTGCTTGCTTGCTTTTTTGATGACAATTTCATTGGTCAGATCGGGAAAGACATGTATGTGGGAAGGTAGCGAACGAAATGGCACCTAACAGCCCTGGCGCAGCCTGTGACTTCTGCGAGCACCTGAGGAACTGGAGCTGGGCGAGCGAGAGAAGCGACGCAAGCGCTAGTCCTTAAGTGTGCAGCGCACTTGCCGCGGGGTGTTTGACTGAGGGGTAGCTGGAGCTCCTGCTTCTCCTGCTTCTTGAATCCTTACCCAGAACAGAAACACCTTCGACATGATCATGGCCGACCGACCAGACGCCGAATTCTTGCGCCTCGCAGTCAAGCTCGCCGAAGAAGCTCTCCTGGCCGGCGATGACCCCTTTGGCTCCGTCCTCGTCTCATCTTCAGGCAAAATTCTCCACCAAGACCGCAACCGCACCGTCACTGGCCGTCACGGCGATGGCAAGCCCGACTCTACATACCACCCTGAAATCGAGCTTGCGCGCTGGGCCCAGCAGAACCTCGATGCCGACGAACGCGCCGCTTCCATAGTCTACACCTCCGGCGAGCACTGCGCCATGTGCTCTCTCGCCCACGCCTACTGCGGCCTCGGCAAGATCATCTACGTCTCGTCAACGGGCCAGTACAGGTCTTGGCTCGCCGAGTTTGGTGCACCGACGCCCAAGGTTGCGAACCTCAGCATCGCCGACGTTGCGCCGCATATTCCCATCGAGGGACCTATTACAGGGCTGGCTGACGAGGTCAAGGAGCTGCAGCGTCGACGCTGGCTGGCGAAGAAGTAGGCTACCAAGGGAAACAGGCTTCACATTCGATATTCTCGCCAAATGAACTCCATCGTACAATTACGGCTATTCTCCAAACACACTGGGTATCACTACAGTAAAGAATACATCTACTCCGTCCTCGGTGGCCACTTGACCCGCCTCTCCGCCCGAACGTAAAGGTTGTTCGGACGAATTAGCTGGAACATGGGGTCGTAGTCCACTGGCCCGTCCTGCGCCAGCGAGAACTTGTACCGCCACAGCAGCTTGGGCAGGAAAACCTTGACCTCCTGGAGCGCAAAGTTGAAGCCGATGCACATGCGAGGGCCCGCGGCGAAGGGGATGTAAGAAGCATTGGGCCGGTTCTTGACGCGTTCCGTGTCCCAGCGGTCCGGGTCGAAGAGCGTGGGGTTGTCCCAGATCTTGGTGTTATTGTGGATGTGGTGGATGGCCGGGATGACGATGGCATCCTTGGGCAGCTTGTAGCCGCCGGGCAGGATCATGTCGACAGACGCCGTTCGTGCCGGCTGGTACGACGGGTTGTGGCGTCGCTGCGTCTCCTTGATGTACTTATCGAGGAAGGTGAGCTTGTTGGTGAGGTCCGCCGTGATCTGCGTCTCGTCGCTGAAGCCGTGGTCGACGAGCTCCTGGAGCAGCCGCTCCTGCATGCCGGGGTACACGACGAGACCATAGAGAAGCCACGACAGCAGTGAGCTCGTCGTCGTGAAACCGGCGCCGGTGGCGACGACAAGAGGCTCCATGATGCGGTCGATCGGCAGTTTGTTGCCCTTGCTATCCTTGGCGCGCAGCACGTAGTCGATCATGTTCTCGGCCTGCAAGGCTGCCTCCTGGAGCTCAAGGTCCTCGGTGCCCTTGGCGGCGTTGGCGACGGACTCGCGCATCATGGCCTCGATGCGGGCGCGGGCGTCGCGCAGGCGCTGAGGGTCGCCAAAGGGCATGTTGCGGTACCAGCTGCCCATGGAGGTGATCTTCTTGTTGAGCTCGAGCGACTGGGCGATGCGCATGACCATCTCATGAGGCGGCGCGTCAACGGCGGAGAAATGCTTGAAGTCCATGCCGAGAACGAGCTTGCCGACGGCCTGGGAGCCGAGCTTGAGCATGTAGGGATAGACGTTCCATGCCTCGTCGCGGTCATCGAGCTCGTCGAAGACTTTGAAGGCCTCCTCTACCGTCTTCTGCATCGTGGGCGCGTAGTGACGGACGGCCTTGGGGCCGAGGGCAGGCGGGAGGAACTTGTGGGCGACCCTCCACTCTTCGGTGTTGGTGTCACCGAGGAAGACGCCGGCCTCCTTGTTCTTGATGGGCTGCAGGGGATGGCCGTCGATGATCCTCTTGGAGAAGAAGTCGGTCTCACTGAAGACAATGTTGGCGAGGGTCGGGTCGTTGGTCTGGTAGATGGTGCTGCCGAGGTTGGTCGTCTTGACGATGGGTCCGTACTTCTCGAACAGGCGCTGATGGTTGCCCAGGTGGTCCGGGTACACTTCGAAGTAGTTGCCGACGAAGGGCAAACCCTTGGGACCGGGCACCTCCTGGACGGCCTTGCCGTCGATGGTAATGGCGATGAGGCCGTCAGTCGTGAGGATATCGGCGGTGGCTGTGACTGCCACATTGTCGGACACGAAGCCGATGCCTAGGGAGTTAGTGAAGGCTCGAAATTCGCGAGGTGAAATGACATACCATTCGGATCGACAATGGCAAAGTGGGAAGCGACAAGATGTTGGAGACCTTGCTCATCCAGCGAACCGGGAATCTCTACCTCCTGGCTGGTAGATGGGTCTTCACCCAACAGGTAGAATGTTTTTGTCGACATGATGAATACACTGATGTTCACAAGGGCCTGACACAGACACCAACACTCGATCAAAGGATCTCGTTCCAGTGATATACCCAACGCAACACGTTTTCTGGACCGCAGGTGAATGGCCCCATGACGACAAGCCGAGGCATCTCGACTCACGGTGGACCATCCCTCACCTTTTCGGCGAGTTCTCACATCGTTCCTCATGCACCAGGACACACCAAGGATGCAGCGAAATCGACAGAGTCGGGATAGTGGCGACGGACCGTTGTCTAGCTCCATCGAAGGGCTCCATCGAAGGGCCCCATCGAAGGCCCCGTTGAAGGGTCGAATCCCCTATCGGAACCAGGTTTGGCCCGGCAGTTGGCGATCATCGGGACCCAGCATCAAACGGGCCGCTCCACCAAATTCTTTGATCCAACCACTGGAAACGTCTCCCACCGCCCGTGTCATCATCGTGCTGATTCCACAGCGCAAATTTCTTTTCTTGAAGACGAGGCAATACCTGGCCGTGCGATCCGACACCTCGGCTTGCTTCCCTGAGTGTTCAGACCATCCTATCATCCTTACTGGCCCGGCGCCCATCCGGGACGTTTCTGCCCTGTCGGAGATTGAAGCTCATCGGCAGGCCGCTAAGGGCCGATAGCAACGTTACGGAGATCCCGTTTGACGAGTCGTGAGGTTTGCATTACAGGGCATGATGAGCATTTCGGCCGAGTCGCGCTTGGTCATTCTTAGCCACCCCCCTTACCTTACCTTATCTTACCTTAGTATGAACATGAACCTCGGCACGTTCAGTGGAGGGGTTCTGACGTGGGCCCCTGAAAAGTGACGGCGACTTTTCATGTTGTGGTCTGTATATGATGCGGGCGATGGACATGGCGAGATGGCACCCCCAAGTGTTGCGATTCTCTTGATTGTCAAGATCAAACATGGCGGAAACTGAGGAATTCACGACCAAAGAGGTCGCTGCTCACAACACCCGCGATGATTGCTGGATGATCATTCAGGGTCAAGGTATGTGTAACCCCTCATCTCACATGGTTGAATGTCACTAAGACATCCCCTCAGTCTACGATGTTACAAAGTACATTCACGACCATCCTGGAGGTGCAGATGTCCTCATTGATGCCGCCGGCCAAGATGCGACGGTAGAGTTCGACAATGCCGGACACTCTGAAGATGCCTTTGAAATCATGGCCGAGTACCACGTCGGCAAGTTCAAGGGCATCCCGACGAGAAACGTTCCCAAGCCCGTCACCCTCAAAGCAAAGGCCGCCCTGCCAAAGGCCACCTCAGCCGGCAGCCTGGCATCAAAGACCGCCAGCGTTCTCGCCGTCCTATCCCTCGGCGCAGCCTTCGCATATCAGGCTTCCTCACGCTTCAGCATCCCCAGCACCCTCCTCCCCAAGCTCCGCCTACGCCGACCAACAGAGCTGGGCTTCGTCGAGGGCTTCGCTGTCGCCACAGCCGTGTTTGCCGTGGCGAGCACCATTGTCGGCAAGAAGCTCGCTGCCCTCTTGCACTTCGAAGAGGGCGGCTTCATGCGCTACGCCCCGCACAAGAAGATGACGAGGATCGCGAAGCCGGACCCCCTCCTGCAGCGCGGCTGGCTCGACGCAACCAACTACGCAGCCCTGCCCCTTGTCGAGAAGGAACTCCTCGCCCCGTCCGTCTACCGCCTCGCCTTTGCGCTGCCGACCGCCGCCACGGTCCTCGGACTGCCGATCGGCCAGCACGTCGCCATCAAGGCTGAGATTGACGGCAAGACGGTCAGCAGGTCTTACACGCCTACGTCGAACAACGCCGACCTCGGGACGCTCGAGCTTGTTGTGCGGTGCTATCCTGACGGCATGCTGACGGGGCGGTACCTGGCCAAGCTGGAAGTCGGCGACGAGGTCCTCTTCCGGGGACCCAAGGGCGCGATGCGCTACCGACGCGGCATGTGCAGCAGGATAGGCATGGTGGCCGGCGGCACGGGCATCACACCCATGTTCCAGCTTGTGCGCGCAGTGTGCGAGGATGATCGGGACACGACGGAGATCAGCCTCGTCTATGCGAACCGCAGCGAGGGGGATATCCTGCTGCGAAAGGAGCTCGAGGCTTTCGCGAGGAGGTATCCGAAGAACTTGAAGCTGCATTACCTTGTTGATAAGGCGGAGGATGGCTGGCAGTATGGGACTGGTTTTGTGACGAAGGACGTCATGCAGGAGAGGTTGCCGGCGCCGGCGGAGGATACCAGGATTATGCTGTGTGGGCCGCCGGGCATGGTCACAGCTGCGAAGAAGGCGCTTGTGGAGCTTGGATTCGAGAAGCCGGGCGCGTCGGCCAAGATGGGCGACCAGGTGTTTTGCTTCTAGAGGTCGGGTGTGAGAGGATTTCGAGGTTCAGGACAAAGGACCGTGACTAAGGTCGAAAGAGCAGCAGGCTCCTAAGTGGCTACCTAGCAAGGTCTGGGTAGCGGATGATTCCTTTGAGAAGGATCGCAAATGCTGGCAGTTGATCTTCTGCTTGAGTGTATAATACCACCCTTTGTCTTAGGCATCGACGATCACCACCCAGTCTGGATACCATGGTAAGCGTCACATTTACCGCCTTCAGTTAGTGGCATGGTCACTATGTTGGCAGGCCCACCAGCCTTATTTGTGTCTTCTCCAGGGTAGAATGCGCGATCCTTGTCATCCTCGAAATAAACCTAGAGGCTGTGTACGCCCCGGGGAAGTCCTCGCCCGGGAAGGGATATAAGCTTGACTTTGCCAAGAACTCGGCGCTTACCAGATATGTCACGGGGACGTTCACTAGGATCTCGAACAGGTCTGATGGGGCTCAGCAGTACAAGGCGCGATCTGGGAACATTTACACCGTGAGTGACCCAGACTTAGACGGGACGAGAGCTAATGCAGCTATAGGACGAGGGAAGCCACTGGGATGTGACTTTTTCACGGATGGTCGTTGGTTGGAGCAGAAACAATGTGATCTTGACGCTGGGCTTTTGGAGGCTTGGGCATACTTGATGTCACTTAGACTTCAGAGTGCGTCGAAATAGGGTTGAAACGTCAACTCATCCAGCTGGTGACCCTTGGGTCGAGACCATTTTACTTGCTTGGCGAGTTGAGATAATTTTCAGCCGGAATGAACGCCGGTGACTAATAGCCTTCATACACGACTTCGTGGGAGGCCAGAGAGTATCACATCGTTCAGCACTCCCGTGCCTTTTGGCGGTGACAACCTCTCCAAGCCTGGTTCTCATGCCAGCAGCTGCGATGGAAGATGGACGGTTCAGCTGTCCGTCAACGGATCAAACCAGACATTTCGGAAGTAGGGCAAATCAGTCTACTGCGTTTGCCTGGATGCCCCAAGCAGACTGGCACGTTTTATGCAGCGGGCCGAGACCTTTGCTGTGATGGTCCTTCTGAGCTTCTGATATGGAGATATTTGATCACGTCTATCTTCATATCGTCACGTTTCCTCATGCATGAGGTAAGGTAGGATATCATTACTAGTGACTCTATTCAATTATTCGATGCTCGTATCAATCCCACTCAAGCCAGGAGAACGCATATTCCGTACTCCCATTGGCGGCGTTGAACCATTTCAAACAACTCGGATCTCGGATGCCCTTTTTCGCAGTCATTGCAATCGGCCAGTGATCTATACGTACCTTAGGTAGGTAGGTAGGACGGAATAAGAGAGGGAGCAGTAGGTACCTAGGTACCTAACCTAAGGCACTTTGAATTAAGGTAGGCAGGTACCTTAAGGTAAGGTAAGGTACCTTAGGTAGGAGGTGCCTTGGATTCCTGCCATATCAGGCGCCTACCCTCACTTCATGCTGCTCTTGCTACTGCATGGCTCCTGTGCCTGCGTTCTGCCCCTGGTGCTGTGATTCATCACACGACCTCTGACACAGGCTGCATGGACTGCCGCGTCCGATTCCTCTATTATATCCGTCTCTTGGGTCTCCCCCTTAGCCATCTTCCTCTCAGAATCCATCCACGCAACCAATCCCCCGAGACCTTTATCCACACATCTTCCAACCCGTCAGTCAGAGGTATTTCGCATCAGCCCAGCAACTTGATTACTCTTGCGCTGCTGCTGGAACACAAACTTTCGTTACTTCGTCTCCCAACTCCTTTTACCCGCAATCACTTCGATTTCTACACAATCTTGCCATTACACCTCGAAATCAAAGCTTGCGTGGCACACTCTCGACCTCTCCTGGTCTCGCTTCCCCCTCCATATCAACCTAACTGCCTGCCACTCAATTGCTCTTTCCGCACTTCTATTCTTCATCCCCTGCGTTGAGCTCCTACTCAAGACCTCCTCTGGGTTCCAGTCAACCTTTCACTAACGTATCCCCTTAGACAGAACTCACCGCCGGACAACACACAACACCGACACCCCTGCATTCCACATCACTTCACACCCAACACCGCTCATCATCACGATGAGTATCTCGCAGAAGAGCAGCCCCAAAAAGGGCGGCTCGCCTGCCCGGTCTCGATCGGGATCTCAGTCGAGCAGGCCGAACTTTCCAGCCCCTCTTGGCTACGATCCGGCCAAACCAGCCCCAAAGCCCGACCAGGACAAGGGCAACACACGTCTCGACCTCCCTCCCGAGGCTTACATGAGCGCTGAGCGCCTCCAGGTAAACGTTGAAGCCCCTTCCTTCCGGACACAGAACTAACATCCCTCCTAGAACCCCGGTTTTCAACCATTTGCGAAGCGTCCCGGCTTCAACAAGACGGGTACCCCCGTCCCCTTGGAGATCAACCAGTTCAAGGTGGCCGCCTGGAGCACCGATTGCCGGATCTACCAGTTTGACATCACTATCTCGCCTGTTCCTCTGAAGCAGGGCCCCGTTTTCAAGAAGTGCTGGGCACATCCTGAAGTCCGCAAGAGGCTCGGACGCTACAAGACCACCTGGCTGTACGACGGTCGGAAGCTGGCTTGGTATGTTCACCCCTTTTCTCTGGGGCTTCTTCCAGCGATTGCTAACCAAACACAGGGGCACTTGCCCGATTGAGCGTGGAGAAGAGCGCATCACTGTCGACCTTGACAGCCACTTGCCCCCTCGTCGTGATGGAAAGCCCCGTCGCGACAACACCTTTTATTTCATCATTCGTCAGACAGCGCAGATTGATCTGAACCATCTGGACGCCTACCTCAGCGGCAAAGTGGACTGGACCAACAAAGTCCTCGAGTGTATGAACTTTCTCGATCATGCTGTACGCCAATTTCCCTCGGAGCGCCTGGTTCAGATCAAGCGCAATTTCTATTCCCGCCAACCCAGCAAGTCTTCTGTGTTTCCCCTGAGCGATGTTGCCGAGCTCATCAAAGGCGTCTACGCCTCGGTTCGCCTGAACCAGAGTGGCCGTGGCATTGGCCTCAATGTCGATGTGGCCAACACCGCATTCTGGATCGGAGGCCAAAACATGGCCGTCTTTATCAAGCACTTCCTCTGGTCGATGGAGCCCCGATACCGCGGAAAAGACATGAATGAGCTCGCCAAGGAGATGAAGCCTGTTCAGCGTCAAGTTGCCGGGGGCAAGACCATGTTTGGCATGTCGGACGGATTCAAGCACCTGCGTCGCCTGTCCAAGCTGCACTTTCGCGTTCAGCATCGCGGAAAGGAGGAGAACCTAGAGGACTACATCATCCTTGGTTTTGAATTTGGTCAGAAGTATGGCCCTGAAGGTGCTACTCCGAAAACCGTTCACATCGACATCGATGGCAAAGAGGTTACCCTCTTCAATTACTTTGCCACCAAGTACAACTTCCGAATTCAATACCCGGCTTGGCCAATGATCCTCACATCCAAGAAGGGTTTGTTCCCCATCGACGCCTGCACTATCGCTCCCATGCAGCGATATCCATTCAAGCTGGATGGTGATGCCACATCCAACATGATCAAGGGCGCCGTCACGCGGCCCGACAAACGCAAGGCCGACATCATGGAGGCCAAGAAAATGCTCGGTTGGAGCGAGGACCCTTACCTTCGCCATTTCGGTCTAAAGTTTGACGAGAATTTCACACGAACTGAGGGCCGACTTCTTCCTAACCCGGTCATACAATTCGCGAACGGAAATATCGATCCCAAGGTCTCTGGTCGCTGGGATCTTCGTGGCAAGAAGTTCTGGCTGCCCAATGTCATGCCGCTCGATTCGTGGGGCTTTATGATCATTGAGAACTCGTGCAGCAAGCAGCACGCTTCTGCTTTCGCTAGCACGTTTAGGCAGACCTATGTTGGCCATGGCGGCATCGTCAAAGGTGACCCTATCATTATCGATTCGCAAGCCAGAAACCCCAACTCCGGCGAAGCCGTCACTCATGGCATTGATGAGATTCGACGCAAGACGGGCAAGGCAGTGCAAATCTTGTTTGTGATCATCCGTGCCGCCAACTCGGGTAACTACGAACGGGTCAAGAAGTCCGCCGACTGTCGGTATGGTGTCTTAACCCAGTGTGTCCTCTCTCGTCACGTTGAGAAGAACCAGGCACAGTACCACTCTAACGTTGCCATGAAGGTCAACGCAAAACTCGGCGGCACCACCTGTCGCGTCCCTCATCCCAACCCCAAGGCGCCCCGGGGCCAGCCTCCTTTCTTCTCTGAGCCGACCATGATCATGGGTCTTGATATCTCCCACGCGGGTGCCGGTATCAACGCTCCTTCGATGGCCGCCATGACCATGTCGATGGATAAGGATGCTTGTCGCTACGCTGCTGCTTGCCAGACCAACGGCTACCGTGTTGAGATGCTCTCGCCGTCGAACGCGAACGAGATGTTGACGAAGCTCGTTCAGCTATGGATGCAGAAGCTCGGATCCAGGGATCCGCCGCGCCATATCTACTTCTTCCGGGACGGTGTTTCTGAGGGACAATTTGCCCAGGTCATCGATGTTGAGCTCGGTGCCATCAAGGCGTTCTTCCGCGAGAAGTTTGGCAACAAGATGCCCAAGTTCACCGTTATCATTGCGACCAAACGCCACCACATCCGATTCTTCCCCGCCCGTGGCAAGGGCGACAAGAACAACAACCCGAATCCCGGAACTCTCCTCGAGAATGAAGTCTGCCATCCCTTCCAGTGGGACTTCTACCTGTGCGCCCACAGCGCCATTCAGGGCACCGCTCGCCCTGTCCACTACCATGTGCTTCTAGACGAGGCAAAGGTCGATCATGTGAAGCTGCAGCAGATGATTTATCAGCACTCGTATCAGTACGCGCGCAGCACCACCCCGGTATCTCTCCACCCGGCCGTCTACTACGCTGATCTCGCTGCCGGTCGTGCCCGTACCCACGAGTCTGTTGCCACCAGCGATGGTTTCCGCGCTGGACCCAAAGCCCAGGAGATGGCCCAGGACTTTGGATTGTTTGAGGTCTCAATGGGTGGCCCTGAGCGTGGTTCGGAGGCGGCTCCTCTGCTCCCGATGGGTGGAAACGATGCGCTGGAGGTCAATCGCAACTTTATCCGCTCTACGATGTGGTACATCTGAGGTGGTTCGGGGTGTGAGGGACGCATGAAAGCTGATATCTGTGAAGAGGTTTCCGGTGACGCTCCGGAGGGGCAACTAACTCGGACGATGTCGGGAGCTTGACCGGGTACCGAGGGCGACTTGAGGTTGCTGATTTTCCCAGCAGGCACATGGGAAATACCACGGGAGATGGACGGGTGAACAAGGAATCTGCACAGGGACGGATCCCCTTGAAAGGTCACTTTTACTGACGGAAATGTGGTGGGCAGATGCGGTGAGGCAGAAGCCGGCAGCGTTCCCGAGGTAGTTCAATTCTCAGAAAGTCACGAAACCAACAATCCCTCCATTGATGTGATATGTTACGATGTGGTGATGTGATGAATGATCGCTCGATATGAAAATGCGTCGTAAGCCCAAGTCTATCTTGAAAAAAAAACCCACCCAAAGCCTAACTGTGGTCGACGACCGCCCGCTCAACCCTCTTTCCGACACCAATACTCCAAACATCAACCTTGCGATGCCACAGGTTCGTAAGATACAAAGTAACGCTCAGCAACACAACATAGCCAGTCGCATACCCACCGGCTTTTCCAAACCTGTCGAAAAGGCGCGGCATGATCCAGAATCCAAGACTGTGCAGCACGGGTCCGTGAACAAGATACAGGGAGAAGCTGACGCGGCCGAGATACTGCGGCAGCCGCGACTCGAGGACGCGGCGCATCAGCGGGCTGCGCAGGATACACCACATTAGCAGAAGGGCGCCGAGGGACTGGTAGACCATCCAGCCTGCGAGGGGGACGTAGTAGCGCGGCACCCAGGTTGACATGTACTGGAAGCCCGGGGTGTACTCTGCGGCTGCGTCGGGGTAGGAGAGGAGGTATAGGGATGCAAGGACTGCGAGCCAGCGGAGGAAGCGTCTGCTGGTGGGGTTGTGCTGCTGCTGCGAATGTCGAGATGACGGCAGACGGGTGTCCGCTGCGCGAATGTCGAGCTCGGACATGAGGGTTCCGCCGAGGAAGGTGGCCATGTCCCAGCGGCCTAGCTGGAGGCAGTAGGCTGTGAGGGCGGCGGCGAGGGCGAGGCGGATTTTTGCCTTGAGTGCGGCGGTGGCGAGGAGGAAGAGGTAGACGAACATTGAGCCGCGGAGCTCCATTGGGATGGTGAAGACGTGGGGATCGTAGCGGGGGTGGTAGTGGCCGAAGTTGAAGGGGTTGGCCCACTCTGCGTAGGAGCGGGTGAAGTTCTGGATGGCGTACGTCATGTTGTCGTGAATGAAGGGGTGCTCCTCCCAGGAGCCGCCGAGCTGTACCCAGATGGCGGGGTCGGAGGCGTTGGTGAGGTTGGTGAGGTCGATGGGGGCCGGGTTGAAATAGGGGGCCACCCAGGGTAAGGGAGCCAGGGACTCGACGGCGCGGGAGATGTTGAGAGCATCGAGATCCTCGAGGGGCGCACGGCGGTAGACGGTCGAAGGGCCTATGTTCTTGGATGTCGCGTTGAGGCAGAGCGTGTCGGTCCAGGTGGTGAGGTTGCCCAGGTACAGAGGACTCTGTAGGTGCAAGAATTCGGCGACGCCGGCGGCACCCGTCACGGCATGCGTCATGTTGGCGCAGGGGACCTTGAGCGTCGGCACGCTGGCGATGGTGACGGTGCCATTGATGTAGGCTGAGTCGCGACCCTTGTAGATGGCGTCCTCTGACCGGAAGACACCGACCTGTGCGAGCATGGCGACGATGAACATGCTGATGGTGGGGGGGATGTAGAGGCGGAAAACGCGGCGGAAAACAGCCGAAGCGATGCTCTGGTAGGCGGCCTCGACGCGCCGCTCGTGGATGGACCTTAGGATGTGGCGGCACAGGACGTAGCCCGAGATGGCAAAGAAGATGGCAACCATGGGATGCCCGCGATGAAGCAGGCAGATGATAGGAAGTGAGGCCCAAGGCGTGTAGGGCTCAGGCGAGTGAGGTGGCATGGCACCGTAGCCCATCATGATGAGGGGTGTCCAGGGCCATAGGAAGTGGTAGTTGAACACGAGGAGGCAGGCGATTCCGCGCAGGCCGTCGAGGCAACGAATCTTATCACTTGAATTCCTCATGACACCGGGGACGGCGGTTGTTGGCTTCTCGTGATCGTCAACCGATGCGTTGGCGCCGATTCCACGATCTTGGGAGGACCAAGGCAGCAACGGCTCAGGACCGCCGTCGTGCTCCTGTGCGTGTGTGCGTGAGGGCTCATCCCGATCGCTGGAGGGCATGATGCCTCGTCGAATGTCGTCGTCGTGAGATGGTGTTGGGCCGCATGCGATGGGGGGGTTGTTGATGTTTGCTACGGATGAAGTTCAGAAAATCATGGCAGGAAAGAAAGAGGCTTGAAAGCTTGGAAGGCATAGCGGCTTGCGGTTTCCTCGAGTCGCGACGTAAGCTCCAAAGCACCCGGTAGCACTGGCCCCCTGCCGAGCTGAAACGTGGTGGGGCACAACGCTTACCTAAGGCACGGCAAACGCCATGACGTATGGCTCGTACCGACTCAGGGTCTGTCCGTGTAACCCCTGGCCCCACGACTCGCGAGATTTCACAGTGCCGCTCATCATCTTATGCCCCACGGCAGAAGCGTGACAAGTGGTCGGATAACCCATTTCAAGGGAAGAACACGTCTGTCTGCCGTCTCGTCCGTCAATCCATTAAGCAGGAATAAGGTGCTTGGCTTGCCCCGAAAACCACCTCCATCATCCATCAAACAACTGCCACCATTGCACATATCCCATTTTGCGACCACCTATCAACATTCAGCCATCACTCAATGGTCGTTCTCTTGGCAGCAACGGACGGGGTTTGAAAGCAACGGGCTTGGCAGCAAACGGGGTATCGTTCTCTGCAATCGCTCCAGACAGAATTGTCCCCGGCATCTTGAACCTCTTAGCGACCTCCTTACTCTGGCATGGCTTCCGGCTGAGGCTTCCACTGCGCGTTGATCACGTCCCCGGCCCATCGAGCAGCGGGACATGAGCGTCCAGTGCGTTGCCGAGGTCATGGTTGTTGGCGCCCATGGAGAGACCATGGGCTTCACCGCACAACGACTGGAGACCCTTGCCCAGGTCATAGTGCATGTCGCCCTCTGGCGTCAAAGTATTCTCCACCTGGCAGCGCACATCAATAAAGGACACCATCTTCTCGTCTTTCGACAAAATGGCGCTGCTGAACACGGAGCTGCCGTGAACGGCCTATGAATGCACACCCTTCTCTTTCGCTTCGTACGTGTCGAGGAACTTTTGATCCTCGCATAAAGGGACGCCGCGAGTGGCCCCAGCACATCGTAGCGATCTTTCTGCTGATATTATCGATTTTGCAGCTTGGAACCATAGTTGAGGTAGATGTTGGTTCGGTGGCTGGCGCGCTCCAGCGTGTGCGCCTCGAACTACCGCTCCAACGTATCCGGAATGTCGAGAGTTGCGACATCCGTACCGGAAGTTGTGTGTATTGTGTGCAGTCCCTTGATCATGCCCAGAAGGAGAAATTCAGCGATGAGCCGTTCCAAAAGCAGGCGGAGAACTCCAGGCCCCTTCGATTCTCCATGTCACTCTGTAGTCGGACGTCTCGCTGATGTAAGGTAGTGCCGATGTAAGGTACATGGTAGTCGAATCTGTAGGTAGATGGAAAGATGTGCGTCATCTCGGCCGGCATATCACAGCCAGATCACCAACGTTCACGGGGAGAACCTCAAAGTCTTAATGGTGGCTCATTCCAGCCGTCGTTAGTATCCTGGATCATATTCAGCTTACATTTAGTCACCTTACTATTCGGCCCGGAAATCATGGCATGTCAGTTCCCTTCACCACTCGTAAGCACCGTATAAACCAATTTGTAGGCACGTGTATATTGATCCGGAGCTACTCTTACACAGCAAAAAGCAAGAGCCAAGATAACGAACAGTAACGACCAACAGATGGTAATCCCTGACCAGAGAAGCAGAAGAATGACAGAGGATACGAAGAGAAAAGAACGTCGCAATTCATCCGAACAGCTCTGAAACTTTGCGAACCGTTGCGAATCTCCTCGCTGCTTATGATGCCGCTTAGAGAAGAGCATAGCAGGCCCCAACGGCACCAGCTGCAATGGAGCCGGCACTAGCGATGCATGCGACCAGCTTGAGCCAGACGGGAGCGGTAGTAACGCCGAAAGTAAGTCCAGCCCAGATGGCCTCCTCGGCCGCAGCAGTGGCAGCGCAGCCTGCAATAGCTGCCAGAAGAGCCAAATATGCGGAACCAACGCAGTATCGGCAAGACTCATTCGCTGAGCAGCCGGTGTTGGCGGCATTCATGCGAGCCTCGTGAAGCGTCATCTGCTGGGTGCGGTATTGAATGTACAGTCTCGACTCGTCAACGTTGCGTTCGTTGAGTGGGAAGTCGCCGCGCTCCGCAATGTTTTCGCCGCCATAGCCATGGTTGGGGACTCGCCCACGCCGTCGTTCTGATAGAACTTGATCTCGGCGGCCATGGGCGGGAGAATATCTTCTTTGACCGAAGCAGGCCACTTTGCAACCGCCTCGACGGGCTGCTTGAAGAATCCAGCAAACGGGGTCGCGTCGACGTTCGCAAAGTCGTTGGAGTTGAGGATGTTCTCGAGGACTCTGGGCAGTGACGTTGCAGCCCCTGGCTAGCTCGTTACGAGTGGCGGCAGTGGCGATGGTGATGCCGGCGGCGGCGATGAAGATCTTCTTGAGGGACATGATATGCATTGTAGGAGAATGGGCGTCAAAGCGAGTGGCTTGTTGCGAAAGAGAGTGTATAGTAAAGGTTTACTGGGAGGCTGGTTCTGGGAGATTGTGAAGCTTGCGGGTGAGAGAGAGAGCTGACAAAAGAGCACGAAGTTCCCGGACCTTATATAGATCGAGCGACTTTGGCCATAGATGGGTATTTTGGCTTAAATCACGGACTTTGCCATACACTGACCTCACACTTCGTTCGATAGCAGGCTCAGCATCGCGAACTTGGGGACAAGTGTAGTGCCCACATCATGCGGACCATACCGTATCATCCGTTCATCCCGAGCACAATGCGGCTCGTGATAGCTTCAGAGGCTATGTCAACCCTGAACTCATCTAACTAAAGTGCCGAGAAGATCATCAACTCCTTGTACTACACCAGCGCTACCGCGTGACCTTATCTCGAACCGAGCTCATACCTAGCCACGGAAATTGCGTACAGTCGTTCCTGAGTCTTATGCTGTATCTTGATAAAAAATTGTTATTATTAGCCAGTGAGACTCAGAACCCTGATATTAACCGCTTTGATATTAATCGTTTTGGATTGCCTCTCTACTACGTCTTGGCTTGGTTGAAAAGATAAATGCATCTCTCGGAAGCAACATTCTAGGTCCGCGCTATGATTACTGCTAATCATGATGCATTCACTAAAAGGTTCTCCTCCATTAGGCTCTTCAATTTACATACATGAACTCCCTGATGAGACCAAGCCCAGTTTGCGACGGATCCAAACAGCCAGTGTTTGCTTTGATAGCTGCCGTTACATCGTACGCGAGTTGCTATAATGCGAACTAAGACATTTTTATAGGACCGAAGGGGGCCATGCCTCTTGGCGCCTTTGACGTGGTGCATCTCAATCTTCAGGTGTCAGGATCAATGTAGATAAACTTTCCAGTGACAAGATATTGGCAACGCCAAGTAGCACATGGTCCCAATCTCTCGCTTGGAAACGTGACTTACTCTCGCAGTGCCGACGAGTAGGAGCTTATCGTAAGTCGCGCGACCTGTGCAGGAACGCAGCACGACAGGGTGGAGTATGCGCCAAGGGTGGTTGGTTCCACATTCGCCTCTAATGTCTGGGAACCACAACCTACAAATCAAGACCTACAAGTCAAGAGAGCATGAACCGTCAGATGGTTCAGCTACGCCATAATCGAGCGGCGGCTATTCGTTTGCAGTGTATTAAGTTTCTGACTGAGATTACAGTTTTGCGCATCATGAAGACCGATTTTGAGTGATAAGCTTTGTTGACACAGACCTTTCCTTGTGGCGTGCTGGTGCACCTCGAATTTGAGGTACGTTGAACCTCGAAAATAGCTCTTTAAATCAAAGACCGGGCTCAACGAGGCTGGGCAAAGCCTTGGCGTAGCCCGTTCGGGTTGCTCTTGAGCTATGGCGACTCGCACCAAAGGTACTTGAACGAATTCGGCAAGTGCAATATACCTTAGATGACGATGGCCTCATGAGATATTCCTAAACAGACTTCATGGAAGTGCGTGAAAGTAGCTACATTGCATTCAAGGTCAACCTAAATGCAAATCTTGAAGCGTACCCAGATCAGTGAGCTCCCGATATCTATCAAGACAGCGTCGTTCGACCTAGACAATAGCTGTCTTCTCCCCCATCACTCACCAGCTTCAATCACAACATCATCGCTCATTCTCTCACAACTCTTGAACTCTAAAGCTCAAGACCGCTCCTTCACTCTCACAGCCCAAAAACTCACCTAATTCTCACTTTCAATCTTTGCCAATCAGCCCCAACACCTTCAAAATGTTCACCAAGATCATCGTCTCTTGGAATTCTCGAGCTCTGGCTAAAGTGAAACAGTAAGCAACATCGGTCGCCTCAACGACAAAGTCAGCTCGCTTGACTCTCAGGGCTACAACTGCATCTACTACAAGTGAATCTCAATTAATCCGCACAAGAAACACAGCTGACCGGGAAACAGCGACACCAGCTGCCGCACTGGTGGTGGCCAGATCGCCACCAAGGGTCCCATTGCCAACATTCGCACCGACGCGAGCCACAGCACCATGAATGACGATGTCTCCTCCTTCCTCTGCAACATCTAGGATGTCGCAGGAGTGCGTCGACTTTCCTACAGTGGCTGGTCTCGGTTGCCCGGGATACAAATCGAAGGGGAGAGGCCAAGTGCGAGTTTCCCGTTCCGTCTGCTTCTATCTTGGACTACACTACACGCTCTTTAAGTCTATAGATATGCGTGTGCGATCGAATTGAACTGCTTCTTCTTCTGATCCTCTGAAGTGCTTCAAAATTCGATACAAAATTTGGCTACGTGATTGAGTTTTATTTTTGGCGAGTTTCGGGAGTAATCAGCCGGCAATTATTGCTGGCCGTGCAATTGACCTCTTTGTCCCCTTCCTGGATCGCCGTCACTTGCGCTCTATCATTTTTTTTGAAGCTTGTACCCAGGCGATCGCGGCAATGATACTATTCCATGTAAAATGTATTGTCCTAATCGAGGGATACTCGTCTGCCATCGGAAGAGACGTTTTGTGTTTTCAATATTGAGACTGCGGATGCGTTGGCTCACGATCCTGGTATTTTCTCATCTACTGAGGACTACAAATTGATAATTGGATGCATCGCTGTAGATCTTTGTGATTACATAAAAGGTGTCTCTCCACAGCCGATGGGATAGCTAGGTACTATCAGCTGACTCTCGTCACCGACCGGCGGGAGCTCAGGTGATTTGGGACTTGCAGCCGGCGCAGCGCCCGATCGCCGCCCCCGGCCAGCCCGCCTTGCGCAATAGTTCCGTCATGTTCGGCTCCGAAACTCCATTTTACAGCCAAGCCACAGTAATTTGTTCCGCGAGAACCATTGACAGGCGCCGAGTGGGGTCATGCGGGGGAAGCTTGCCGATCTAGGAGCGGTCACCCCGACGCGCCTTGCACTCAGCCACTGGAAACAACTAACAGACGGATCCTTCAGCGGTCATGCGGCGCTGCTTCAAGGGCCCGTGTCACACACCTTGTCGGCCGGATGCCCGCTGGCCGCCCAGTCATCTGTGAGGAAATCGACATGCACTTCAGAGCACGTTGTTCCCGCGCGAATCCTATGTGATCTGCGAAGGCTATCTTTCCGATGACGCACATCCACTGCATGGAAGGACGCATGGAAGGTCAGAAGAAGCTGTGGAAAGGATGGACAGACGGCGCGGAAGCATGGAAGGCGCCACAGAAGCCGCCATGGAACGTTGGACAGAAGCTGTGAAGCCATCTTCCGACAAGGGCAGGGATCGTTTCCCGGGGTCATCTCGGCACCAGCCTCGAGGGCTTGAAGAAGGTTCGAACTCCAGATAATTGCCCCGAGCCCGTCGTGGTTCTATCGGCTGAGTTGGGCCGCAAGAGGCCTCATTCTACTGGCAAAGAACGAACCACGGAACGATGCTCCCGTTTTGACGGAAGAATCAAGCTTCGGCCCTTGAAGATTGAAGTCGGGTAGATAGATGATGGGGTTGCGATGCGTGAATGCTACAACGGTCGAAATGAAATCGCGTCGCCAGCCCTGCAGCGTGCCAACAGTATGACGACGACGCAATCCGAATCAATCGATCGGTAAACGGTCTGGACCTCGAGAAAGCTCACACACCTGCCGAAAGCAGCACCGCAACCGGGCTGAGCCAGCTTTCCAGCACAACGTCGAGGCAATAACCTGTCGGTGAGACGGTCCCGTGATCACCCTGCAGCAACACGATGGCTGTGTAGCGAGGGGGGGGGGAGGCGCAGCCCCGACGTCGGGGCGCTGGGCACTCATGCAGGCAGACTGCATAGGTACCTAGGTACCTAGACGAACCACTAACGACAAACCACAGCACAGCGGTCAGCGCAGTAGCACGCTCAGCACTCAGCGGCAGCAAGCACAGCACCGCCGCGAGTGTCTGTGCCGTACGATTGGCACAACGAGGCCCGCGGACCCCCGGTTCCGTTATCGACCGATACCATCTGCGAACCAAGGTGAGGTACCTACCTACAGGTAGCCATAGCCCAGTAAGGCCGGTAGGGCGACGTCAGATGGATTTTTGAGGCCCTCCACTACCGTCTCCATGGCACCTGTGGATCAGCCAGCACTGCTTTCGCTTCACCCTCCTTTCCCCTCCCCCCCCCCCCCCCCCCCCCCCCCCCCCCCCCCCCCCCCCCCCCCCCCCCCCCCCCCCCCCCCCCCCCCCCCCCCCCCCCCCCTGCAGCTTGAACCAAGCCTCAAGGGTCCTCGGGCGCCAGTCGTTTCTCCCCTCCATCGCTTGCCGTGAGCCGCGTCGCTTTGCAGTACACAGCCTCCCCACTCCGCATCACAGCGGTTCGCAAGAATACAGGTACACTTTACTTAAGGACCGCCGTTTCCCCCGCCCCGGCACCGGTCATTACTTTACAACCCCACGCTCAGCTACCCCGACCCCGACCCCGAAGCCGAAAGATCGACAAGACTCCGAATCAAGCCGGGGCCTTAGAAGAAGTCCACACCAGAACGACGGTTCATACAGAATAAACCCAACAACCTCTCAGCCCTACAGCTACAGCTACAGCTTCAGCCTCGGCCTCAGCCTCAGCCTACCTAGCCTGCACAACCACCACACGCCAATGGACAGTTAGCTATATCCAGCACCTCGTCCCAACAACACCTCAACCCTCCGTGCTCTGCACACACCTACCCCCATTGGTGTTATCATAGGATCTTCTGAACTGCTTGGAAAGCCGCATGCGGGGATATTCCCCGCCCATCAATTGACTCGGTCAAAGAACCCCCCATCCTCTGGGTTAGCAGTTCGCACCTCGCTACCCGAAACCCAACCCTCTAGACCGTTGTCAACTTCCAGCCTACCGGTTAGGCCTCTGCCTCTACACCTCCCCTCCGCAACAACCCCCCCATCCGCAAACGTGGCGGTGTTTCTAGACTCCAGCATTGAACCTGAGTTGATCGACTCTTGTTATTGCGTGCTTCTTGGAAACAAAATTTGCTACTGTGATCATTACCTCAACGCCGCCACCACCTTCGACGATTTCGTCGACTCGTCCATTATTGATCCGCCGTTCATACCAAGCGCTACGCCGGCCACGACGGTGACCTTTTCGCCAACATGGAGCTCGCCGCTGGCAATTGGTGCCATGGAGTCTCCACCCGCCATCCCCTCCTACTCTTCAGTCACCCCGAGCCCAACAATGAGCCACCACCCCGCCTTTCTCGGCATGCACCTCGGCGATTTCGACACCGCTACCACTGTGAGCGATGAGGGCAGCAACAGCAGCTGGGGCACACCGGCCATGACGGTGCTCGGCCAGGAACTACGATTCGCCTGCCGCTGGGGCGACTGCGGCAAGAGTTTCCCGCGACCAAGCGATCTCACGTGAATACCCCTTTTCTTGATGTGTTTCTTTTGTCCATATCTTCCTTCATAACTTCTTTCAAACCCTGACTTGCACTCGCCTTGCCTCCATCTTGCTCCCCGGTTCGACAGGGCCGAAAACCAAACCGTCTCTTATAAACTCGTTTCTCTCTCCAAAATCTCAACATTTTGCTTCTTAGCCCTCTCACCAACAGCCCGACTGACACCACAAAAAGCAAGCACGAGCGTTACCACATCAAGGACTACCACTGCGACGAGCCCGACTGTGACAAGGCCTTCGCGACACACAAGGACCTGAAGCGCCACAAGAAGACGCACGAGAAGCTGGATGGCGGTGCCGCCGCGCAGGGTTACCGGTGTCGCGTGCCCGGATGCCGGAAGGCCAAGACGGGGCACGTGTACAACCGCCGCGACAACTTTGCGCGACACCTGCGGACGAAGCACGCGGAGCTTAACTTTGACGTGAAGGAGCTTGGGAGTGGCTGATGATATTATGAGTCTTCTCTTCTCCTTTCCTTCCTCCGAATTTTTATTCATAATTTTTTCTTCTTCTTTACATTATGGTATGATAGACTTGATACCAGGATCGAGGCTCTACGGGAGCCGGGTAGGAACGAACTTGACTGTTGGTTCATTTTTTTTTTTGGACGGATCGCGACGGGCTATAGATGGATACACTACGGGACTCACTCACGTGGCGAGAGGACGAAGTGGCGTCGAGCAATGTTATGAATATTCATCGCAGCACTGCGCAGTGGAACAGTGACGTCTGACCATGAGTTGCAGATGCAAACCCCAGCTACGGGTCAAGTTTTCATCGATGTACAACACGTGAACAAGCGTGGTATAATGCTTAGAGGTACTTACAAGCGACCAGAAGCGAACTGAGCATCGATGGGCTTGAGCCAACTAAGGTACCTACTCCAGCACAGCCATAGGCCTGTGAGTAATCAGTGTCCGGGAAATCTGGAGATCGGGCATGAGAATCTGAGTTGATTGGGAACCCA
Organism: Verticillium nubilum; assembly: GCA_002851675.1. NCBI lineage: Eukaryota > Fungi > Ascomycota > Sordariomycetes > Glomerellales > Plectosphaerellaceae > Verticillium > Verticillium nubilum. The sequence continues at coordinate 130,495 of NMXI01000068.1, forward strand.
TCCGTCACAGGAATCCCTGCTCCAGAGCGCAAAAAAATCGGTTGTTGTTGGCTTCATGAGTCCAACGTCTTGACAACCTGGGTGGGGCCAATGCCTGTGCTCGGGTGCTCGGGTTCGGGGGCTCGACGCCTCGTAGGGCGATGACGTTGCTGAGGGGCTCGCAACTCAGGCACATGCAGAGAGCGACATGGGCAAGTGCGACCCCGCTGCTCCCGGCCAAGCTACAGGTTGCTGACAGGAAGGAGCCCAAGCTCCCGTCCCCCCCGCGATCGTCATCTTTTCGGGGTCTTCCCAAAAACATCACCACATTCATCGAGAACACAATCAATGCTGGCATCCCATCATGGCATCGGCATTCCTCAGAAGCAAGCAGACAGGCATGCAGAATGACCTGTCTGCCGCCATTCTGCCTGAGCTCTTTGCTCCCGACGAACAAGCACGATTCGGCATCAACTCCCAGATCAGGTCAGCCCTACTATAGACGCGCGTCCTTGCAGAACCACCACCCTCAAGCTTTCAATAGCCTCGAGATGAAGCTGACGACTCCTGCATCACAGTTGCTTCGCATACGAACCGATACAATCCCTTCTCGCCATTGCAACCAACGAGTCCCAATTCGGACCCGGGAAGATCTTTGTCTTCGGCCACACACGCGTCTCCAAGACGCTCGAACCGCCAAGGCGCACATCCTTCCGAGCCCTCCGCTTCACCGCCAACCGCCTCATCGCCCTTGATGCCAAGAACGACTTGACCATTTGGGACCTCGACTCGGGCGAACGTATTGCCGGACAGGTCATCTCCGGCAATGTCGTCGCCCTCGTGACCGACCCAATGCTCGACTGGGCCTTCCTGGGCCTGGCAACCGGTGAGGTCCTGGCCTACGACCTCGACCGCGAGAGGATCTCCAACTCGTTCCGCTTGCCCAACTTTTGGCGTGAGCACGATCCCGGCGCGAGGGCCGTAGGGCTCGTTCGCCTGGCCTTGCATCCGACCGACATCGGCAAGCTCCTTATCGGCTACACTACCGGCGCCGTCATCTACTCCTTCAAGCAAAACACCCCAACCAAGTTCTTCGAATATGTACTGCAACCGGGGGCCCCTGGCGGCGGCGGCGGTGCTGTTGATTCCGTCCGCAAGCCGCGATTGACAGACGCCCTTTGGCACCCATCAGGCACTTTCGTATTGACGGCACACGACGACGGGAGCATGGCTTTCTGGGATCCCAAGGATGGGAGACTACTGACTGCCCGTACACTTGAAAACCTCAAGGTCGACCAACCAGCCGGCGGGAGCAAGCCAGCTACCTTTCATGAGACTTACGCGCGGATTGCATGGTGCTGCAAGCAGAACCCTGACGACACGGGTCTGTTGATTGCCGGTGGCCAGCCGGCCGATGCGCCGGAAAAAGGCCTGACATTTATTGATCTCGGTCCTACGCCAGCGTATGCAACTGCATCATGGCAAGTTTTGCAAGATCACTTCAAGGGCAGGCGCCAGAGCGTGCTGGCTACCCCGCCCGGCGCCGAAGTCATTGACTTTCTTCTTTTCCCTCGCTCTTCTCCGCACTATGCCGGCTCCCATGATCCCATTGCTATCATGAGCCTCTTGACATCGGGCGAGCTCATCACCATGAGTTTTCCCTCCGGCTACCACATCACGCCGACGAACCAGCTTCATCCCTCTGTGTCCCTCGTCCACCCCTATGTTTCTCGCTTCGCTGTGCAAACCGTGGACCGCGGCCGCTGGCTCGGCATGACGGAGACGCGCAACCAGGGTGAACCATTACTCAAAGGTGGCGCCGAGGCAACGAAGCCCTCAAGAAAGTACCAGGACCGCACCATTCTGCAAGTGGCCCACGGCGACGGCACCGTCAGGCTCTGGGACTCGGGCCACGGCGACGAGATCGAGAACCCTCGGGTGCTCCAAGTCGACATTGCACGAGCGCTGGACCGTGATGACAATGTTGATGTTACGACCATGAACATGGCCCCCAACACGGGTGAGTTCGCGGTCGGCACGAGGTCAGGCGAGGTCGTCATCTACCGCTGGGGCGTCAACAGAGGACACGGAAAGGACCAGCAGCAAAAGCTCGCCTCTAATCCCGGCGGTCTGACCGATATTGCTGCGAGAGCGGAGCCACCGCTGAAGGAGGGCTTACAGCCGATGAGCCTCTACGAGATGATGCAGGGGCCCATCACAGCGCTCTGTGTTTCCGATGTTGGTTTTGTCGCTGCGGGATCTGAGAATGGCTTCTTCAGCATCATCGACTTGCGCGGCCCCGCGATCATATTCCATGCGTCCATGGCTGAGTTCGCCAAGCAAGAGAAGCGGTCTTCCTTCCTCAAGAGCCATTCCGGTTTGTCCGGGCCTAAAGAATGGCCCGTGGCGATCGAATTTGGTGTGATGACGCTCGAAGGCGACAACTACTCAAGTATCTGCTGCTTCATGGGTACGAATCTCGGTCGGGTCGCGACATTCAAGCTGCTGCCTGCCAACGGCGGCTACACGGCGCAGCTGGCTGGTCTGCAACACTTTGATGGCAAAGTCGTCGCTTTGTGTCCCATTGTAGCCGAGACCGGCAACCCCGCACTGGCGACTGGCGCTGTAGTTGCTGGTCTACGTAGCGGTCAGCAGGTCAACGGCATGCTCGTGGCAGGTGAGTAACTTCCGGCACCAGTTCTCTGACGATGCTAACTTTGACAGTCACACAAACCGAAATCCGCATATTCAAGCCGGCAACCGGCAAGGGCGCTTCGAAGTCGTTCGACGACGCCCTGTGCGACGCTGCCAACGTGACTGAGTACGAGCTTAGAGGCATGGCAATCGTGGGCGTCTTCGGCGATAGAACCACTCGCGCCTTCTCTATCCCAGGCCTCAAGGAGATCAACATTGTTCAATTACCCATGCTCGACGCTAGCCGTACCATCGGCGCAGCAGTCACCAGAACAGGCGATGTCTTTGGCTGGACGGGACCCAGCGAGATCACCAAGCTTTCTGTCTGGGGCGCAGGTCAGCCCCTACCCCGGAGCGCCGACGTCATGATCAACCCGCAGCTTACAGCACCCGTGAGACCAACCATCTCTAATATGCAGTGGCTGTCCGGCACGCAATACGTCAGTCCCACGGACCTCGACCTGCTTATCGCCCCAGACCGGCCGCCGAGCAAGCGCATGATGGCCGCCGCCGCCGCAGAGCAGCGTGCTGCTAGGGGCGGTGGTGCTGCAGCGGGTGGTGCGGGGCCGAGCGGGGCCGGCGCCAGTAACGAGGGTTGGGGAGACTACCTCACGCGACAGCTGAACGAGAGAACTGAGAAGCTCAACATCATGGGCGACAGCATGGACAACTTGCAAAACCAGAGCCAAGGGTGGGCAGACGATGTAGGGAAATATGTTAACAAACAAAAGAGGAATATGGTCACAGGGGCTCTGAAGAGCAAATTCTTCTAGGGACGTGGTCTCGAAGGGCGTGTTGATATCCATGCATAGTAGGCGTTGGTTGCTGCTGGTTTGCAGTTTTCAGGAGGTACTTTTGCAGCTGGAGCCATCCTGGTGCTTGGCATGGCTGGAATAAGAACCGAAGGGATGTAGGAATCTTGCTTTTACACCCCATCTCCGCTGCACCTTGATTGAGCCAGAACGGTGATGAATGAGCACGACAAAGTTTGCTCAGGTCATGCGCAGTGGACTAACGTTTACTTAGGCTCAGCCATCAGGGCCATCGCGATTCGATATAAAGCAGAAGACAGCATAGAGACTCCTCATTCCGAGTATCTTCCCATCATACTCATCAATCGTCGCCTTACGAAGGTCCTCGAAGCACCACGCACAACATCACTCTTAACATTACGAATACCACGCAACCTCAAGATGAAGCTCGCCCTCATCACACTTGCCACAGGCACTCTCTTCGCCGCCCGTACCACCGCGGCCCCCCTCCCAAAGGACGCCTTCTCCCTCATCCCCCCTAGCCCGAATGGTCTATGCAAGCTGCCTCGAGGCGAAGTGCCAGCCTTTCAGGCTTGGTTCAACGGCGGCGCTTCGCCCACTCAGCCTACCGCCACCTGGATCATCTGCAAGGACAAGCTTGAGAATCGGAAGAATATCAACATTTCCAGGCTTCTGCCACCCGACAACGCACTGCCGAGCCGCGCCTTCGGGAGAAAGGGCACCGTTACTCAAGATCAGCTCGCGGAGCACGATGTCGTCGACAGTCTCATCAAGGATGTACTCGCTGGCTTGCCCAAGGCCGGCTCCTCCACTGACGATCCCCGCTGCTACTCCCGCGATCAAACGGGCCAGGTCATGCAGGCCGTCTGCCCTCAGAAGGATGATTCTGCTGCCAAGTTGAGGGTTTTCAAGACAAAGTTCGTCGTTCCTAAGAATCGGCCTTCGGTGGGTGAGCATCAAAATGCCACCCCTATGGCAGTGGCGCAAGGTACGCCCCGTGCGCAGGAAATGCCTGCTATCGAGGTGCCTACACGCCAGATCGCCAGCGGCGTTCCAAAATCTGAGCCTTACGCTCAAGATCCTCAAGCTATTGGCTATGACCAGATGGGCCAGATTCCCACTCAGACACCCCCTCGGACACAGTATGTACCTGGCGTTCAGATGCCTGCTGCAGAGGGCGCCGTCGGCATGCCTGTGACGGGTGCCTACGCCGGAGATTCCCGTTCTCTCACCTCTGAGCAGATGGCCCAGATGGCCCCTCAGGCGGAGCAAATGCCCGCCGTCGAGATGCCAACCCAAGAAGTCGTCAATATTCATCCGCAGCCCGACACCCACGCCCAGGATCCTCAAGCTGTTGCCTATGAGCAGACATATCAGACACGCCCTCAAGCGCAGTACATGCCCGTCGAGGCCCTGACAGGCGAGGTCCCCGCCCAGGACCCCCATGCCTTGAGCTACGAAAAGATGGCCCAGATCGCAAACCGAGCGGACGCGCTCCCCGCCATCGAGCAGCGCAACCCAGACTTGGTCGGCAGAGCCGCCTCCTACGAGCTCGACACCGGAGCCAGGCCCGTCCCGTACGACCTGCTGCGCCACAAAAACGAGGCCGAAGAGACGGTCGCGCGAAACGACAAGGTCCGAGAGATGAGCACCGACGACGACATGGTCGCCTACGGCCACAAGGAGAAGCGCGGCCTGGGCGGGTTGTTCGATAACTTCCGAGAGCCCGCGAGGGATTATATACCGACGGTTGATAACGGGGTGTATTCCCACCGGCAGTACGAGACGGTCGCGCCTTACAAGGAGGTGACTCCGGAGAATAAGAAGGCCAGGGTGGAAGCTGATCGTCGCGATACTGAAAAGTGGAAGATGATGTCGAACGACGAGGCTATGGATCTTGAGTAGAAGGCGGCGAACTGGCTGTTTGAATTGAGTGGTATTGACAGAGCAACAGAAGGTATCAGTTAATTCAAGATCCAGGTTCCAATGAACTCAAGGCCTCAAGCATGTTCAACTCCCAATATTTCTCGGTGAACACACGCACATTCATGCGAACACGGTTGATTTGCCATGTTTTGATGTACCTATTATAACCTGCCTGCAGGACGAAAACGAATGAACACCCTTCCTGTACAAATCTCTACTGCAGAGACCAGCATCTTCAAACAGTCTTCTACTGCTTCGTCTGCCCTGCGTTGCTCTCCTCTTCAGAGTCATCCCCGACCACAAACATATCCACGTTACCGGGAGCAGCGCGCTCTTGGACAGGCGACCGTGCAGGAGCGCCCTCACTCTGAGCCTCCTCCCAAAAGATCATCTGCATGCCTCCCTCCTGTTCAGGGAACCAGCGTTCCAGCACCGGTGAGAAATGATCAGTGTCCTGAGCCGGGGCCGCCATTTCATTTTCAGGGATGTTCACAACAACAACCGTATCACGCTTCGGGCGCGTGCCACCGTTTTCGTCCCACGGCATGGCAGAGTGGCAGGTACAGCAACTCAGCTGGCGCTCCAAGGATTTGATTGTGCCGCAATGAGTGAGATAGGACTTCCGCCAATCTTGCCTCTCGACGTCGAAATCTCTACGCTCACAGTGTCGCTTGCGGGCGCAGATGAGAAGCATCACGCCGCAGGCGAGCATGAGAACGAGACACGTGGTGGAGACGATGATAAAGATGGTTTGATTGTGGTGTTTATCGGTGGCGCTCGTAGCGCGAGCCATGATTGGCGATGGACACATCCTGGTTGCTAGGATGGAATGATTGTCTGGTTCAGTTCTGTTCTGCTCTGATCGGCACTGACTTTCCGAAGTCATGGGTCTGCTGGGTAATGAGCGATGTATCTTGGTGTTAGCAACGTAAAGACCACCAGCGATATTCCAGCTTTTAAATCGCCATCGTCCCGATGACAAGAGTAGACGAAATTGCAATGTTTGCAAACAAAGACGTGACCTAGAAACAGCACGTTGTGGGAAACGTTGACAAAGTCATTGATGGGGAGAACGGCAGGTTCGAACAAAGCACTAGACAAGGCTGACCCAGACATCTGTCATTACTCGTCCTGAGGATGCTGCCTTGTTCACTCAGGGAAAGTTGATGTCTGTCAACCACAATGAATTGCGCCATGGAGTGCGCTCGGGCTTCCACAAGTAATTCATGTCTTGGAGCCCCGCAATAAGGGGGTGAGAAGTCGCCATGTGCGTGACACCAGCGGAAGATGCTCCAGTAGCCCGGATCCCAGACAATGTGTGCAAGGGTTCTTCTTTTGGCGGCCTCGGCCGAAGCGGCATCTCCGGGGTAAATAGTCCGGTCCATCGCACAGGGCCCTGAGACGAACATGCGCTTGTGCCGCCAGGCTCTGCGGCTGGGCTGCGGTGGAGACTGGTCTAGAAATGGTGGACTTGGCTCTTCTCTCGAGTCGGTCCAAGCTCATTGGGAAGACGCAAGGCATTTGACGACGGGCTGGCTTGGTCTTGGAGTCGTTGCCAGGTCTGCGTAATGGACCGTGCCCTGTTTGGCATCGAGGCTGAGGCTGCGGCTGCGGCTGCGGATGCATCGTTCGCGTCGATCATCACCTACACCACACGTTAGTATACCTGACAGTCTTGAGCTCATAGACGTTGAGGTTAGGAAAAAGCTAAGAGAAACCGGGCCATCAACTGACGAAATCGTCCTGCTCCGGCGAGAAACCTGGTACTCCGGAGGAAATCGTCCTCATGTGTAGCCGGGGCAGAAAAAGAAATCCGGGGTTTGAAGAATGTCAGGACGTTCCCCCGGTCTGTAGAACTGAACCTGAAGTTTTTGATCCGTCCATCTGCTTGGTTAATTCAGAAGAAATCGAGAGGCTGAGGGGCACTGCAGAGATAAGAGCCCCAAGCAAGATGTTGATTCTGGTACAGACATGCCGTTTTAAGAGAGGGGACACTGAAAAAAGGAGGGTTTGGTTTCTTGGGTAAGGTACCTTACCTAAGGTACCTAGGTAGAAAAGAATGAGAAAAACGGCCCCGGGTTCCTACTGCCCCTGGAACACAGAGCTCGCACCTTCCCCCGCCGTACGTCTGTACCTACCCCACCCTCCTCCCACCCCTGCTCCACCTCCATATCCTCCCGTCATCCCTCCTTACCCCTTGCCGTCCACGCCAAACTAACACCAACACCAACACCGAGTGACGAGAGCCCAATATTTTCCATCATTTCATCAAATCTCGAATTGTACATACGCCCACGAATCACGCAAGCGGAACCAAGACAGTTTCACTACAGCGTCTCGCTCAGCTGTCAATCACTTCCACGTATAACCGACATGACAACCTAGAGACCTTCTGACGACCAGGGCCTTCTGACAGTCAGGGCCCACAGCGCAACACCTCTGGGTCGGATATCTGTCACCGGTCGAACAAATGGGCTGATCACTCGAATCTGGGCAGTCATTCCTTCTTTCTTTTCCCACGTAAAGCGGCGCATGGCTTCCACCTCAGCAATCCTAGCGCTCAACCTGCCTTGGTATGGCAGCACCAAGGTATTCCATCAAGTATACCATGCCGCTAATGAACATGCCGGCTTCCCCGCCACAAGCACTCCTTGAGATGGATCTAGATCTGGTCGCACCGCATCATCGGCATCAAATCAAATCTGACCTGCGCCACCAGGGGTCCAGGCCCTTGCGCAGTCGTGGGTAGCCGCCCGTAGCGGTTCACACCACCTCCGAAACCCAGAGCTGGGGAATTTCATCAAATAGTGTGGTGATCATGATATCAGGTCTGTCCGAAGCTCGCCACACCGGCCAGAATACCACTCACCGCTCGTGCTCCTGCAGGTACCGCCCCAAGCGCCCTCATCCTCTCGACCGGTGACGCTCAAACCACCCAGCCGCGACAATTATCCGTTGGCCTACACGCCGCAGTGGTCCAGGCATCTATTCTTGACGCATGACCGATAGCCGCATGCCTGGTCATCGGTACACGCGCATGGATCTTGGGCCCTTTGCCGATGCTAAGGGTAGTTGCAGTTCCTATCGCACCCCGTGCCATGCCGTTGGGAACACCCCGACGGGTACCCTCATGGCCTCGACGAGATTTGAACACGACGACCGTCATCAGTCCATCATGCCCATAGCTGAGCCCTACACGAAATTATTAGCCATACAGATGTGCTCACTTTACACACATCATGTCTGTCGACATGGGTAAGATCAGTACACACCAGAATCAGGACAGCTCAGAACACAAGAGCGTGTTCAGCAAACCTATAAGATGTCCTGCCCAATCCTACTGGAACTCCAAACTCGAACCAACCTTTCATCTTCTCATCCCCTCACTCCAGTGGTTCTGTTCAGCTCCTTACATCGCTTTGAACACGCAGCTGTGAACATGGCTGTTCCATCCCCGCACACCGATACCTCTACCGCCAAGGGCAGCGGCAACTTTCGCAGCAGCACTGAAAAGTCACTTGATGCTCATCACGAAAACTGCGAGGGGTAAGCCGGCTACTGCTCTCTCTGTCGGGATTCGAGGCTGGCAGCAGCCGGACTAACGAGGTACAAGATGCTGCGCCCCCCCGACCACCAGCACAAATGAAGAAGTCGCCCAACTTCAGCTTGATAGGACCGCGCGGTTCCTCGAAGACCTCGACACCAACCCAATTGAGCGCATAATTGCCGGTCTCCTTCCATCGGATAGGCTCATTCTGGGACAGCGGCTCGGGAGTGTTGCTCCAGATGCGCGGCAATCGCAGCATCGACGCGTCGGCAGGGTCGCCCTCGCTTTGCGCTGCAGATCATCAGCCAAACATAAGGTTTCTCGTAGATAGGGAAACAGGGAGGAGGATAAATCATTCCTCATAAGCCAGACAACGGCATGATTGTTGCAGCTGCAATAGTACAATTACTTCCTATCGGCCTGGCCTGACCATTGCATCTGAGAAAATACCGCAGCGCGATGTAACTGCCCTTTGTCGTACCTAACTAAGCCTAACAGCTTGCGATGATCTACTTGTCGGTTGCAACCTGTGTTGTGTGGCTTGAAGGCGCTGTCAGCCTGTTGGTGGCTACATGCTCGGAGCCAACGAGATGTGAAGCGGTTTTGCATCGGCACCACCTCACTTACACGCAATGGCCTGCACCATAATCATACCCCTGCTCCCGCCTGCCCTTGCTTCCCACACCGCGCTTGGGTGGAATAGCTCAGCAAGTCAGGACTGCACACGATGCCAATGTCAGATCTCACAAAGCAACGTGCGTCCCCGGTCCCAATCGCACAGCGTCCGGCTGATACAACTCGGACGTGCATCATTCTTTGCGCCACCCCATCCCGAGAACTTTCGGCTGTAGGCCTGAGGACTTGGCTGGGCCGTCCAGGGACCAATATTGAGTATCTGGACGGCATGATGCAAGCCTCAGTTGCGGCGGTCACGGTCAAGATATTTTCATACGCGTCCCGGCACGTCATAGGCGGTCCGGGCGGGTCCCCGATCTGGCGCACGGGAGCTCCGTTTTTTTCGAGACTCGCTGACGGGCATTCGTCCACGTTGAAGTGGGTCATTTCTTTTCGTTTTTGCTTTCTTTTGCTTTTTCTCTAGCAGAGCTAAAAGTTTGGGCGAATTCCTCTTTCCTCAGCGTGGGCCCAACATACATTCCTCCAACAAGGGTGCTGGGGCGGCAGGTGTGTCTTGAACTGGATCAGGTATATCTGGTGTGGGTGGTCGAATTCGAGCCTGGACGGGCTTGGTAGCGAGGTGGTGGCAGTCATGCCTGGCGACGATCCTCATCAGAGGGATTGAATGTCTTGAGCCTTCGTACCTTCGCTGCTTCTGTCAGTGAGCTAACTGCTGATTGGTACATAAATCCAGCTTCTTATTCGTCACCCTTCGCAACTAGGTTTGGGCGCTGCTGCAACGGGGGCAACGGGGGCAAGGGGGTAGAGGAGATGGCGGAAGGATCCACTCGAGACGGGTCCTGCCTTGTGCCGGCCCGTCGTCCACTCGGAAGTTTTGTCACCACGGGACGATATGCGGTCTCTGAGCACTTGATCATACATGCAGCGGCTTGGTGCCGGCGCGGCAATCAACGGATGTCCTGTCCTGCCAGCTGCACCAGCCCCAGTCGATGACTTGTTCAACTTGCTCGCCATCGAGCCGAATCGAATGAACGTACCATGCGGGGAATCTCAGTGTCGATCTCGATCCTAGGTATTACACTCGCTGCCAGGGGCTCCAAGAACGCCACTTGCTTCGCGATCATTGCTCTTCCGGGCTGCTCCCTAAGTACTTTCTACCTCTGGAGATTTCTGAGCAAGAAGACCATCTCGAGTCCAGCGGGGTAGCAAGCAAGGGGTAATGTGGAGTTCCGCACCTTCAGTGGATTTCAACAACGGCTTCCTTTTCGGCTGTGGAGCAAACTTATCTCATTACGCCTGGAGACATATCCCCCCCCGGCTCGTCGGCGGGAGCCATTGTTGACTAGTCAGTTCGGGTTCCTTTGGGATGGTCGACCTGACCATCATTGGGACTGATCGACGGGCCTCTACGTGTTGCGCAAGACTGTCGGTATTGGGCTTCTGTCAAGCTTCATGCCGGGGTCGACGACAGCGTGATAGACCATTTTTTTCCCGAGTACTTTCTTTCCTTTTGCCTCAATCGAGTGCTGTCATTCGTTTCTCTGCGCTGGCTTGAGTCCCACGCACTACGCTCCTTAGGCTACTCGTGTCAGAGACACATTCCGCCTTTTTTACCATCGCAATAGGACCCTCAACATGAGGTATTCCTTCTTCTCTCTTATTCTGGCCGCAGCTGCCGAGGCGCACATTGGTGTTTTCACTGACGGCATGTCTTGTCGAGTGGGAACCCCCGAATACTCTCCCAAAACCTCCGCTAACAACAACAGGGCGGCAACAACCCTTCGATCGACGACCAGAATACTAACCTCGTTGTGAACCCTCTCTACAACCTTTCCCCGTCTGAATTGTGGATGCAAGCCGACCGCGGCTGCGACAAACTTCCCCCTCCAGATGGCAAGTTCCTCGATCTCCCCGCCGGCGGCTCCTTCACCGTCGACCTCCCCATCAACCGCGCCTTCACCAGGCTTTCTTACGATGGAGCAAACGTCAGTGATTGGCCCGGTGGCGAGGATCATCCTGAGGATTGGCCTAGCCCAGATGGAAAGACATGCTTGATGGATAATCCTCACGGTGCGGGCGGGCCCCTGCATACGCAGAACGAGACGACGGCTGCTGGCACGGCGTGGGCCATCAGCTATGAGTCGGATCTGAGCAGGGTGACTATGGAAAAACTCGTCGTCTTTTCGGTTTTGCAGCAGTATGATACCCTCTTGCGACCTCACATCTGGTGGTCTTGGGGCTGACTGGTCAACAGCACACCGTGGAAACGCATCGCAACGTACGAGGTTACCGCGGATCTCCCCATATGCCCCGAGGCCGGCTGCTACTGCGCCTGGCTCTGGGTGCCGGAAGGCTGTAAGTCACGATAAGCGAACTCTGCAATCCGAGACTGACGAATTCAAGGCGGCGAGCCCAATATGTACATGCAGAACTTCAAGTACAACGTCTCGAATACATCCTCGACGAAGAGCCTCGGTGTGGCCCGGGCTCCGGTGCCGTGCCAGGGTGATCCAAGCCAGTGCGTCGTTGGTCCGAAACAGATGATTGCATGGAACCGTGAGTAGTACCAGCTTTAGCTTTTGGCAAGTTATTGATGAATTACAGAGGCTGAGGACAACAATGTTGGTAACGTGGGATTCTCGCCAGGCTATAATATCAAGATGGGCTACCAGCCCGGCGCTCAAAACGACATCTTCGTCGACAATGACGAGCCTCCCGAGCCTGCTCCTTCGGAATCCAAGGCAGAGACTGTATCAATCTCAACCAGCTTGCCTTTGAAGTCGACCTCAGTAACTGAAACGGATATTTCGGAGATCATCCCGGCGGCTAGCACCAACTCTTCGACCCATATGCCAGTCGAGACTGGGGTTGCGGGGAACTTGGCTGGCGGATAATGTCGTGCTAGGCATCGCCGCCGTCATCAACGGCCTGCCCGCGAAGCATGAAAAAGCCTACATTCTTTGTGCCAATGCTCTTGTGAGATCGTGACTATTCACCCTGCTCTGGAAGTCGGGTCATAGAAGAACATCTTGTGGCAACTTGAGGTGTCGATGACATAACGTTGCTCACCCACTTTCCGGACACCCCCCCATTCCGGACACCCCAAAACCCGACCCTAAAAAACAGACCCTCCCTTCAACCCGAATTTTCAACCCGTTCCGATACAACGACAATACAGTCCTCCGGATCACTAGGTAAATCAGGGTCGCTGATTTCACCTATACTATTTTCCCTCTCACCAGCCTCGACCTGGGCCCTATAGATAGCTTCAATGTCGGCAAACTTCGAATTTGGGCTAATTCGGACCTTCTTCTTCTTCCTAGGCCTAGCTTGTTCTAACTGCTGCTCTAGAGCCTGAATTCTGCGCTGCTGAGTAGCTAGTAGATAGTCCTTTTCCTTAAAGCCTTTCTGAACCTTCCGGAATAGTAGCCGTTGCGTATTAGTAGGTTGATCTAGCTGGTTGAATTGGGCTAGTTGGACCTGTAGATCAACCGACTTCCTAGGGGTCGACTATATTACTGCAGATATAGCTGTTTCATACTGTTCGATAGCCCTAGATCCAAGGGCCCTATCGAGGATAGGATCGACCTTATTAGTAGCGTTGGTGGAATTCTCGAGTAGGAGACGGTTGATGAGTGGTCCATCCATCCATACTGGCCAAAGACCGGTTGATTTCCACCTATTGCGTATATTCCTAGCTATAAAAGCTGACTGGCGTGCTTTCCTATAGTAGGTAAGGAAATTCCTTTTACCTACTATAGTAGAATCATTCTACTGCTCAAGATATCCTAGCTCTTTCCTATAGGCTGTTTTCAGGGGACTGAAAACCGACTAGTCTAGAGGTTATAGGACGTGGGAGGTATGGGGAGGTAGGAATAGTAGGTGGATATTATTAGTATAGCAGAGATACATAAATTCTGTTGTCTTATAGCTGCCGTGGCCGTCTAGGATAAGTAGCCTAGCTATTGAGGGGTCGGTTAGTCGGGTGGATGGGATAAAGATCTCCTTAAGCTAGAAGATAGCTGTATCGTTGTCGGTCTATCCGTTTTCAGTAGCAGTAAACTTCCAGCTACTATAGGGCTATAGGTCTAGTAGGAACTACTGTTATTAGACTGATTTGCCTTTGAAAATAACTAAGGGAGGTACTATAGTGCCTGTCGCGCTGATATACTCAAGGATAGACGTCCAGGCCCTAGATCCAGGCTGTTTTTTCCGTAGATTCTGGGCTTCTATAGAGCCTAGGACTAGGCTATTAGATCCCCGGCCTTCCAGGATACCGGTCTCATCTATATTATAACGGTAAACCGATTAGATAGCCTTAATCTCTGGAATAGCTAGGTATCTAAACCAGGCCCTAATTACATTAGTTAACGCGCCGTTAATACGCTGGGAATTAATAGGCCTAGCCCTCTAGACCTTTATCGAAGGGTTTCTGCGAAGGAAGGCCTGGAACCAGTTCTTTCCGATAGTCTAGGGGCCTCCTTGTAGGTGTAGGATTCGTTCTGTAAATTCTCTGACTTATTAATGGGTTAGTGGGAGCCCTAGGGCAGCCTGGATTCGTACCCATTCTACTAAGTGCTTTTCCTGGGTCGGGGATAGCTTCTACTGGCTAGAAAACGCAATATTCCTTGCTTGGGTTCCTTGGAAGCGGTCTTGAAGAGTAGACTTAGGGATACCCCAGTGGATTGCAGCCTTCCGTATAGATTGCCCATTTGTAATAGCATCTAGAGCCTGATTGATTTCGTCTTCGGTATAGTTAGGCATCGTTAACTAAGGTAATAGGATCCAGAATATGGAAGAAATCGTAGTAGAATTGGTGAAGATACGGTAGGTTGAAAGGAGGGGGTTGGGGTGGGGGTGAGGGATTTTAGGGTGTCCGGAATGGGGGGGTGTCCGGAAAGTGGGTGAGCAACGTTACATGTCACATTTCTTGTTGTTCAACATCACAAACGTATGCGTATTACTCGTACTGCCTGGATCGCCACCATATCCGAAGTATTGTTACTTGAATATTATAGAAGACGAGGTGCATCTGCCTAGCTTTCTAAGTAGCATCAATGCAACCGCAGTGGATGTATGGTGCCTCGGAGAGTCCACCGGGGACCCACCACCGGCCGGCCGAGAGACACGCACCTTGCCACAGGCGATGCCGGCTCGGAACCTTGATTGTTTGCCCCACTAGCTTAAATCGTCGACGAGACTTGGATCAGAATAACTGCTTTTCCATGGACCGCATGTCGGGGTGATTTTTTTTCGAAGGAATGAAAGGACTTTACTGTTCTACAATGACCTCATCGAAATCTTCTAGCTCTTATGCGATCGGCCTTGAAGCAGGGTCTGTGCGATTTGGCGTGCAGTCGACAGGAAGGATCTGTGTGACCTACCACACTACGGGAGCTCACTGGATCTGTACCCAACGGCAGCCACTCTAAGCCTGGCTTCACTGGCTGGTCCTGACCTGCCATCCTTGTTTGCCACATTGCTTGCGTCTGCGACGTTGCAGAGGCTGTTGCGGCACGGATACAGATTACCGAATACAAATGAGTGGCGAAACGAACCAGGATGCTCAGTTGCAATGAAATCGGTAAAAAAAAAAAAAAAAGTAGCAAGGTAAGTGTGATGGCTTGGAAGGCTCGTCCCGCCTGAGATTCACGCCCACTGCACCGGCACCGTACCATCTCTGTGTTCATTTGTAGGGAGCTCAGGAGCGTGGAGTGAATGGCTTCAATATACGATCACCTGATATCCACTACTAAGATCGATACCATCGATGTGTTATGGCCGTAAGTCCCAACCAACCCTGTGAACATCATCAAATCTGGCGGAGGCTTGACTGTTCAATGCTATATAGCTACGCAGAGTGCAGGATTGCATCCGAAGCGACGCATCGATCGTCACATTGTGCTCCACTCCAAGTGTTGCACACGATATAGTCAGCTTCTAAGAGGGGTTGAGCTGACATGCTTTGCCTGATCAGCGCACACTGTTCAAATACGTCGTGGAATTAGGTCTGTTGTTGCCTCTCATTCTCATTCGGGGTATCCTATCATCAACAGCCTCACCCTGATCAAGCCTGAACGAATAAATGTGGGAAGTTCTACCCTCCCTGAACCTGAACAGGCAGATGGTCGCCCGAGAAGCCCAGCCAGTCAGCCAGGCTCACAGACAGGCAGACAGGCAGAGAATCCCTGGGAGTAGTAGCAGACAGACGAGGGTCAATGATTTTCCAGGGCTTAGGACGCTAGAGTGGCCTGATTTTTTATCTTGCATACCGCACGAGCCCGACTTAAGGAGCAAGCGCTGGTATTAGCAGGCTCGGTCCCAGGCTTCCCCGAGACCCCTCTTCCCCCCTCTCGCCAACCGTTACCGCAAACCAGCGGCCACCGTCACTCGGGCATGATAGAATCGGACCAACGCGATCTCAAGTGCTCCATCTCACTCCACTAGAGTGCTCAAGATGAAAGTGTAGAATCCTCTCCCTCGGGCCCACCCGCAGCCTTCCGGCCAAATAAAGCAAGTATGAGAGTGCAATCAGTCAAGATCGCATGCTGGCATCATCGTAAAACATGTTGAGGGGTCTGTGGCTTTTATGTTAGGGTGAGGCGGTTCAATTTGTATGGCCTCCCCTCCTATTCAACCAGTGTTAGAACCGCATCATCTTGCAACCCTCAGTGTATGGTGGCAAACCATTTGCAGTGTTGCACCCCGATCAAATAAGTCAAATACAGCGTTCGTATTTGACTATTTGGCTCGCTGAAATCGACGTGTTTGTTTGTTTGGCTCTATTTGCAAATATTTAACTTATTTATTAGATAATAAAGCTCTTACGATAGTCAGGGACTCACCTATTGCCCAGAATCGTTGGTATTAACGCCGTCAACACCCTAATACAGCCCTCCTAATTGAATAGCCCCTCGATGAAGCTAGTTATTAAGGCACTGAAGCTCTTCTAACGTCTCTGGAGCCCTTCCTCGTGATGATCGCGTCGAGAGTAAAGCGCCGGCCGTAGTAAATCGCCGTAGGGAGGTCGGAATTAGACTACGTTGGGCGTGAAAGTTGGGTTCGAATTGAGTCTGGTAGACGCGCCCTAAAGACCGTTATAGATATATCGATAATAGCAGTAGTAGTAGCGATAGCTTTAATAGCGTAGGTATTATCGCAGTGACGTTATAGGTAGATAACGTTATAGATAGTTCCGTTAGTAGAATTACTACTTTAGTAGGGGATTTACGCCTCGGTAATTTTTAGGGTAGGAGACTAAACTAGCTAATCGGTAGATTAATATATATAGGTCTTTTCCCCTTATTAGTAATAGTAGTTAATAGCCTAATTAGTTAAGGTCTCTACTTTATTATAGAGGGTCTAGGTTCGATTCCTAGTATTAGCGTTCATATTGCCTATTATAAACTTCTATTTATAATAGGCAATATGAAGTTTTAATTAGCTTAGTTGCTCTTTTTTATAGGTCTCGAGTCTCGATATCTGTTTGAACGTTTGCTAAACATCCAAACATTGTAAATCCATGTATTTGGCTATTTAACTATAGGAAAATGGGTTGTTTGTTTGGTTGTTTGATGATTTGACTTATTAGATTTGATCGGGGTGCATCACTGACCATTTGGCCGTTTGCTAGTAAGGTAGCTAGAGTAGTGTTCCACCGCGGGCGATAAAAGTCACCCGGATACTGCCACTTAGTCGTGGCGCAAGACCGGATATGGCCGCCTCCCAGTGACTTGCCCCATACTGAGCACACCGAACCAGTTCTGCATAATTTTCGTGTTGCGCGAGAGGGGGGAAGTAGGCCACTATCGCAATTACTCATCGTTTACTAGTATCGTGTTTCAGAAGCAAACTACGTAGACATTAGTAAATGCAATAAACAGGGCGGTGCAAAACTTTGGGATGAAGGCATGTTATATCAGGGCTCCCCCTGCCGAGGCACGAGGTCAGTGCGGAAGGGCTATATAAGAGCGCGGAGGGCCTCCCTCTAGGTCGGAGGAGGCCAGAGTTCAGCTGTTTTATCTGCGGAGACCTACGAATTGAACTGCGGCGTGCCGTTCTAGAGACCTCGTCACCTGCCTACAACGTGACTCTAACATATTGAGATTCGACATACAAGCCCACCGCCCAATACGGCTTGCTGTATGACACCCTGCTACTCATCGTGATCCCATACTCTTCCGCAAGCCCACGTTACAGTCCTCTCTTAGTGTAAAATCATCAACTCCGTACGTTCTTTTGTCTTCGTGGCTTGTCTTGTTGAATGTCTGCGAAGCAGTGTACCTGGTGCAGTCGACTGCTACTTCGTGGATTCAGTACTCTGCCTCATGGTGAGTACATCATGTCCAGAATGTTTCGTTCGAAAGATCGTCATGATCGTGGACGCAGCTGAGATTCCAGCTGTCGCCCATTACTCTCGCCGTCTTGTCTGCACACCACCACACCACCGCACGATACTGATCGTGCTACCCGACCATGGCCCTCGCAGCGCTGAACACATTTCAAACATGGGCCTGCACCATCTGCCTACCCATCGTTGCATGATTTGTTTTAGCTAGCCATCTCCGCTACTCAAAATCGATTCAGATACCGTTCTTCCTGTCCTGAGCGACCGCACCCCCACTTTTGCTCTGCTGCTTATGTTTGAACGAACAAATATCCCCACATCGCGAGAATCTAAGCAAAACCCCATGAGCTCGACCAGCTATCATCCGAAACCCCTTCTTGCCGGGAGCAAAACATCCCATCCACAATGCCTTCGATGAACCCAAACCATGGATCAGCCGCAAGGTACGATGCACTTTTCTTCACGCCTAGGCGATGCTTCCGAATAGACTACATGTTGGAATTCTCGGTTCATCCCTTGATTATCTGGGTTCAAGACTGCCGCGGAATATGTGCTGTCTTTTCTTTTCGGCACGGATCACAAGCTGTGGTCTCCTTTCATAGCGAAGTCGTGGCCTTTGCGTACTGTGGTATCTAGCTCTCTAGTGTTGCGGACCGCCAGTTCCTCTCGCCCTGTTCCGTAACGTAACCTGCATTGTCCTCGTGAAGGATTCATCCCGACGGCCTATTCTTCAAACGCCATCTATCTTGCTGGCTTTCGTCCTTTTCGTCTCATGGGCGAAGACTTTTCCTCCAGTATGTTCCTCGATCACTAACGAACTGGTGCTACAGCGACGACGCTTCTACCTACCAAGGCGGGCACTCCAATAGAACCTCTTCTGTCCTTATGTCCTCAGTCGGCGTCCCGACTGACAAAGGGTCATGGATGTTTGACTGCCTCTACCGCCAGGATGCCCCTTGGGCTTAGTGTGCCCTCGGTCCCGACAAACACGGAATCAGACCTCGGGGCACCGAAGAGCAGCTATTGGAGCGCAAAAAGTCGATGGAGGAGTACTTGTTCAGCGTGGGCGCACAGTTCTGGAAGCACATCGAGAGTGTTGAAGGGTTAGGCGCGCTGCACCGCGGCACTGTTCGGGAGGTCCACTAGACGAGGCCTACTTGAAGTCAACTGAAGCATCAACGAGATCAGAGAAAAGCCAGAGCATTACGTTCCATGAGAAGTATTTTTCGTTGATGTTGGTTCGTGAACAGCAGCTACTCAAAAGAACAATCTACTCGGTAGGAGGTTGGTGCTTGCCATGCCTGGCGCATCAAATGTGAGGCACCTCTCGGCGCCTATTTACACCATGTGTGCTTTGTCGAACGTGCTTGCAGCCATAAATACGGAGAGATGTGTAAGTGTTGATGTGAGTGGTTCTTTTCGAACACTTCCTCTAGGTTCGTCTGGTTTTGAGCTCCTGTCTGGTCGTCAACTCCGGTATGATCACCTTTTCGCCTGCGAAACAATGGACGAATGATGAGGTGTGATTTCAGAACACAGGGAGGATGTTTTGAATCTCAGAAGAAGTTCCCCAGGCCTGGATCGTGTTATGTCTTCTGCTTGGCCATGTTTTCCTCGATGCTGAGGATTGTCCCTGTGCCGCGGACGGGCCGTCCCGTAGAGGTGGGATGGCCCTGCGACGAAGAAAAGCAGCGGAGAGGAGATTAAAAGGAAGCACTATCACGCCATCAGTCTGGCCTTGAATTTTTTACTGTAACCAAGTGCATTCCCACGCCATTTATAAACATACCGCATCATAAAATGTGCGCCTAGATAGGTAAAGGACAGCATGAAGGGGGTGGTCAGGCCTCAGCCTTACCACTTCTGTGCGGGGCAAACTCACTTCACCGAGGGAATAAGAAGCAAAAGTTCGTAAGCGCCTCCAATGGTTGCCGTTGTTTCAGGCTGACCTGATCCAGCGTGTTAGCCTTCCTGCACACCACCACCATCTAATAATGCGAATCGGGAATACTAGCGCTGAAGCAATGGGGTCACGCTTGGAGGCAGTTGAGGCCAGCCATGTCCCCGTTCTGGCCGTTGAAGACATGGCGAGACTTGTTTCATCTGTTCAAGTGAGAGTAAATATCTTGATAGCACCCTAGAGGTGGGTCAAAAGCACCGTATACGTGATAAACGAATATTTGTAACCAGCGGAGAGAATGAGACTCGGTGTTTTACAGTTAAGGAGCAGCCAATATGAAGACTATTGCCCTCCTTGCTTCCTCAGTCTTGGCCTGTCGATGTCGCAATGTCTGGCAAGGCCGCGGAACCCCATAGCACCGCCATAACGAAGCTATCATTGTCGCTGCCACCGCCACGCTCATCGATGTTACCGAGGCCATGGAGCTGATATTCTATAACGGTCAGGGGCTGACGCGGCGCCAGGCTGACTTCCGAGAGCCGTGACACCGGCGGCTGCCACGCTTTCGAATGCGCCGAGTCCAACACAGCGTCCATTCAGGCCATCTACCAGGCTGGTGACAGCAACAACAGTGAATACCAGACAGGTCAAGAGCCTGACAAGATGGACCCAAGCTGACCTCAAAACACCAGAGTGCTCGCTTTGTACGGCGGCAATACCTGCAGCGCGGGTGCGAATGCTTGGGTTGATCAAGGATGCATAAATTGTCGCGTCACAGGCCGCTACATCTTGTCAACTCTGCCTTTTGAACTGAGTGTGGGGTCGGGAATCGGGCAAAGATTCCGTGGCTGGCCAACTTCATCGTGAGTGAGGAAAGTGAGGAAAGTTTGACACTGGCGAAACGTCTTGAGAGTTGAAAGGTTGTCGAGAATGGGAGAGGGATGTTTAGTCTTGTCTGGCAGGGTTGAGGGCGTGCTCGTGTCAAGGCGACCACGAATTGAGCTCGGACCACTTACAAGATCCATCCCCGTTGATGATCCCACATGTCATCCCACATGTCATCCCACATGTCATCCCACATTCATCCCACATTCATCCCTTATCCCACATCCCACATCCCACCAACTTCCTTTGCTTGTCATCTCATGCCAGCCCCTGATCAATTCATCGCTGAATTCATCCTCGAGGCCATATTTTGCAGCCGGCTTGGCCTGGTAACATGCGCTTCGAATGTGACTATCCTGACTGCAGCCGCTCGTACCTCCGGAAGGAACACCTTTCGAGGCACCAGCGCAACCACACAAACCTGCGATCCTTCGCATGCAATGTGTGTTCAGCTACCTTCAACCGCAGGTAAGGCCATCTCGCCTGATCGGGATGCTGGATAGGACAAGTAACACGATGTGCAGCGACCTTCTCCATCGTCACGAAGCCCTCAATCACGGGCAATCGGCTGCCCCGGCCAACGTCGCCCAGGCGAACGAAGAGGGAAGCAATGCTACCCTCACGCCCAGCACCCCCGGGGAAATCCTTCCTATGATCAAGGAGTCCGCCGGGCCAACTTACCTAGACCTGTCAGGCAAATCACCAAGCCAGCTGATCGAGGATCCCGACCGGGCCGAGCTGCAGAGCCTCTACTTCAGCAAGTTCCACACCGAGTGGCCCATCCTTGACAAGGACGACTTCTACAACACACCCCAATCACCATCACTCGTGCAGTCTGTCCTCGTCATAGGGCTGTTCATGAAGGACACGCCAGAAGCCAAGACACTGGCCCTTAAGTACCATGAAGTGCTTATCAAGAGCGCCGCTCACTTTGTGAGTTCAGTCTCATCGTATGGTGATAGATGCGAAGCTCACAAGGGGCCTAGTTCGCCGTCATCATGCCCCTCGTGTCGACCTCGGCCCCGCGCCTCGATCTCCTGCCCGAGATCCAAACCCTGATGCTGCCCGTCATCCTTTCGCTGTACCGCTGCGCCAGTGCGGCCTACTTCCTCCAAGTGCTCATGTGTAACAAGCATCTCTTCAAGCTGTTTGAGCAAATCGGCGTGTACGACCAGCGCAGGATCGACGCCGAGGTGTCGAGCCAGACACACCGAGAACAGTATCAACGGTTGGACCCTCCGCGTTTCCTCCGACTTGTAGCCTAGATTCACTGACGAGATCAGACTGGCGCTCATGCAGCTGAAGCTACACCTTCACGTCAACACGCTCATAGTCACGCAACATGCGCAGTTCAAGCCCAATAATTTCCTGGCACCGGCGATGGTCAACGTCCGGGTCCCGGTACTAGGGCGCAACGACGACAGAGACTCTGCTGGGACCGCTCGGCGAAGCCCCTCGCTGCTTGTGGGGACTCTGTTCGCCGAGGACGCCAAGCCGAGCAGCTACAGGGACATATCGGAGGTGGTGGCGTGGGACTTTGCGCTGGGCATGGCGCTGGGGTGCTTTCTCACCCGGGAGCCCGAAGAGACCGAGGTTGCGCTGGTTCACAGGACGAAGCCGTTTCTGGTATTGCGATGATGGTTCAGTCACCCCCGGGTCCGCCCTTCCCGAGATCCCTCCGCACCCTCCACACCCTCGATCCGACCGGCCGCTTCTCATTCCCGCGCAGTACTTCGACCCACGGCGTCTCCGCCACATCGCCTGCCATACCCAGGTCTTCCGGCTCAGCCTCCGAGTCATCGTTGTCGGTGTCCTCCTCTGTAATCTCAGTCTCTCCCTCGTCAACCGCGTTCTCACTATACGTCCGCGAGTACGAGTCCTCTGTGTACGCCCAACCCGGCGTGTCGAATTTGCCGTGTACCAGCACGAGCTGCCGGCCTGCCTTGCGGCTTTCCTCGATGCGCTGCAAGTAAATCGGTGTCAGGAGCTGGAGACTACTCTTTGCGACATCGATGCCGCGGAGCAGAACAAGGCCGAGGGTCTGCGAATATCGTGGGTCCAGAGTCTGGGAAGCTGGGTTGGAGATGAAGGGAATGCCTTCAGCAGACCGGGAGACTTGGGTTTCGGTGGCAGCAGTAGCCGGCCTGTTGTCAACATCCATGGCGATGTCGGTGGCTATCGAGGCGTTGCCAAAGTTCTCGAAGTCGACTTCAGGCAGTACCCTCAGCGCCTTTGGGTCCTCAATCTCGACAAGAGCAAGAACTGAGCCATTGATCGCTTCTGCCAAGAGGTCCGCTGGTGGCTGGAATTCGTAACTCAAGATGGCCAGGATGCCGGGATTCTCCCCAGCGTACTGGACCTGCAAAGGAGGGACGGTTGTCAAAGGAGCTGTGTTCCAGATAACCTCGCCTGAGCTCATCCTCACAGAGTGGAAGTATGATAGGGCCTGCATAGAGCGCAGATGCGCCGCCGTCCTCGAGGTGAACTCCGTTTGTTGCGAAGGCAGCGTCGCGAAGCTGCTTTTGGTTGCGGCCCGTAGCGCGTCGACACTCTCCGTTGGTCCGTCTTCTGACATGTAGATCACATCTGTAGGCGCCAACTTGGATGTCAACTCCGTCAATAGATCAAGACCCGTTCCAAGAATCCAGCCGGGGGTATTGATGATTAAGGGGCGATTGCGCAATGCCGACTGCTGAAAGTGGTGGAACAAATCCTGCGCACACTCAACATAGTGCTCTGGATCTGCCGCTGGGGAGATGGATGCAGTGGCATGACACCGAATGACCGTCGCGCTCGCATCTTCTGGCACTGCATGCGTGAAAGCAGGTCCCAGATTTGGCGTCTTGACATGTACAAGAGCCATGGTACCAGCAGGGCTGTACTCGGGCTGGCCAGGGTCAAGGTCCAGCACGGCCACAGCAGGTCTCTTCGCTCGCTGAGACGGTGATGTCAACAGGCGGTTGGCCAAGATGCGGCCGAAAGTGGATTTTCCCGATGACTTTGGGCCACAGAGAAAGACGACCGGCGCCTTGCCCTCTCGCCCGGCCACGAGCTCCGCCAGCTTCTTATTCCAGGCAGGATGCGATACCAGGTCTTGAATCACGGCTTTTCGAGGCGCATCGGCAGCGGTGCCGATCTGCAAGGTTAGCTTGATTGTAGAGATGGATTGATAGAAAAGGTACTCACAATTTGAAATGTGTCCATCGGTTCTCTGAGGGCTCCTGGCGCAAGCTTCAAAGGCTCATTCCAAAGGCCACGAAACATGGGGGATAATCTCTCAAGCCGACGCAGTTCGATACTTCGGGGATGAGGATATAGCTCAAGCTTCGTGTCCTCTGAGCATCGCAGTACAGGAATGGAGTGACAATGAGCCGCATGTGCCCATGTGATGTTGTCTGTCTTGTTCAAGGTTGCGCCAGCTATGGTGACCTCACCGCTAATAATTCGCACTCCAAAGCTTCCGAGAACAAGGAATCGCTAGATATCCGTCAGCTCTCGATTTTTTTCTGTCCGGTCTGCAATAACTTACTTCGCTTGTGGTGAGCCTCAACTGCAGAACGCCCCCAGCGAGCTTCCGGGCGTTCTGCTTATTCGGCCTAAATGTTGAGAACTGCTGTACTGGGGCGAGAGGCAGGATATTGTCGGTCGTGGCCAACAAAACACCAGATCCTGGCCTTTTCAAAGGCGAATCTTGAATTGCATCAGTATCATCCTGGCCCCCAGGACTGCGTGAGGCCTGCGGTGCAGGTGCATTTGCGGAACCCTGCTTTCTCGCGGACCTCCGTCCCGCAGGCAGCGTGGCCGGCACCGAGGCTGGACTTCGAGGGGCCGGCGATGGCGCTGAACTGGAAGAATCGGACGGAACCGCAGTAGTGGCAGTGCCTTTGGCAGCAAGAAGCTGGCGTCGCAAGGAGAAGGCGCTCATGGCTGGACTAGGTCAGCGGTTGGTCGGCGGCGGCGGCCTGGCATTGCGATAGTTCATACGTGCAGCGTCATCGTCGGACTCAACTTTCCGACGTTTTGGCGTTTTCATTGGCGTGGAAGATGAGTTTCGCTTGAGTCCCAAGCTCAAATTGTTGACATGGCCAAATGACGATGATGGAGATGTAATTCTGGGTGACCAGCATCGGCTGGTAGAGGTTTTCGAGAACCTGTGTGGGGCCCTTCGACCTGTGCGAATCTGATGTGCTCCTGCCCGCAAATCCAAAGAATTGATGATTTACTGTTCCGTTCTATCTACCTGGCTTTGCTTCATTCCAACAAAGATAACTCTGAAATTTTTAATCTCTCCATTTGCTTTGCGTCGAGCCTTGTTCCCCAGCAATCCTCTTCATGTTGCATGGGCGGTAGAAATTCGGTCGTCTTCACACCCCAAAAAAACACGCTAGACCGAAAACGCGCCATCGATTGGCTCCTGCCACCCCGAGCTGGCTGTGATCAGTGGGACCTTCCAACCCCCCGCTTGCAGCTACCATCTTCACCGCGCCTGGCCCAAAAAAAAATCCCAATCGTCGTCGCCTGCAGGCTCGAAAGGTCGCGAAAAAGTCAATTCGCAACTTGAGCCAACCACCAACACCGCGCAAGACCAATCGATCGCGGCAAAAGACTTTCTTGAGCGCTCCGTTTGCTTCATCGTCACCATGTCGAAGCGCCGCAATCTTGACGGCGTCGCCTCGCTCCAGGGCTTCCTGGCCAAGGCAGGCGACGAATTCGATACCACACCTAGCAGCCAGGCGAAGTCTCAGGCTAAGAAGAAGACTGCGTTCGATCCCCGTGCCGAAGACAGTGAGAGCGAGAGCGAAGCTGCCAGCGGCAGCGACAGCGACAGCGACAGCGATGGCGCCCTTCCCGATCCCACGTCTTGGAACCGCCTGAACAAGTCGACATCGACCCCTACCAGCCAGAAGGGCATCACCCCCTCCAAGAGGACCGCGCGCAGCAATGGAGAGGAAGTTGCCGATAGTGATGACGGACGCGACGCCAAGAACAGCAAGAACAAGAACAAGAAGAAGGCTGCCAAGAAGGCCGCGTCTTCCTCCTCTGATTCTTCCGTAAGCTCCGATTCGAGCGAATCCGAAGGCGGGGTGCCTGTGAAAAAGACTGCGAAGAAGTCTGCTTCCAAAAAGAATGACGACACATCTTCCAACGATGCTTCATCTTCTGCCGCCTCGGGCAGCGACTCTGATAGCGACGACGACAGCGACGACGATGCCGGCAGCAAGAAGGCCGCCAAATCTCTTATGAATGGTAAAAGGGTGCCCGCCAAGGAAACTGCGTCCACTTCAAGCTCCTCCGCCAGCTCTACCAGCGTCAGCTCCGAGAGCGAGGCTGAAGCTCCTGCGAAGAAGGGCAAGAAGGGCAAGAAAGCCGCGCTGAAGAAGGTGGCCCCCAAGGAGGCGACACCCGAAGAGAGCTCCGGAAGCGAGGAGGAGAGTGAGGAAGAAGAGTCTACCAGCGCCGTAGAGACGGAGAAGGAGCCCGAGAAGGTCGTCGAGCCCCTTGCTGTTGTGCCGCCACCGAAGAAGACCATCACGAATGGTTTTCAGGGCGAGAACTTTCTCCTGCGACCCGTCCAGGGTGATGAGGATGGCAAGGACGTACAAGACTTCTTCGCCCAGGCGAAACGCGAAGGGAAGCAACTTTGGTACTTCACCGCACCCGCATCGGTGCCCATCAACGTCATCGAGCAGCTCGAGATCCCCATTCATAAGATTCGCAATGGCGAGCCGGTCTTCAAGCATGACGGTGCAGATTACGGTGTCAACGTGAGCAACGAGGCCGCAAACCCCACCTACCAAGTCCTCATTCCCAACAAGAAGGGCGTCCGTTATGAGCCTGGTAGGTCAATTCGCTGCTTGGATTCCGCAGGAATCGCGCTAATATGATACAGTTGCGCAAAACATCGAGCAGGTCATGCGCATTAAGCGCATCATCCAAGTCCCGAGCCCCGCTGATGGCGATATTACCCCTCTGCCCCTGGCTTCGAGCAGGGGTCCCCGCCCTCAGCCCAAGGGCCTGAAGGCCAGATATCACCCCATCGGTGTGGCCGCGGACGAGGACATGGGCAAGCTTGGTTCTGAGTCTGACGACGACGCGGAGGACGTTGAGATGACACAGGCTCCCGCGCTGCCCTCTTCGAGCCAAAAGTCCAGCAAGAAAGCCTCAACTACCACCAAGAAGGCGAAGCGCAAGGCGGCCGAGGTCGATGAAGAGGCCGCCTCTTCGCAACTCATCGGAGAGGAGGAAGCAGCTCTGAAGAAAAAGAAGACGAAGAAGCAGAAGCGCTCGGCCGAGGACACGCCGGCCTGCACCCCCGCCGTGGCCTCGCAGGAGCTCCAGACGCCAATACTGCCCGTGCTCCCCGCGCCCAAGTCCAGCAAGAAGGCCAAGAAGGTCTCTTTCCCCGCGCCCGCCAGCTCGCAGTCCTCCAAGAAGGAGACGCCCATTCTGCCGCCAGTGGTGCCGCATCGCGCGTCCAGTTCCGCGCCGACGCCCGCGCCCAGCGCGAAGAAGGAGAAGAAAAGCAAGACCTCGTCGACCACGCCGAAGTCGAAATCAAGGCACGTGCGGCCGCTGAGTCCTTAGAGACAGGTCTGGTGGTAGTGACTTGGCTGTCAGAGCGCCGTGCTACGTACACGTTGCGTAAACGATAGCAGGCTTGCTTGCGTATCGGAGATGCGAGATGAGCTTCAAGGGAGATGTCACTTTCGTGACCCCTGCTTCAGTCCAGCTACTGCGCGGGAGGAGCTTCGCTGTCGACTTCCTCGACAAATATTTGTTGCGCCAAACGACGACATCATCTGCGTTGGACCCCTCGTTGCACATGCACGCAACTTCGCAAGCAGCCCAAAATGGCTCTAGCCTAGCAAGCCACCAATGCATTGCTCGCTTCTTCTCTTCAGGTTACAGATTTTCCTTTCACATTCTCGGCATCAAAAAGGACGAGCGGTCCGGCGTTCGGCTTGCTTTACCATGCAACGGAGGTGGCGTTGCAGAAGAGGGGTCCTCGATTTTCTTGAACCATGTTCTACGTTCGTCGAAGGGGAGAAGAGGAGAGGGAAGACAGCTCGGGGACGATACCAGACTTGCGGTGTCATCATCAGGCCTGATGATGTGTGTGTAGCTTCTAAGGATAGCTAATCGATGAGAGAGAGATCAACTGTTTCACACCCAGTGTATAGCTTCTGAGGATAGCTAATCGATGAGAGAGAGATCAACTGTTTCACACCCACAAAGCTTGTGATGCGCCCTTTTGCCAGGTATGTGAAACATGCGATGGGCCAGCGGATACGTCGTGGAAGATGTGCGCATGCCAAACTCGTGATCAACAGATCAACATGCGTAGCGCCCACCGAGCCCCACGGTCCGACGTAGGGCTGAAGCCAGAACCAACTGCCTTCGAGAGGTTCGCAACGTGCATCCGTCCGCGCAGGTGCTGTGTATGCGGGGGCGTGGCATTCAGCCTGGAAATATCGATTGTTCCTCGCTCTGTCCTTTTCAACTTTTTTACCTGTTCGAAATTGTGAGAGCAACTGCGTTGTGGTTTTCAGGATGAAGCCTCTGACAACATAACACACAATATCTGCACGACCAGAGCGAATCGAGTACTCCTCCATAAACATCGTACGATGCACTCGACGCGCAACGCTGACCGACTCCATATACGTTCAGTGATCAAAGTTCCGACAACATGGTCGCGCCCTTCCCAGCCAACTCTCACAGAGCGCCGAAACGGCCACTGATCGGCCTGTTGGATCGGCCAATACCGACCCAAACGATTAAAATGCAATACAGCGTTCGACACATGTAAGTCAGCCTTTTCCAGGGGTCATCTAATCAAATATCACGCGCACCCAAGGACTGGTTTTATCTCATCTCTCATCTCAATTCCTACACAGTAGCGAGTGCTCTACCTCTACCCCGTGGTATGTTGGCCTCCACATTACGTTGCAACACTGCTCTCCGCTAGCAGGCGCAAGCGGAAGACCCCAGGCCGCCAACAGCCCAGAATCCCCCGTTCAAATACATTACTTGTATGTTCTATGTTCCGGATGTCCTCTTTCCGTTGGTCTTATGTGCAGTTCCCTGGGCCGTAAGCCTGCAGTGGATCGTCGGTTTCGCTCCGGTGTTCCTATGCAAAATGGCCGTTTCGTTCGCCGTCGTTGCCCTAACCCGTGCCTTTCTTTCCCAAAAGACCGGCGAAACCCCAGGCTCCTGCTGGTCGCTCTTCCGTTATTAAAAAAAACACCCTTGTACGCCATTGCTGTGCTGATGCAAGAAATTCGAATGCTGCTTGGACGGTCGTCGGATGAGAACAAGTCTCCGTCACTGAGCGAGAAGCGAGTGGATTGAAGCGACCCTGACACCAAGAGGTGAGCGGGCCAATCTTCGGCAGACCGAAGCTGGGTGTGAAGGTTGCCAAGTGGCGAGGCGTGTTTCCGGTGGCGGGTTACCTGATAACGACGACTTCACTGAGATCGGCCTCGTGTGGTGGGACGCCGCCATCCCACATATGACCGTGAGGTGTCATCTCGACAGAGAAAACACCTTGCGGGTGTCCCTCGTCAGACGGCGCAGGACTCAATGTTCCGCTGCCGCTTGTTGATAGTGTGCTGCAGCTCGATGTGCTGCCGACGGTCCATTCGTCGCTATCAGCAGAGCGCTGTCGGTGCATCAATCCGAGGCTGTAAAAGTCTCCGTACTCTTCGTCCACAACCTTCTTCTGCTCGCCAATCTCGACGTAAGTGTACTCGAACCTCGTGGCCTTATCAGACTGCTGCTTGGGCATGTAGCGGGTCTTCGCGGTGTAGAAGATCGCTGCAGAGATCAGGGACCCGCCAACAAGGTCGACAGCGTAATGGTGGCTGAGGTACATGGTCGCCCACCAGATCCAGACGACGTACGAGATGAAGAACGCGCGGAATCGGGGAAAGCAGTAGATCATGAACAGAGCTTCGAGAACTGCATCGGCGGCGTGCAGCGAGGGGAAGGCGCCGAATGGGAGAGGCGCAGTAGTGAAGTTGGTGGTGTACATGTCAACGCCAAAAATCTTGTCGACACGAGCGAGACCAGCAGGCGAGCCTTGCATGCCGTAGGCGGCGGGCGCCAGACCGTGCTCGTTCTCATACCAAGGTGGCGTGCAAGGGAACACCAGCTGCAAAGTGACGCCGAGGACGTTCAACCAGCCAAAAGCCTTCGCAAAGACCGGCAGCGACTTGGGCGCACCGAATGTCCATATGAGAATCGCGCAGATAGCGGGGTTGCCGAAGTGGCCGATGCCGTAGGGGAGCCACGCAAAGATGTCGAGGACGGCGTGGGTGTGGGCAGAGAGGATGTTCGACAGATTGGCGCCGTACAGAACGTTTTCGAGAGCAGGAAGGACTCGAACCCAGATATGCGGGCGGTACTTGGCATCGATGAAGCTACCATGATGTTAGCAAATCATGGAAAATGAGGCATCAGAGTCACCATAAAACTAACCGGCTACAGAAGAAATACAGCAGGTAAGTCCAAATTGACAGCGACGGCAGGAAGAATTGACTCGTGGCGGGCATGAGCAGGACGAGCACGGTGGCGCAGAGAGCCATGGTCTTGATAACCGGTGCTGACGGCGCGATCGCGAGAGAGAAGATAATGAGGGCGGCGAGGATAGCGTATTGGATGTCGAGAATTCGCCATGAACGACGGCGCAAGGCACGGATGGAGTGCATGGGGTTGAAAGACGTGTTGAGAGCGGTGGCGTCGTTGGAGCCGAGGACGAACCAGGCGTTGGTGGTGGTAAAGTTGCCTGTCGAGCGCTTCTTCTGGTGCCCACCTCTGCTTCGGCTGGGTCGGAAACGACGGGGAATAGGATTCAATTTCGCGAAATTCAAGGTGCCAGGAGAGAGGAGCGGCATCTTGGGCGGCTTGATTTGCAAGAACGAACTGAGGTCTTGCATCCTGGCGGCGGGTAGCAGGGTGAGGGTGCCTAGGTGCGGATGGTGAAGTTGTGTGAAGAAAGGCGGCGAATGTTGTGCCTGCGTCGAGTGGACGGGGAACCAGACAGGAAAAGAGGATGAACTGCAGGTGTGATGATGCCAAGGAGGTACGGCGAGTGCGAAAGAACAAGACGCCGGTGCGGGTCGGTGTTGTGGGCGGACAAGCGGTTGTCTAGTCGTCGGTGCTAGTGATAAAAGCAGAGCGCATGCATCCGGGTGTAGCGGCGCTGGGCTGGTGCTGGCGCGGACTGGATTGGAGCTGCTGCTGCTGTCTGTCCTACGTCATGTACCTAGAACGGCGCCAAATGTCCGAATGCTGGAGCCGCGAGACTGATTGCGAAGGCCTAGAAATGTTCTGACTCTGAGAGACAGAGGAGGAGGTGAGAGACGAGTTGAGGGAGGGAGTGATGTTGAACAAGTGTCGTCGTGTTGGTCGGCGAAGGGAGGGGGAGGCGGGAAGGGAGACAAGAGGCAAAGCAAAAGGAGAGGAAGCGCAGGACAAGAGACGAGAAATGTGGATGACTGTACCCATATGTATGATGACCGGGTCTGGGTCTGGGTCTGGGCGCGCAGGGTAGCCTGAGTGGAAGGCAAGTGTGAAGTGGGTGCGTGCCTGCTCTGATGTCTCTGCTCAATCTTACTTGGCCCTGTCTGATGTCTGTGTCTGCCTGCCTTGTCATCTTCGCCTGGTCATCATTGCTCCTGACAGTCCCAGTAAAACCAAGGTAATAAGGTCGGAAGTAGCGACCAGTGACCAGTAGACTGGATTGGGTCGCACTGGGCCTGACCGCTGGCAGCCTAGCAACCTTGCAGCGTTTGGGCAGGCGCACTTGGCCTGGCACTGGCACTGGCAATGGCACTGGCACTGGCACTGGCACTGGCACTGGCACTGGCACTGGCACTGGCACTGAGCAGAAAGCGACCAACAGCGGAAGGGGCGGAGACCAGGGTGATGCCAGATGCCGAGGGACTAGTCCCAGGCCGGCTTGGCTTACCTCTTCCTTTTCTCTCGCCCCCCCTCGCTTTTTTTTTCTTCAATTTCCATGGCTTACAGCTTACCCGACCTGCCCACCTAAAGCGGGCTCCAATGCTGCCCACAAACCCCCCGATCGGCGATTAACAAGACCCCGAGCACCGCCCGCGCGCGCGCCTCATCCACTCTCTTCTGTCGCGCGAGCAATGAACGGACGGACATCGGGCGGCCGTGGATCGGTCTGGCCCTACAAACGCGATACAATATTTCATGTCCGACTCTACGCTTGATGAAGTGGGCGGGCGTTGAAAGGCAAATTTCGAGACTCCTCGTCAACAATCGAAGTGTCGGACTGATCACCCCCAATATCCCTCCTGACACCAACCTCGACTTCTCCGTCGTTGCTGCGCTACGCCATTCTCAACATGATCTCAACGTCCTGTCCAGTCCCTTGAAGTCCCTTGAAGTTCCTTGAACGCGAATCCCTCGGCGCTGCAGGGCGATGCGATGCGAGCAAGACCAGCGGTGGACGGGATGGGGAAGCACAGCGACCAAAGAGACAGGAAGTGACCAGCGATTGGCGCCGGATGCCACGGCTCGAGTCGCAGTACAAGGCGCTGCAGGGTTTTGGTACCCTGGCCGAGCCTGGCGCTAACAGGGGGGGCCAAAGGATCTTACCTCAAGGTCAAGGGCACCCTGCCACGGTCCGCTGGTTCAGGAACGAAGCTTTCGACGCCCCTTCCCGATATCGTCGTATGGAACCGAAATAACATGTCGAAACCTTGCGAAATGGCCATGCGACAACGTCGGCGAGGGCTCGACATAATCACCTCGAACGACACTATCAACGCACGATCTTCTTCTGTGAGGGTGCAGGATTCTTACATGATCCGGCTTGACCTTCGCTGATCTTTCAGCAGATGGCAAAACATCCGACTTTTGCTCGCGTGTCTTCCCCAGAGCAATCTCCCTACAGTCTCCAGCCAATCCGCCGGGTCCGAGGCGCCAGTACGTAGAGCCAGAAGACCTGGCAACGGATGGGGCTGACGGACACCACTTAGTCGCTGCCTGGAAACCTACGCCCGCCGAGCCTCCAGCTGGAATTGGCCTGGGGTCGCTCCGAAACTAACGCCAGCGATTGGTGAAAGCCCCCTGTTCTTGGGACAATCATTTCGGTGAAACGCTGGGCACCCACCAAACACGCGACTCGGGAGGGTTTGAAGCCTCTCCTTTTTACGACCGTCGTTGAGTGCACAGCATTACCGTACGTCAAAACGCGAATTTCGGACCAGGGTCCGCGTGATTGAGATAATCCTCGGCTGATTGACGAATTTTACGAGTAGGTCTACGATTTTCCGACTTCAGTTCACCCTGTTCACGATTCATCGGTGTCAACCAGTCTGTCGATCCCGCTCCGATCCGCCTCGAATCCGCCTTTGCCGCCCTCCCGCCTCCAGCGCACACCCGAGGTTCGACCACCGCTTCTTTGACAGGAGAGCACCGCGTCGACTCACATCAGGTGCCCCCTAGCTCGCTGAGTCAAGGCGAAATCATGGCTGGATGTCCAATGATCTCAGCGGCAGACAAATTGGCTCAGGTACATCGGGGCAGGTACTGGTACGTTTGGGCTCACTGCTCGCCCGATGACAAGTCCCTCCCTGACCGCCGCCGCCGGGGGGTCCACTTGTGCGGACGAGGCCCTCCTCCTAGTGCAAAGTAGCTCGTCCTTACATCGCTGTGTTGCTGGCATGCATTTGGCCATGTCGTCATCACTTTGGGGAAAGAGCTGTGCTTGGCTCACTGACATGAGACAGGTTGCTCACGAGACGACTTCACTGCATTTCCCGTCATGCGCTGGCCGCAAAGCTGCGTAGCCTATCTGCCAGAATTATATTACTAAACTGCGCCAGAGCAGCAGTGGCGCACACCGCAAGACGCCCATGCGACGACGTTAAACTTGACGGGTGAGGGGTTGAAGCGTTGAAGACTCATCACCCACAGATGCCGGGGCAACACAAGATGCAGCCAAGCACGCGACCTCGAAACACGTTGTGCCTGATGCACCCGTGGCTGTCACAGCCACTCGACCCAACAACGACGCGGCCTGGGCTTGCGCACACAGCCATCCGTGCTTGTTGTTGTCAAACCCCAGCTTTGGGGCTTCGCAGCGGAGTCGCGGAGCAGTGTGGCTGGTTGGGCGATATCCATTGTCTCAGGCCGCTTGCTTGCATTCCAGTCCTCGGCAACAGAGAAACGAAGCAGGCGCTGTGACCTTGAGCGACAGCATTGCCCACTCTACCTACTTGCGCATGCTATGCCCCATGTCTGTGGCCATGCGTTTCGATGATGCAGAAATCATCGAACCTGGTCAGGATGGACTGATTCGCAAGGCTTGATCTCGGATTGTTCGCTTTCGCTTTGCCCGCTCTCCCGTGCTGGCTCGCGTTCCTCGTTCTGCCGCCCGCGCTCATCCATCCCTTCCGGACCTGCGAAATTCCCGAGCCCGAAGTCCCATAATACGAAACGGCCTCGCTTCCGGCGGCCAGCGACACACCAGGAAAAGCCCGTGTGTCTACGCCATTTTGCGCACCCAATCTCACACCTGCCGGCCCAAACATCGCCTGCACCATGTCACCGCCATCATTGCAACCTTGGAGATTCAATTCAACGAGCCATGCCAACAAGAGCGCAGGCGATCAGACGAGTGAGCAGCCACCAAAACAGATAAACTATGGTGGTTCAGCTCTCGGGCACGCGACAAGCATGTGTTCCGTCACACCCGGGCTCGGCAGCTCATTTGCAACCGTCGGTCGTTCGCCCCTCATGAAACTAACTTTTAAATATTGATGTCTTGAGTGGTGCGGGGGACAAGCTCGATAGCACAGGACAGGAGGACCTCACCAGCTCAAGCCATCGACCGATGCGAAGGGTGTGCGCCAGTCGAAGCTTCGTCTCAGCTCCCTGGCCTCTCAACGGGAGGCAGCCAACTAGCCAACGACGACCACTCGTTTAACGCGGCCAGAGATACAATATAATTTCGCTTAATACCGCTCCATGGTGCCATTTGCCTGCCAGAGCCAAGTCACATCAGCCTTGGTCCTGTCGTCCCAACACCGCAAACTCCCGTGACCCTATCGACCACCAACCAGCGACGTCACATGAATATGAGACAACTCCTGTAAGCTCCGATTCCTGCTGCAGGGAGTCACGCTGCACTTCACAGTAGTGCACCACCAGCCAGCCAGCCAATACCGGCAATTGTTGGGCTTGACGTCGTTGAAGCGCCCTTATCGACATCAGAGAAAAACGGGCGATTTCTCCAGCATGGTGGCACGACAAATTATTGCCGAAGCTTGCTCCATTGGTCATCAGCGGCCCTCTTCTATCGACCTAGCGCGCTGATGCTGCACCTCTGGCGTTTCTGCCGTCCACGATCCACGATCAGTCGTCAAGGATACAAGTATAATAATGCCAACGGCCGAGCGATCCGGCCTTAAGTGGCGCCAGTATTTCCACCGGATTGGACGCACCGCCGGGTCGACCGGCGCCTCACTTACCATTGAACCAGCGGTCACGGTCGCGCGAGTCGGGCGGGCATCTCTTCGGTGGGCGCTCTTCGCCAGTTTCCTCTGCAATTTTTTTTTTTTTCGACCCACGCTTCCGCCTAGTCTGTTGCTCATCTCCGGGTACCGCCGAGTCGGTGTCTCTTGTGGGACCCGGTCCATCTCCTCTTGTAAGGCCTTTTGCTGCTGACAGCAACAGCTTATTACTTGTATTTCGTGTCACACGAATTCGAACCGGAAACAAGGGTAGAACATCTGAGAGGCAGGACTTCTTCACAGGCACTGAACCATGCGGTGGTCATGGCGCCGCATGGCAATGCCTTCCATCACTTTACGCCTTTAGGCCCTGAGGTAGACCTAATTAGTCGGCAGGCTGGGGCTTCTACGGATCCAAGAGATGATGAAACAGGTCAGCCCTGGCCTGTCGCCAGTCCCCATCATCTGACATGACCGAAGAACTAGATCACCCTTGTCACGTTTTCGACCATCTACAAATTCTCCGAGGCTATGGTGCGTGCGCCCGGCATGTAGTTTGCTAGTCTTGGCCCGGGATTACGGAGCTTGGCCGGACCGGACGGACAGTAGGTCCCGCCGGCTTCCGACAGCACGGCATACCGGACGACTCAAGAGAGCCTTGTCCGTACTTTTATGTGTCAGCGGCCGCCGTCGGCGCCAGTAAGAATGAGATGGCGCGGTTTTCAATGTTGCCGTAGGCCGAGCTGCTGGAGCATTTTCCTCAAGAGCTCGAGGGTCCATGTCACCTCCCGAGACGGCCATTGTCGTCCCGAGCGGTGGAGGGTTCTATCTCTCAGTCCATCTGGATCTCCTCGATCATCGGCCGGTCTACGACGCATAATCCTGCCGGGTGTTTCTCAACCTGTGGAAGCAGCAGCCAAGAATGGATAACGGATCAATACAGCCCTGAACTTGCTAAGATACCCAGAGAGTGGCAAAGTGCCAGCCAACACCCAGCTTCAAGTGATTGCTTGTCAATCTCACGTCAAATTACCGTTCGCTCCATCTCTGCTCACTAGGTCTGATGTCAATCGTCTCATGAACCAGCCCCAGCTCCTCCGGATAAAAAAGGCATCCCAGATTCGCCTTGCCCACCGTTTATACTAACTTTCCTTGCCCCGTTTCGAACTCGCTCTCGGTCTCTTGCCCTTGGCCCTCGCGATTCCCTAGTTATCTGCATATGCTCCTCGCCTTTAGCGTCTTTGATCTGCTGCTCGTTCAGCACAAAGCCATTCAGCAGTAAATCATCAGAGGTATCATTCTCGTCAAACATGACAAAAACGGGCCAGATGGCAATGCTCATCTCGCCAATGACGCCGTTGAGTTGGACGGACTGTGTGCGTATCGGCTTGAGTGATCCATCGAGCGAAGGGATGGTGCCAGGCAGGGACTTCCACTCGTCTGGGTACTCGGGGTTGAATTCGAGATCTGCTGTGACCAAGCGTTTGTATCGCTGAAAGGTCCTCCAGGTTTCGCAAACCTCGCGGCAGATCTTCTCCAGAGATGCGCGGAACGACAGGAGATCTCGCTGTCGTAGCAGTGTCTCGATAGATGCACACATGGCTTCCACAACTGGCTGTTCTTGTGCGACTCGTGGCTCATCTATCGGTAAGCGTAGAAGCACAGATCGGAGATGGTTCGCCTGTCGCTTGTCTTTCAGATGCAAGATCATATCGGACAACTCGTCACTTTCCGTCACAACGTATGTCGGCCGAAAAACGTGGCGGTCAAGTTGGCGAGCCAAGACAGCAAGAAACGAGGCAACACGCATTTGTTTCGCCTCAGGGGTGTTAGATCGCGGTAGGGGAATCGCCGATCTTATATCCTGAATGCAAGTCTTTAACTTGGTCCATTTGTTAAGGTCGGAGAGGACGGCATCGTCGAAATCGATTCCCACATGTGCTTCCGCCAACGATCGTGCGGCCTCGAAGATGCCCTGCAACTTGCTGATGCTGCTTCGAGATCAGAGAAAGGTCTCACCATATGCGGGCGGCAGGACTTACGCTTCGTTTCGGTTGAGCTCAATGAGCGGAACAGTGTAGCCTTTGAGACGGTTCAGATCGTCTGTGGTCAACTTGAGCTTCGCCTGAGAAGCCCGCAGCTCTCCTTTCATCTTGTTCTCCGCGGCCTTCGCTGTTGTAGTATTGGACCGTTCCTTCACCAGCCCCTGGGTCATCCCCTCAACTTGCTTCTTCAACAACTTGATTTGTGTTTCGAGTTTGGCAGTTGATGCAACCTTTTCTTCAAGTTGATTCTTTGTGTTCTTGATCACCTTCGCTGCCTCCTCTAGCTTTTCAGCTAACACAACCTTCTCCTTGTTCAGCTTTCCAGCTTCAGTTTCTTTCAGTTCGGCGAGATTCGTGCTGGCGTTTATGTCGGCGTATAGTTTTGCGGAGTTCCTACCATTCTCATCGAGTGCGATCCGGAGTGTCAGGGGAGTGGTTTGGCAATGAGTGAAGGACGAGCAATGAGTCTGTTGGTAGGTAGCTGTAGAGACGTAGAATAATCGATGGCCTCCTTCTCCTTGTCTAGGCCTCCGGCCGCATCTATATATACATGATTCTGCTAACGCTCGGCCCCTTAGTCTGCCGGTGACCCCCAGGGTCCCGGCCCCCCCTGGCCCGTGGTCGCCCGTGCTTATGATATAACGGCCCTCCTCTCTTATTACTTCGTCTCGAAGTAATGGCCTTTAGTGGTTTCCTCTCCTTGTAGCCTGCTGCGTGGTACCTGTGGCCCTGACTGGCTACTACTATTCCGTTATTCTGTTATTCTGTTGTTCTGCTGTTCTGTTGTTCTGTTAGTCTCATTGTCTATTGTCTTTATTGTCTGTTCTGGTCTTTCTTCTTTTCTTAGTCTGCTAGGTGCGCCTTAGTACTCGGCTGCTCCTAGGGGTTCTGCTATTAGTCTGCTGCGGGTGTCTTTACTCTTTCTATTTCTGATTCTACGTTCTTTCTTTATTCTAGGTCGTTATTTAGTAGTTGTATCTTCTAGTAGTCTGCTAGGGGGGTTCTTATAGTTGCTATTAGGGTTCTCTATAGTTATTACGTGGGTCGCTGCTCCTATTTATCTTAAAATTATAATAAGGAATAGCGTATTATTCTATTTCGTATAGTTATAGCCCTCCCGTATATCTGACGGCCTCTTCTAGTCTCCGAGTCTCCTATTCTCTTCTTCTTTAATAATAATAACGATAACGATAGTAAGTGGCTCTTCCCTAGGCTTGTCTCGGCCTTAGTCTAGGAGTCCTAGGTCTTAGTAGTTAGTTACCTAGGGTTCTTTTACTAACTTCGTATAGATTTTCGTTTCTTTTAAATTTCTAATTACTTACCTATACGTCTGCTATAGTCTAGCGGTAGTCTGGGTACTAATATTACTGATATTACTATAGTTCGTTAAACTTAATTATATACCCTCTCTCTCGTAAGTAGTCCGCTAGTAATCCCCCGGTAGCTCGCCGCTAATCCGCTATAGAACTATAGCTCCCCTTATCCGGAACCCTACCCGTAACGCCGCTAATGCGCCCTATACCG